>JAEVFF010000302.1:439307-461973 GCA_018901945.1 Pugionium dolabratum
AGGCTTATAAGTGAAGCATAATGCATTTCATCACGCAGTTTGGGATAGATCGGTTTACTTGGAAGCTTTTACGTATCTGTTTGAGTCTAAAATTTTGTCACAATATAGAAATTGAGCTAGCATAACGTGGGTGTTGGATTATGTCATTCTGAGCTCTAAATCAAAAGTTACAAACGATTTAGTGCGGACATGTCAGTTGATTGGACAGTTCAAATGATCATTCTAAGCTGATCATTGGTGCTCATTGAGTAAAGGCTTATAAGTGAAGCATAATGCATGGCATCACGCAGTTTAGGATAAATTGGTTTACATGGAGGCTTTGTCGTTTCTATTTGAGTTTGAAATTTTGTCACCATATAGAAAATTGAGCTAGCATAAAGTGGGCGTTGGGTTCATGTCATTCTAATCACTAAATCAAAAGTTACGGACGATTTAGTGCTGACATGTCAACTTGATTGGTCAGTTCAAATGATCTTTCTTAGCTGATCATTGGTGCTTATTGAGTAATGACTTACAAGTTAAGCATAATGCATGGCATCAAGCGGTTTTGGATAGAATTATTTACTTGGAGGCTTTGTCGTATCTTTTTGAGTCTAAAATTTTGTCACAATATAGAAAATTGAGCTAGCATAACGTGGGCGTTGGATTCATGTCATTCTGAGCACTAAATCAAAAGTTACAGACGATTTATTGCGACATGTCAAGTTGATTGGTCAGTTCAAATGATCGTTCTAAGCTGATCATTGGTGCTCATTGAGTAAAGGCTTATAAGTGAAGTATGATGCATGGCATCACGCAGTTTTAAATAGATTGGTTTACTTAGAGGCTTTGTCGTAACAATTTGATTCTAAAATTTTGTCACACTAAAGAAAATTGAGCTACCATAACGTGGGCGTTGGATTCATGTCATTCACTAAATCAATGGTTACAGACGATTTAGTGCAGACATGTCAAGTTGATTGGTCAGTTCAAATGATCATTCTAAGCTGATCATTGGTGCTTATTGCGTAACGGCTTATAAGTGAAGCATAATGCATGGCATCACGCAGTTTTAGATAGATTGCTTTACTTGGAGGCTTTGTCGAATCTATTTGAGCCTTAAATTTAGTCACAATACAGAAAATTGAGCTAGCATAACGTGGGCGTTGGATTCATGTCATTCTGAGTTCCAAATCAAAAGTTACAGACAATTTAGTGCGGATAGGTCAATTTGATTGGTTAGTTCAAATGATCATTCAAAGCTGATCATTGTTACTCATTGAGTAAAGGCTTATAAGTGAAGCATAATGCATGACATCATGCAGTTTAGGATAAATTGGTTTACATGAAGGCTTTGTCGTATCTATTTGAGTCTGAAATTTTGTCACAATATAGAATATTGAGCTACCATAACGTGGGCATTGGGTTCATGTCATTCTGAGCACTAAATCAAAAGTTACGGACGATTTAGTGCTGACATGTCAACTTGATTGGTCAGTTCAATTGATCGTTCTAAGCTGATCATTGGTGCTTATTGAGTAACGGCTTATAAGTGAAGCATAATGCATGGCATCACGCAGTTTAGGATAAATTGGTTTACATGGAGGCTTTGTCGTATCTATTTGAGTCAGAAATTTTGTCACAATATGGAAAATTGAGCTAGCATAACGTGGGCGTTGGATTCATGACATTCTGAGCACTAAATCAAAAGTTACAGGCGATTTAGTGCGGACTTGTCAAGTTGATTGGACAGCTCAAATGATAATTCTAAGCTGATCATTGGTGCTTATTGAGTAACGGCTTACAAGTTAAGCATAATGCATGGCATCACGCAGTTTTGGATAGATTGGTTTACTTGGAGGCTTTGTCGTATCTATTTGAGTCTAAAATTTAGTCACAATACAGAAAATTGAGCTATGCATACGTGCGGCGTTGGATTCATGTCATTCTGACTCCAATCAAAAGTTACAGACAATTTAGTGCGGATAGGTCAATTTGATTGGTTAGTTCAAATGATCATTCTAAGCTGATCATTGGTGCTCATTGAGTAAAGGCTTATAAGTGAAGCATTATGCATGGCATCATGCAGTTTAGAATAACTTGGTTTACATGGAGGCTTAGTCGTATCTATTTGAGTCTGAAATTTTGTCACAATATAGAAAATTGAGCTACCATAACGTGGGCGTTGGGTTCATGTCATTCTGAGCACTAAATCAAAAGTTACGGACGATTTAGTGCTGACATGTCAACTTGATTGGTCAGTTCAAATGATCATTCTAAGCTGATCATTGGTGCTTATTGAGCAACGGCTTACAAGTTAAGCATAATGCATGGCATCAAGTAGTTTTGGATAGATTGGTTTACTTGGAGGCTTTGTCGTATCTATTTGAGTCTAAAATTTTGTCACAATAAAAATTGAGCTAGCATAACGTGGGCGTTGGATTCATGTCATTCTGAGCACTAAATCAAAAGTTACACACGATTTATTGCGAACATGTCAAGTTGATTGGTCAGTTCAAATGATCCTTCTAAGCTGATAATTGGTGCTCATTGAGTAAAGGCTTATACGTGAAGTATAATGCATGGCATCTCGAAGTTTTAAATAGATTGGTTTACTTGGAGGCTTTGATGTATCAATTTGAGTCTACAATTTTGTCACACTATAGAAAATTGAACTACCATAACGTGGGCGTTGGATTCATGTCATTCTGAGCACTAAATCAATGGTTACAGACGATTTAGTGCACACATGTCAAGTTGATTGGTTAGTTCAAATGATCATTCTAAGCTGATCATTGGTGCCTATTGAGTAACGGCTTATAAGTGAAGCATAATGCATGGCATCACGCAGTTTTAGATAGATTGCTTTACTTGGAGGCTTTGTCGTATCTATTTGAGCCTTAAATTTAGTCACAATACAGAAAATTGAGCTAGCATAACGTGGGCGTTGGATTCATGTCATTCTGAGTTCCAAATCAAAAGTTACAGACAATTTAGTGCGGACAGGTCAATTTGATTGGTTAGTTCAAATGATCATTCTAAGCTGATCATTGGTGCTCATTGAGTAAAGGCTTATAAGTGAAGCATAATGCATGGCATCATGCAGTTTAGAATAAATTGGTTTACATGGAGGCTTTGTCGTATCTATTTGAGTCTGAAATTTTGTCACAATATAGAAGATTGAGCTACCATAACGTGGGCGTTGGGTTCATGTCATTCTGAGCACTAAATCAAAAGTTACGGACGATTTAGTGCTGACATGTCAACTTGATTGGTCAGTTCAAATGATCATTCTAAGCTGATCATTGGTGCTTATTGAGTAACGGCTTACAAGTTAAGCATAATGTATGGCATCAAACAGTTTTGGATAGATTGGTTTACTTGGAGGCTTTGCCGTATCTATTTGAGTCTAAAATTTAGTCACAATACAGAAAATTGAGCTAGCATAACGTGGTCGTTGGATTCATGTCATTCTGAGCTCCAAATCAAAAGTTACAGACAATTTAGTGTGGACAAGTCAATTTGATTGGTTAGTTCAAATGATCATTCTAAGCTGATCATTGGTGCTCATTGAGTAAAGGCTTATAAGTGAAGCATAATGCATGGCATCACGCAGTTTAGGATAAATTGGTTTACATGGAGGCTTTGTCGTTTCTATTTGAGTCTGAAATTTTGTCACAATATAGAAAATTGAGCTAGCATAAAGTGGGCGTTGGGTTCATGTCATTCTAATCACTAAATCAAAAGTTACGGACGATTTAGTGCTGACATGTCAACTTGATTGGTCAGTTCAAATGATCATTCTAAGCTGATCATTGGTGCTTATTGAGTAACGGCTTACAAGTTAAGCATAATGCATGGCATCAAACTGTTTTGGATAGATTGGTTTACTTGGAGGCTTTGTCGTATCTATTTGAGTGTAAAATTTTGTCACAATATAGAAAATTGAGCTAGCATAACGTGGGCGTTGGATTCATGTCATTCTGAGCACTAAATCCAAAGTTACAGACGATTTATTGCCAACATGTCAAGTTGATTGGTCAGTTCAAATGATCATTCTAAGCTGATCATTGGTGCTTATTGAGTAACAGTTATAAGTGAAGCATAATGCATGGCATCACGTAGTTTTAGATAGATTGGTTTTCTTGGAGGCCTTGTCGTATCTATTTGAGTATGAAATTTTGTCACATTATAGAAAATTGAGCGAGCATAACGTGGATGTCGGATTTATGTCATTCTAAGCTCTAAATCAAAAGTTACAAAACGATTTAGTGTGGATCTAAGTTGAATGGTCAGTTAAAATGATCAATCTAAGTTGACCATTGGTGCTCATTGAGTAAAGGCTTATACGTGAAGCTTAATGCATTGCATCACGCAGTTTGGGATAGATCGGTTTACTTGGAAGCTTTTTCGTATCTGTTTGAGTCTAACATTTTGTCACACTAGAGAAAGTTGAGCTAGCATAACGTTGGCGTTGGATTCATGTCATTCTGAGCTCTAAATGAAAAGTTACAGGCGATTTAGTGTGGACTTGTCAAGTTGATTGGACAGTTCAAATGATCATTCTAAGCTGATCATCACTTCAAGAAAATATTAACATTTCCGATGGCATTTCCGATGGAAAAAAAACCGTCGGACTTTCCCGACGACTTTACGACGGATAAGCGACGGATACCCAAGGGAACTAAAACCGTCGAAAATCCATCGGTAATTTCTGACGCCTGAAAGATCGTCGGTAAATCGATGGTGAAAACTGACGGGAACCTGTTGCATTTCTCACGAAATCCTAATCGTCGGGATATCCTCTTCAAATCGTCGGAATATTACCGACGGCTTCAGATACGTCGGTAATATTCCGACAATTTACCGATGGAATCTATGTTTTAGAGCCCGTCGGGAATCTGTCGGCAGCTCTTGTCAGAAAACCGTCGGAACTATCCGACCATTGTCGGATACAGTTGGAAATCCGTCGGAAATATATGTACCCTGTTAAAATTTTGTGTTTATCCGTCGATGGTCGGAAATCCGTCGGTTGATAAAGATAAAATCTATTCAAAATACGTGAATATCCAGTTGTGGTCGGTAACCGTCGGAATTCCATCGGAAATAGAGAATATTCTGAAGAATAATCTTTTTACAGTTCGTAATTATCTGTTAAAAATTCTTAATAATCTGTTAAAAAATCGTGATAATATCTAATTTTCACTATAAATAAGCTATGATCTTTCAAAATTTTAACAGAACCAAATTTTTTTAAAAAATGTGTTCTTCGGGTTCTTTTGAGTATTTTCGATCGTGGATGGATAAACCTCGATATGATTCAACCACGGGGGAATTGACTGATGAATTTTCGCAAGGTGTTGAAGAGTTCATGACATTTGCATCAAAGAATAGCATGACATCGGAATACGGTAAAATGTATTGTCCGTGTATTAAATGTCGAAATCATAGATTAATCTCTGTTAGAGAAGTAAGTAATCATTTGTATAGGAATGGATTTATGCCGGGTTACAAAATTTGGTATTCACATGGAGAAACTGATGCAACGATGCAATATTATGGTAGTACTTCAAAAAGGATAGATAATACTAATGTTAGGGTAGAGGAACCGGCATCAGAAGTTGATATAAACGGAGGTACTGTTCAGATGGTGAATGATGCATTTCGTGAACAAAGAGAACCGTACATCGAAGAACCTAATTTGGAAGCCCGGAAATTTTTTGATATGTTAGATGCATCCAAGCAGCCTTTGTATAAAGGATGTAGAGATGGATTATCGCCTTTATCTGTTGCAAGCAGGTTGATGACGATAAAGACGGATTTCAACTTGCCTGAAGATTGTGTGAATGCGATAGCTGATTTTGTTAGAGATATATTACCTGAAGATAATATTGCACCTGCTTCATATTACGAGGTTCAAAAATTTGTATCTGGTCTTGAATTGCCATATCAGATGATCGATGTATGTATTGACAATTGCATGATCTATTGGAGAAATGATGAAAACCGCATGAAGTGCCGATTTTGTCACAAACCTCGATTTCAAGAGACAAGCGATAGAGTACCTATTCCGCATAAACGGATGTGGTATTTGCCATTAACAGAGAGGTTAAAGAGGTTATATCAATCTGAACACACGGCAAAACCTATGAGATGGCATGCAGAACATAATTCGAATGGAGAAATTGTGCATCCCTCAGATGCAGAAGCATGGAAACATTTTCAACAGGTTTATCCTAGTTTTGCATATGAACCTAGAAACGTATACCTCGGGTTATCTATAGATGGATTCAACCCTTTTGGGAAGCATGGGAGGCAATACTCGTTGTGGCCAGTTATCGTTACACCTTATAATTTGCCTCCTTCTTTGTGCATGAAACGAGAGTTTTTATTTCTAACAATTCTCGTGCCTGGCCCAGAGCATCCTAAGCGATCGCTTGATATTTTCTTGCAGCCACTAATTCATGAGTTAAAAATATTATGGGAAAATGATGTCGAAGCATTCGATGTTTCCAACCAACAGAACTTCTTGATGCGAGCTGTACTTATGTGGACGATAAGTGATTTTCCAGCATATGGTATATTATCAGGATGGTCGACGCATGGAAGATTAGTATGCCCATATTGTCAACATAATACTGATGCGTTCCAACTGAAACACGGACGAAAGACTAGTTGGTTCGATTGTCATCGTCGATTTCTACCACAAGATCATCCATATCGCTGGAGCACGACATTGTTTAGGAAAAACAAAAAAAATTTTGATGCTCCACCTCCTATTTTTGACGGGAATTATATGTTGACTCAACTTAGAGATTTTGGTGCTGAGAGAACGACTTCTTGTGGAGGTAACGGACATTACCCTGTTGATGGTTGTGGCGAATACCATAATTGGCACAAGAAGAGTATTTTTTGGGATTTATCATATTGGAAGGACCATTTGTTGCGCCATAATCTAGATGTTATGCACATTGAGAAGAATTTTTTCGACAACATAATGAATACCGTTCTAAATGTGCAAGGAAAAACAAAAGATAATTTGAAAGCTAGATTGGATATGCCGGATATTTGTTCCCGGAAGGAACTACATGTAATGTCAAATGGAAAATCATTGTCTCCCGCATTCCGGTTGGATGCGCATGCAAAAGATGAATTGTTTGACTGGATTAAGCATAGTGTCAAATTTCCAGATGGATACGCATCTAATCTTCGTAATTGTGTCGATACTATTGAAGGTAAATTTTCAGGGATGAAAATTCATGATTGTCATGTTGTCATGCAAAGATTATTCCCATTTGCTTTTAGCGATCTACTGCCTAAGAATGTTCACGGAGCAATTGCAGGTACGACGTTAAATTTACATTATTTTATATATATATATATATAATATTTTCATATATTATATGATATTAAAATAAATTTTTATGTAGGGATTGGTGCTTTTTCCGAGATTTATGTACAAGATCACTTACTGTAGACGATATCCGAAATTTGGAGGAAAAAATACCGGTTCTCATTTGTAACTTGGAGAAAATATTTCCACCAGCATTTTTTGATGTTATGGAGCATCTTCCTATTCTCCTCCCTAGAGAAGCAGCCCTTGGAGGACCTGTTCAGTACAGATGGATGTATCCTTTTGAGAGATATATGTTCCACCTAAAGAAAAAAGTTAAAAATCTTGCCAGGGTTGAAGGTTCAATCGTCGCACAAAGTATTAATGAAGAAACATCTAACTTTGCTAGCTACTATTTTCCATCGCAAGTGCAAACAAAAAATAGACGGCCTTCACGACATGATGATGGAGGAGGAAAACCAAGCTATCCAGTGTATTTGCCAGAAATATTTGCACAAATTGGACGTTTAAGTGGAAAAGAGAAGACGCGACGCCTATCAGAGGAGGAACACAATCACTTGCATTTGTATATTTTGACAAATAGCGATGACGTTTTGGAATATGAAAGGTACATTCAGTTTAATTTTGTTTTTAGTTATTATTATAATTTATTGTTAATTTATTTTTTCATAATTAACAGGATATACATGGAACAAATACGTGTTCATTATTCAGATTACAGCGAGAATGAGTTGGCCGAACTTAAAAAAAGCGAATTTGCAAAATGGTTGCATTTTTATGTTAGTGTTACCACAATTATGTAATTTTCAATAATAGTTTACTATATATCTATCTATATATATATATATTTATAATTTACTACATTCTATTATTTTGTAGGTTACTACAGGTCCTTCTAGGGGTATAACGTTTTCCACGTGGTTAGTTGAGTTGGTGAGTGGTCCTACATTTACTGCAAAATCTTATCCAATGTACTGCACTCGTGGATATGCTTTTAAGAGTCATCGCGAAGGAAACTCACAAACAACTTGTAATTATGGTGTATCATCTCAATCGGGAGAAATTGTATACAATGGTATTCTTCGTGAAATATTAGAAGTTCACTATCCAGGAATGATTGATTTGAGGTGTATTGTGTTCTATTGTGACTGGTATGACCCTGTCATGGGTCAACGTGAAGACGAATTTCGGTGTTACATCTGTCCACTCTCGTAAGCGACATCGAAAATATGATCCTTTTATACTTGCATCACAAGCGGACCAGGTTTGTTACATTCGATATCCTCGTGTGAGAAACAAGCAAGATCCTTGGATTACAGTGACCTCAATACATCCTAGAGGAATGGTATGTGGTATTACCGAACAAGAGCCTATGCAACAAAGAACAATTGGTAACTTAGGTTCCATAGACACTTCTCTTGAAGTTAACATTTTTGTTGATGACACCACGAACGAAGATTACAACGTGTTTCAAGATTCAGAAGAAGAGATTGGCAAGTTTGACGACCAAAATTCAGCTAATTTGGAATATTCATCAGATTCAGATTAAATTTGTGATTTTATTTTGATATTTATGATTTTAATTTTAAATATTGTTAATAAATATTTATGATTTTAGTTTTCACAAAACCTTCACAATTTATCTATATATTTTTTAGAAATATTGATTAACAACACCGACGGTTTCCCGATGGCTTTATTCAGTCCGTCGGACAACCGTGGGGAAAATGTTGACTAAATAATTGCAACGTGGGTAGAGTACGTGTTGGTCATGCCTGGGATTATACTTTCCGACGGATTTCCGTCGACGCGTAGATTGCTGACGGAGTCCCGACGGCCTTACGCGGGAAACCTATTTCCCAAGGCGGGCTTCAGGATAGATATTTATTTCAGTTCCGATGGAATCCCGACGGCAATTTCTGTTGGAAAGGTTTAGTATAACCTACGGCCGTTTCTTCTCTTTTTCTCTCTCGCGTTCTCTTTCGACCATTCGCCTCCCTGCCGTATTCTTGCCGGAAAAGTCGCTTTCTTCTCTTTTAATTTGAGATTATTCATCTTTCCTATTTCTTTTTGATCTCACTTCGAAAGAGCGCCTCTCTCTCTCGATTTGTATTCTTCTTCTTCTCTCCCGCCGCTGTCGTTGCCAGAAACCGCCTTTTCTATTCATTTCCCGTTGTTTTCGTCGCTATTCATGTAAGTTTTCCCCCTCTAGTAAATCTATTTAGGTTAGATTTTAACTCTATATGTTCTATATATTTAGGATCTTAGGATATGTTCGATTTTTCCTTATTAAGATCCTAAATATATAGAACATATATAAACGATTAAAAGCTTCATGAAAGGGATCTATAACATGGAAATATAGTTTTTCTAAACTGCTAATTAGATGAAACTTACCTACAACTCTATAAATTTGGTGTACTAGTTAGTATATGTGTCGCTGTCTTTCTAAACAAGTGTAGTTTATCGTATTCAGTGTGTTAGTTAATATCTCCCAAAATCAATATAGTACTATCCGTGAACAAATGGACGATGTATGAATAAGCAAAGGTATAAAGTTAAATCCATGTTTTAAGAATATTATGCTTAACACTAGTTTTAAGGATGCTAATTTCTTATGGGAGTATAATGTTTTTATGGTTAAGTTTTATTACATTTCTGTAGCAGTTGAGATGATTATCTCCATTTTATAAATCTGTTAAAAACTTAAATTCCCATACTTATAACTTTTAGTTTTATCTACTTCGTTTTTATTGTATGTGGGAATTTTTTGGTTAGTCGAGTTGTTCTTCATAAGGTTCATTATTTATGATGGTGTAACCAAAAACATAAAATTTATATTCAAATATCTGAATCGGAGTCAAAAAGTCAAGTGCAAAATCTTGATTTTTTCAAAAAATAAAAATAAAAATAATTGATTATTATTTTAAATAATTTAATAATTTGAAAAAATGGTAAATAGTAAATGTAGATAGATTGATAAAATGTCTTAATCATAGGTCGTATCAAGATTACCAAAGACGTGGTGAGTCGTTTACCAACTCAAGTTCCAGAATCTACAAATGATTCTTTCCGACCAATGACAATTGAAGAATTGGTTCAGCAGCCTGGTCGCGAACTTCTTACTTTTCTTGATCCGAGACGTCAAGGAAACTCGACATGGTAAATTAATTTTTTTTATAAATATATTTAAAATAAATATTTTAATGTTATTCTATAAGTATATTTAAAATAATTACTTAAACGGTATTGTAATAAAAATTTGTAGGTTTGGTATTTCAAACAATGGAATAAGCAAATCTATATTAAAGATGCTTCATTCTCTTTTGAACAAACCATATACCAAATTTCGAGATATTCCATACGAAGAACGTCAGATTTGGTTCAGAACGTTTGCGGTACGTTATTTAAATTTTAAACATATAATTATTTTAAATAGTTTTTAATAATATTTTTTAGTAATATATACTTAAATTTCACAGCAAGAATTTACATGGGATCCCATGAACACAAAATTGGTGGAAGAAGCTTTCGAAAAGAGGCTGCAGTACAATTTTCCCGCCACATGAACGAGTGGAAACAAAAATGGAAAAAGGGAAAAGATAAACCAAGAGGGTTGAATGAGTCGGTGTGGAACGGCTTTATTTATTATTGGGAATCTTCCAGTGCTGAGGTCATCTCGAAAACTAATTCGGGAAACCGGAAGAGCGACCGAGGAGGCAAAGGCACTTATATTCACAATGCCGGATCGACTAGTTTTCTCAAACGAGCCGATCAATTGGTAAATTAATTATTATATTAATTATTAATTATTATTTAAAAGTTTTAAAATTATTAATTTAGAATTTTTTTATTTTTAGGCACAAGAAATTGGAGCGCCTCCAGATCACTTGCAACTTCTCGAGGCCGTCCACACGAACAAAAAGACTGGTCGTATCCAAGATGGTCTCGTTAGTGAGATCATCGAAAAAGTAAAAAAGAAAAAAAGTGATATTCTAACCCAGCAATCTCAAGTTGGTTCTTCATCTTCGGTCGCTGAATTGCCGCGTTCTGAGATTAACCGTCTCGTTCTTGATGTAAGTTTTTTTTTTTAAATATATAATTAATATTATAATAATTTTCATTAAATTTTCTAATAATATTTTTTATTTTTACAGGAAGTACCATTTTCAAAGGGTCGTCATCCAAGACTCGGGAGAGTTGCAGATACCGGTGGCGCAACATCTGCAGCTAGGAACGAGGAAAATGAGCAGCTAAAAGAAGAAATGGCGTCCATGAAAATAGAGATGAATAATCTCAAAATTTTTGTAGAAATGATAAAAAATAAATTGCCTTATGACTTTTTTTCTCCTCCTTCTCCTCATGCTCCTCCTTTGTAATTTGTAATTTAAAATAAATGTTTAATAATATTTATATTTATATTATTATTTTTATTAATTGTATGATTATTTTTATAAATATTAATTTAAATTTTAAAATTAAAAATTTATCAATTTCGTTTTTTAATATTTATATTTTAAAAATATTTAATTATTTTAATTATATATTTTTAAAATATAAATATTAAAAAAAGAAATTTCAATTATTGGGTGTTTCCGATGGCTTTTGTCGTCGGACATTCCCGACGGAATAAGCCGTCGGAAATGTATTGCTATGTCCTGACGGTTATAAACCGCCGGGAAATATCATCGGACAATATTTCCGATGGCACAAGTCATCGGAAATCACCCTCGATAATTCATCAGCGATTACCGATGGATCCGGACCATCGCAGATCCATCGGTTATTTCCGACGGAACGTTGTCATCGAACATCCGTCGGAAGTTTCCGACGGCACGCTTAATCGCCAATCCGTCGGAAAGTCTCGATAACTTCCCGATGGAATCGCATTTCTGACGAAATAGTCCCGACGGACTATTTTCATCGGAAAGTAGTCAAGAAACGGTTTTACCGACGTATTTCCGACGGATATGGCCGTCGGAAAGACGCTATTTTCGTGTAGTGCATTGGTGCTTATTAAGTAAAGGCTTATAAGTAAAGGCTTATAAGTAAAGCATAATGCATGGCATCACGCAGTGTTGGATAGATTGGTTTACTTAGAGGCTTTGTCGTATCTATTTGAGTCTAAAATTTTGTCACAATATAGAAAATTGAGCTAGCATAACGTGGACGTTGGATTCATATCATTCTGAGCTCTAAATCAAAAGTTATAGGTGATTTAGTGAGGAATTTTCAAGTTGATTAGACAGTTCAAATGATCATTCTAAGCTGATCATTGGTGCTTATTAAGTAACGGCTTATAAGTGAGCATAATGCATGGCATCACGCTGTTTTGGATAGATTGGTTTACTCGAAGGCTTTGTTGTATCTATTTGAGTCTGAAATTTTGTCACAATATAGAAAATTGAGCTAGCATAACGTGGGCGTTGGGTTCATGTCATTCTGAGCACTAAATCAAAAGTAACGGACGATTTAGTGCTGACATGTCAAGTTGATTGGTCAGTTCAAATGATCATTCTAAGCTGATCATTGGTGCTTATTAAGTAACGGCCTATAAGTGAGCATAATGTGTGGCATCACGCAGTTTTTGATAGATTGGTTTACTTGGAAGCTTCGTCGTATCTATTTGAATCTGAAATTTTTTCACAATATAGAAAATTGAGCTAGCATAACGTGGGCGTTGGGTTCATGTCATTCTGAGCACTAAATCAAAAGTTACGGACGATTTAGTGCTGACATGTCAAGTTGGTTGGTCAGTTCAAATGATCATTCTAAGCTGATCATTGGTGCTTATTGAGTAACCGCTTATAAGTTAAGCATAATGCATGGCATCACGCAGTTTTGGATAGATTGGTATACTTGAAGGCTTTGTCATACATATTTGAGTTTGAAATTTTGTCACAATATAGAAAATTTAGCTAGCATAACGTGGGCGTTGGGTTCATGTCATTCTAAGCACTAATTCAAAAGTTACGGCCGATTTTGTGCCGACATGTCAAGTTGATTGGTTAGTTCAAATGATCATTCTAAGCTGATCATTGGTGCTTATTGAGTAACGGCTTATAAGTGAAGCATAATGCATGGCATCACACTGTTTTGCGATATTTTGGATTAGTTGGAGGATTCGTCGTATCTATTTGAGTTTGAAAAATTTTTATAGTATAGAAAATTGAGCTAGCATAACGTGGGCGTTGGATTCATGTCATTCTTATCTCTAAATAAAAAGTTATTGACGATTTAGTGCGGACATGTCAAGTTGATTGGTCAGTTCAAATGATCATTCTAAGCTGATCATTGGTGCTCATTGAGTAAAGGCTTATAAGTGAAGCATAATGCATAGCATTACGCAGTTTGGGATAAATTGGTTTACGTGGAGGCTTTGTTGTATCTATTTGAGTCTGAAATTTTGTCACAATATAGAAAATTGAGCTAGCATAACTTGGGCGTTAGGTTCATGTCATTCTGAGCACTAAATCAAAAGTTACGGACGATTTAGTGCCGACATGTAAAGTTGATTGGTTAGTTCAAATGATCATTCTAAGCTGATCATTGGTGCTTATTGAGTAACGGCTTATAAGTGAAGCATAATACATGGCATCACGCAGTTTTAGATAGATTGCTTTACTTGGAGGCTTTGTCGTATCTATTTGAGTCTGAAATTTAGTCACAATACAAAAAATTGAGCTAGCATAACGTGGGCGTTGGATTCATGTCATTCTGAGCTCCAAATCCAAAGTTACAGACAATTTAGTGCGGACAGGTCAAATTGATTGGTTAGTTCAAATGATCATTCTAAGCTGATCATTGGTGCTCATTGAGTAAAGGTTTATAAGTGAAGCATAATGCATGGCATCACGCAGTTTAGGATAAATTGGTTTACATGGTGGCTTTGTCGTATCTATTTAAGTCTGAAATTTTGTCACAATATAGAAAATTGAGCTACCATAATGTGGGTGTTGGGTTCATGTCATTCTGAGCACTAAATCAAAATTTGCGGACGATTTAGTGCTGACATGTCAAGTTGATTGGTCAGTTCAAATGATCATTCTTAGCAGATCATTGGTGCTTACTGAGTAACAGCTTTCAAGTGAAGCATAATGCATGGCATCAAGCAGTTTTGGATAGATTGGTTTACTTGGAGGCTTTGTCGTATCTATGTGAGTCTAAAATTTTATCACAATATAGAAAATTGAGCTAGCATAACATGGGCGTTGGATTCATGTCATTCTGAGCACTAAATCAAAAGTAACAGACGATTTATTGCGAATATGTCAAGTTGATTGGTCAGTTCAAATGATCATTCTAAGCTGATCATTGGTGCTTATTGAGTAACGGCTTATAAGTGAAGCATAATGCATGGCATCACGTAGTTTTAGATAGATTGGTTTTCTTGGAGGCCTTGTCGTATCTATTTGCATCTGAAATTTTGTCACAGTATAGAAAATTGAGCTAGCATAACGTGGACGCTGGATTCATGTCATTCTGAGCTCTAAATCAAAAGTTACAGGCGATTTAGTGCGGACTTTTCAAGTTGATTGGACAGTTCAAATGATCATTCTAAGCTGATCATTGGTGCTTATTAAGTAATGGCTTATAAGTGAGCATAATGCATGGCATCAATCAATTTTGGATAGATTGGTTTACTAGAAGGCTTTGTCGTATCTATTTGAGTCTGAAATTTTGTCACGATATAGAAAATTGAGCTAGCATAACGTTGGCGTTGGGTTCTTGTCATTCTGAGCACTAAATCAAAAGTTACGGACGATTTAGTGCAGACATGTCAAGTTGCTTGGTCAGTTCAAATGATCATTCTAAGCTAATCATTGGTGCATATTGAGTAACGGCTTATAAGTTAAGCATAATGCATGGCATCACTCAGTTCTGGATAGATTAGTTTACGAAGAGGCATTGTCGTATCTGTTTGAGTCTAAAATTTTGTCACAATACAGAAAATTGAGCTAGCATAACGTCGGCGTTGGATTCATGACATTCTGAGCACTAAATCAAAAGTTAAAGACGATTTATTGTGAATATGTCAAGTTGATTGGTCAGTTCAAATGATCATTCTAAGCTGATCATTGGTGCTTATTGAGTAATGGCTTATAAGTGAAGCATAATGATTGGCATCACGCAGTTTTAGATGGATTGGTTTACTTGGAGGCTTTGTCGTATCAATTTGAGTCTAAAATTTTGTCACACTATAGAAAATTGAGCTAGCATAATGTGGGTGTTGGATTCATGTCATTCTGAGCACTAAATCAAAAGTTATTGACGATTTAGTGCGGACATGTCAAGTTGATTGGTCAGTTCAAATGATCATTTTAAGCTGATCATTGGTGCTTATTGAGTAACGGCTTATAAGTGAAGCATTATGCATGGCATCACGCAGTTTTAGATAGATTGCTTTACTTGGAAGCTTTGTCGTATCTATTTGAGTCTGAAATTTAGTCACAATACAGAAAATTAAGCTAGCATAACGTGGGCGTTGGATTCATGTCATTCTGAGCTCTAAATCAAAAGTTACAGACAATTTAGTGCGGACTTGTCAGTTTGATTGGTCAGTTCAAATGATCATTCTAAGCTGATCATCGGTGCTCATTGAGTAAAGGCTTATAAGTGAAGCATAATGCATGGCATCACGCAGTTTAGGATAAATTGGTTTACATGGAGGCTTTGTCGTATCTATTTGAGTCAGAAATTTTGTGACAATATAAAAAATTGAGCGAGCATAACGTGGGCGTTGGATTCATGTCATTCTAAGCTCTAAATCAAAAGTTATAGGCGATTTAGGCGGACTTGTCAAGTTGATTGGACAGTTCAAATGATCATTCTAAGCTGATCATTGGTGCTTATTAAGTAACGGCTTTTAAGTGAGCATAATGCGTGGCGTCATGCAGTTTTGGATAGATTGGTTTACTTGCAGGCTTTGTCGTATCTATTTGTGTCTGACATTTTGTCACAATATAGAAATTGAGCTAGCATAACGTGGGCATTGGGTTCATCTCATTCTGAGCACTAAATCAAAAGTTATGGACAATTTAGTGCCAACATGTCAAGTTGATTGGTCAGTTCAAATGATCATTCTAAGCTGATCATTGGTGCTTACTGAGTAACGGCTTATAAGTGAAACATAATGCATGGCATCACACAGTTTTGGATAGATTGGTTTACTTAGAGGCTTTGTCGTATCTATTTGAGTCTGAAATTTTGTCACAATATAGAAAATTGAGCCAGCATAACGTGGCGTTGGATTTATGTCATTCTGAGCTCTAAATCAAAAGTTACAAATGATTTAGTGTGGATATGTCATGTTGATTGGACAGTTCAAATGATCAATCTAAGTTGACCATTGGTGCTCATTGAGTAAAGGCTTATAAGTGAAGCATAATGCATGGCATCACGCAGTTTGGGATAGATTGGTTTACTTGGAAGCTTTTTCGTATCTGTTTGAGTCTATAATTTTGTCACAATATAGGAAACTGAGCTAGCATAACGTGGGCGTTGGATGCATATCATTCTGAGCTCTAAATCAAAAGTTATGTATGATTTAGTGCGGACATGTCAAGTTGATTAGTCATTTCAAATTATCATTCTAAGCTGATCATTGGTGCTCATTGAGTAAAGACTTATAAGCAAAGCATAATGCATGGCATATCGCAGTATGGGATATATTGGATTACTTGGATATTTCGTCGTATCTATGTGCGTATGAAAAATTGTCATAGTATAGAAAATTGAGCTAGCATAACGTGGGTGTTGGATTCATGTCCTTCTGAGCTTTAAATCAGAAGTTACGGATGATTTAGAGCGTTCATGTCAAGTTAATTGGTCAGTTCAAATGATCATTGTACGCTGATCATTGGTGCTTATTGAGTAACATCTTATAAGTTAAGCATAATGCATGGCATCACGCAGTTTTGGATAGATTGGTATACTTGAAGGCTTTGTCGTATATATTTGAGTTTGAAATTTTGTCACAATATAGAAAATTGAGCTAGCATAACGTGGGCGTTGGGTTCATGTCATTCTAAGCACTAAATCAAAAGTTACGGCCGATTTAGTGCCGACATGTCAAGATTGGTCATTTCAAATGATCATTCTAAGCTGATCATTGGTGCTCATTGAGTAAAGGCTTATAAGTGAAGTATAATGCATGGCATCACGCAGTTTTAAATAGATTGGTTTACTTGGAGGCTTTGTCGTATCTATTTGAGTCTGAAATTTGTCACAATATAGAAAATTGAGCTAGCATAACGTGGGCCTTGGATTCATTTCATTCTGAGCTCTAAATCAAAAGTTACATGAGATTTAGTGCGGACTTGTCAAGTTGATTGGACAGTTCAAATGATCATTCTAAGCTGATCATTGGTGCTTATTAAGTAACGGCTTATAAGTGAGCATAATGCATGGCATCACGCTGTTTTGGATAGATTGGTTTACTTGAAGGCTTTGTCGTATCCATTTGAGTCTGAAATTTTGTCACAATATAGAAAATTGAGCTAGCATAACGTGGGCATTGGGTTCATGTCATTCTGAGCACTAAATAATAAGTTACGGACAATTTAGTGCTGACATGTCTAGTTGATTGGTCAGTTCAAATGATTATTCTAAGCTGTTCATTGGTGCTTATTAAGTAACGGCTTATAGGTGAGCATAATGCATGGCATCACACAGTTTTTGATAGATTGGTTTACTTGGAGGCTTTGTCGTATCTATTTGAGTCTGAAATTTTTTCAAAATATAGAAAATTGAGCTAGCATAACGTGGGCGTAGGATTCATGTCATTCTGAGCATTAAATCAAAAGTTACAGGCGATTTAGTGCGCATTTCTCAAGTTGATTGGACAGTTCGAATGATCATTCTAAGCTGATCATTGCTGCTTATTAAGTAACGGCTTATAATTGAGGCATAATGCATGGCATCACACAGTTTGGGAAAGATTGGTTTACTTGGAGGCTTTGTAGTACCTATTTGAGTATGATTTTTTTTTCACAATATAAAAAATAGAGCTAGCATAACCTGGGCCATGGATTCATGTCATTCTGAGCTCTAAATCAAAAGTTACAGACGATTTGGTGTGGACACGTCAGGTTGTCAGTTCAAATGATCATTTTAAGCTGATCATTGGTGATCATTGAGTAAAGGCTTATAAGTGAAGCATAGTGAATGGCATCACACTGTTTGGGATATATTGGTTTACTTGGAGACTTTGTCGTATCTATTTGAGTCTGAAAAATTGTCACAATATAAAAAATTGAGCTAGCATACGTGGGCGTTGGATTCATGCCATTTTGAGCACTAAATCAAAAGTTACACACTTAGTGCGGAATTGTCAAGTTGATTGGTCAGTTCAAATGATCATTCTTAGCAGATCATTGGTGCTTACTGAGTAACAGCTTTCAAGTGAAGCATAATGCATGGCATCACGCAGTTTTGGATAGATTGGTTTACTTGGAGGCTTTGTCGTATCTATTTGAGTCTAAAATTTTGTCACAATATAGAAAATTGAGCTAGCATAACGTGGGCATTGGATTCATGTCATTCTGAGCACTAAATAAAAACTTATTGGCTATTTAGTGCGGACTTGTCAAGTTGATTGCTCAGTTCAAATGATCATTCTAAGCTGATCATTGGTGCTTATTAAGTAACGGCTTATAAGTGAGCGTAATCCATGGCATCACGCAGTTTTGAATAGATTGGTTTACTTGGAGGCTTTGTCCTATCTATTTGAGTCTAAAATTTTGTCACAATATAGAAAATTGAGCTAGCATAACGTGGGCATTGGGTTGATGTCATTCTGAGCACTAAATCAAAAGTTATGGACGATTTAGTGCGGACATGTCAAGTTGATTGGTCAATTCAAATGATCATTCTAGGCTGATCATTGGTGCTCATTGAGTAAAGGCTTATAAGTGAAGCATAATGCATGGCATCACGCAGTTTGGGATAAATTGGTCTACATGGAGGCTTTGTTGTATCTATTTGAGTCGGAAATTTTGTCATAATATAGAAAATTGAGCTAGCATAACGTGGGCGTCGGATTCATGTCATTCTGAGCTTTAAATAAAGAGTTACAGGCGATATAGTGCGGACTTGTCAAGTTGATTGGACAGTTCAAATGATTATTCTAAGCTGATCCTTGGTGCTTATTAAGTAACGGCTTATAAGTGAGCATAATGCATGGCATCACACTGTTTTGGATAGATTGGTTTACTCGAAGGCTTTGTCGTATCTATTTGAGTCTAAAATTTTGTCACAATATAGAAAATTGAGCTAGCATAACGTGGGCGTTGGGTTCATGTCATTCTGAGCACTAAATCAAAAGTTACAGACGATTTAGTGCGGACATGTCAAGTTGATTGGTCAGTGCAAATGATCATTCTAGGCTGATCATTGGTGCTTATTGAGTAACGGCTTATAAGTAAGCATAATGCATGGCATCACACTGTTTTGGATAGATTGGTTTACTTGGAGGCTTTGTCGTATCTGTTTGAATCTGAAATTTTGTCACAGTATAGAAAATTGAGCTAGCATAACGTGGGCGTTGGATTCATGTCATTCTGAGCATTAAATCAAAAGTTACAAGCGATTTAGTGCGGATTTGTCAATTTGATTGGACAGTTCAAATGATCATTCTAAGCTGATCATTGGGGCTTATTAAGTAACGGCTTATAAGTAAGGCATAATGCATGGCATCACGCAGTTTTGGAAAGATTGGTTTACTTGGAGGATTTGTAGTATCTATGTGAGTATGAAATTATTTCGCAATATAAAAAATTGAGCTAGCATAACCAGGGTCTTGGATTCATGTCATTCTGAGCTCCAAATCAAAAGTTACAGACGATTTTGTGCGGACACGTCAGGTTGATTGGTCAGTTCAAATGATCATTTTAAGTTGATCATTGGTGCTCATTGGGTAAAGGCTTATAAGTGAAGCATAATGAATGGCATCACACAGTTTGGGATATATTGGTTTACTTGGAGACTTTGTCGTATGTATTTGAGTCTGAAAAATTGTCACAATATAAAAAATTGAGCTAGCATAACGTGGGCGTTGGATTCATGTCATTTTGAGCACTAAATCAAAAGTTACACACGATTTAGTGCGGAATTGTCAAGTTTATTGGTCAGTTCAAATGTTCATTCGAAGCTCATCATTGGTGCTTATTAAGTAACGGCTTATAAGTGAGCATAATGCATGGCATCACGCAGTTTTGAATAGATTGGTTTACTTGGAGGCTTTGTGGTATCTATTTGAGTCTGAAATTTTGTCACAATATAGAAAATTGAGCTAGCATAACGTGGGCGTTGGATTCATGTTATTCTGAGCACTAAATAAAAAGTTATTGGCGATTTTGTGAGGACTTGTCAAGTTGATTGCTCAGTTCAAATGATCATTCTATGCTGATCATTGGTGCTTATTAAGTAACAGCTTATAAATGAGCATAATCCATGGCATCACGCAGTTTTGAATAGATTGGTTTACTTGGAGGCTTTGTCGTATCTATTTGTATCTGAAATTTTGTCACAATATAGAAACTTGAGCTAGCATAAGGTGGGCGTTGGATTCATGTCATTCTGAGCATTAAATCAAAAGTTACAAGCGATTTAGTGCGGATTTTTCAAGTTTATTGGACAGTTCAAATGATCATTCCAAGCTGATCATTGCTGCTTATTAAGTAGCGGCTTATAAGTGAGGCATAATGCATGGTATCATGCAGTTTGGGAAAGATTGGTTTACTTGGAGGCTTTGTAGTATCTATCTGAGTATGAAATTATTTCACAATATAAAAAATTGAGCTAGCATAACCTGGGCCTTGGATTCATGTCATTCTGAGCTCTAAATCAAAAGTTACAGACGATTTAGTGCGGACACGTCAGGTTGATTGATCAGTTCAAATGATCATTTTAAGCTGATCATTGGGGCTCATTGAGTAAACGCTTATAAGTGAAGCATAATGAATGGCATCACACAGTTTGGGATATATTGGTTTACTTGGAGACTATGTCGTATCTATTTGAGTCTGAAAAATTGTCACAATATAAAAAATTGAGCTAGCATAACGGGGGCGTTGGATTAGTGTCATTTTGAGCACTAAATCAAAAGTTACACACGATTTAGTGCAGAATTGTCAAGTTGATTGGTCAGTTCAAATGTTCATTCGAAGCTGATCATTGGTGCTTATTAAGTAACGGCTTATAAGTGAGCATAATGCATGGCATCACGCAGTTTTGGATAGATTGGTTTACTTGGAGGCTTGTCGTATCTATTTGAGTCTGAAATTTTGTCACAATATAGAAAATTGAGCTAGCATAACGTGGGCGTTGGATTCATGTCATTCTGAGCACTAAATAAAACGTTATTGGCGATTTAGTGCGGACATGTCAAGTTGATTGCTCAGTTCAGATGATCATTCTAAGCTGATCATTGGTGCTTATTAAGTAAAGGCTTATAAGTGGGCATAATCCATGGCATCACACAGTTTTGAATAGATTGGTTTACTTGGAGGCTTTGTCGTATCTATTGAGTTTGAAAAACGCCTATAGTATAGAAAATTGAGCAAGCATAACGTGGACGTTGGATTCATGTCATTCTGAGCTCTAAATCAAAAGTTACAGACGATTTAGTGCGGACAGGTCAAGTTGATTGGTCAGTTCAAATGATCATTCTAAGCTGATCATTGGTGCTCATTGAGTGAAGGCTTATAAGTGAAGTATAATGCATGGCATCACACAGTTTTAAATAGATTGGTTTACTTGGAGGCTTTGTAGTATCTATTTGAGTATGAAATTTTTTCACAACATAAAAAATTGGGCTAGCATAACATGGGCGTTGGATTCATGTCATTCCGAGCTCTAAATCAAAAGTTACATGCGATTTAGTGCGGACACGTAAGGTTGATAGGTCAGTTCAAATGATGATTTTAAGCTGATCATTGGTGCTCATTGAGTGAAGGCTTATAAGTGAAGCATAATGAATGGCATCACACAGTTTGGGATATATTGGTTTACTTGGAGACTTTGTCTTATCTATTTGAGGCTGAAAAATTGTCACAATATTAAAAATTGAGCTAGCATAACGTTGGCGTTGGATTCATGTTATTTTGAGCACTAAATCAAAAGTTACACACGATTTAGTGCGGAATTGTCAAGTTGATTGGTCAGTTCAAATGTTCCTTTGAAGCTGATCATTGGTGCTTATTAAGTAACGGCTTATAAGTGAGCATAATGCATGGCATCACGCAGTTTTGGATAGATTGGTTTACTTGGAGGCTTTGTCGTATCTATTTGAGTCTAAAAGTTTGTCACAATATAGAAAATTGAGATAGTATA
>JAEVFF010000302.1:461993-483798 GCA_018901945.1 Pugionium dolabratum
CGTTGGATTCATGTCATTCTGAGCTCTAAATCAAAAGTTACAGACAATTTAGTGCGGACTTGTCAGTTTGATTGGTCAGTTCAAATGATCATTCTAAGCTGATCATCGGTGCTCATTGAGTAAAGGCTTATAAGTGAAGCATAATGCATGGCATCACGCAGTTTAGGATAAATTGGTTTACATGGAGGCTTTGTCGTATCTATTTGAGTCTGAAATTTTGTCACAATATAGAAAATTGAGCTAGCATAACGTGGGCGTTGGATTTCATGTCATTCTGAGCTCTAAATCAAAAAGTTCCCACGAGTTTAGTGGTGCGACCATGTCAAGTTGATTGGTCAGTTCAAATGATCATTCTAAGCTGATCATTGGTGCTTATTGAGTAACGTCTTATACGTGAAGCATAATGCATTGCATAACACAGTTTTAGATAGACTGGTTTACTAAGAGGCTTTGTCGTAACTATCTGAGTCTAGAATTTTGTCACAATATGGAAAATTGAGCTAGCATAACGTGGGCGTTGGATTCATGTCATTCTGAGCTCTAAATCAAAAGTTATGGATGATTTCGTGAGGGCATGTCAGGTTGATTAGTCATTTCAAATGATCATTCTAAGCTGACCATTGGTGCTCATTGACTAAAGGCCTCTAAGCAAAGCATAATGCATGACATATCGCAATGTGGGATATATTGGATTACTTGGAGGCTTTGTCGTATCTATTTGAGTCTGAATTTTGTGACAATATAGAAAATTGAGCTACCATAACGCGGGCGTTGGATTCATGTCATTCTGAGCACTAAATAAAAAGTTACTGGCGATTTAGTGTGGACTTGTCAAGTTGATTGCTCAGTTCAAATGATCATTCTAAGCTGATCATTGGTGCTTATTGAGTAACAGCTTATAAGTTAACCACAATGCATGGCATCACACAGTTTTGGATAGATTGGTTTACTTGGAGGCTTTGTCGTATCTATTTGGGTCAGAAATTTTGTCACAATATAGAAAATTGAGCTAGCGTAACGTGGGCGTTAGATTCATGTCATTCTGAGCTCTAAATCAAAAGTTATGGATTGATTTAGTGCGGGCATGTCAGGTTGATTAGTCATTTCAAATGATCATTCTAAGCTGATCATTGGTGCTCATTGACTAAAGGCTTATAAGCAAAGCATAATGCTTGACATATAGTAGTGTGGGATATATTGGATTACTTGGAGGCTTTGTCGTATCTATTTGAGTTTTAAATTTTGTCACAATATAGAAAATTAAGCTAGCATAACGTGGACGTTGGATTAATGTCATTCTGAGCACTAAATAAAAAGTTACTCGCGATTTAGAGCGGACTTGTCAAGTTGGTTAGTCATTTCAAATGATCATTCTAAGCTGATCATTGGTGCTCATTGACTAAAGGCTTATAAGCAAAGCATAAAGCATGACATATCGCAGTGTGGGATATATTGGATTACTTGGAGGCTTCGTCGTATCTATTTGAGTCTGAAAAATTGTCATAGTATAAAAAATTGAGCTACCATAACGTGGGTGTTGGATTCATGTCATTATGAGGTCTAAATAAGAAGGTACAGACGATTTAGAGCGTTCGTGTCAAGTTAATTTGTCAGTTCAAATGATCATTCTAAGCTGATCATTGGTGCTCATTTAGTAAAGGCTTATACGTGAAGCATAATGCAAGGCTTTGTCGTATCTATTTGAGTCTGAAATTTTTTCACAATATAGAAAATTGAGCTAGCATAATATTGGCATTTGATTCATGTCATTCTGATCTCTAAATCAAAAAGTTAGAGGCGATTTAGTGCGGATTATTCAAGTTGATTGGGCAGTTCAAATGATCATTCGAAGCTAATCATTGGTGCTTATTGAGTAACGGCTTATAAGTTAGCAGAATGCATGGCATCACGCAGTTTTGGATAGATTGGTTTACTTGAACGCTTTGTCGAATCTATTTGAGTCTAAAATTTTGTCACAATATAGAAAATTGAGCTAGCATAACGTGGGCGTTGGATTCATGTCATTCTGAGCACTAAATCAAAAGTTACTGACGATTTAGTGCGGACATGTCAAGTTGATTGGTCAGTTCAAATGATCATTCTAAGCTGATCATCGGTGCTTATTGAGTAACGGCTTATACGTGAACCATAATGCATGGCATAACGCAGTTTTAGATAGATTGGTTTACTAGGAGGCTTTGTCATAACTATTTGAGTCTAAAGTTTTGTCACAATATAGAAAATTGAGCTAGCATAACGAGGGTGTTGGATTCATGTCATTCTGAGCTCTAAATCAAAAGTTATGGAGGATTTAGTGTGGGCATATCAGGTTGATTAGTCATTTCAAATGATCATTCTAAGCTGATCATTGGTGCTTATTGAGTATCAGCTTATAAGTGAAGCATAATGCATGGAATCACGCAGTTTTAGATAGATTGGTTTACTTGGAGGCTTTGTCCTATCTATTTGAGTCTGATAAATTGTTATTGTATAGAAAATTGAGCTAGTATAACATGGGCGTTGGATTTATGTCATTCTGAGCTCTAAATCAGAAGTTACAGACGATTTAGTGCGGACAGGTCAAGTTGATTGGTCAGTTAAAATGATCATTCTAAGCTGATCATTGGTGCTCATTGAGTAAAGGCTTATAAGAGAAGCATTATGCATGGCATCACGCAGTTTGGGATAAATTGGTTTACATGGAGGCTTTGTCATATCTATTTGAGTCTGAAACTTTGTCACAATATAGAAAATTGAGCTAGCATAACGTGGGCGTTGGATTCATGTCATTCAGAGCACTATATCAAAAGTTACTGACAATTTAGTGCAGACATGTCAAGTTGATTGGTCAGTTCGAGTGATCAATTTCAGCTGATATTGGTGCTTGTTGAGTAACGGCTTATAAGCGAGCATAATGCATGGCATCACGCAGTTTTGGATAGATTGGTTTACTTGAAGGCTTTGCCGAATATATTTGAGTCTGAAATTTTGTCACAATATAGAAAATTGAGCTAGCATAACGTGGCGTTGGATTCATGTCATTCTGAGCACTAAATCAAAACTTACTGACGATTTAGTGCGGACATGTAAAGTTGATTGGTCAGTTCAAATGATCATTCTAAGCTGATCATTGGTGCTTATTGAGTAACGGCTTATACGTGGAGCATAATGCATTGCATAACGCAATTTTAGATAGATTGGTTTGCTAGGAGGCTTTGTCGTAATTATCTGAGTCTAAAATATTGTCACAATATAGAAAATTGAGCTAGCATAATGTGGGCGTTGGATTCATGTCATTCTGAGCTCTAAATCAAAAGTTATGGATGATTTAGTGCGGGCATGTCAGGTTGATTAGTCATTTCAAATGTCCATTCTAAGCTGATCATTAGTGCTCATTGACTAAAGGCTTATAAGCAAAGCATAATGCATGACATATCGTAGTGTGGAATATATTGGATTACTTGGAGGCTTTTTCGTATCTATTTGAGTCTGAAATTTTGTCACAATATAGAAAATTGAGCTAGCATAACGTGGGCGTTGGATTTATGTCATTCTGAGCACTAAATAAAAAGTTACTCGAGATTTAGCGCGGACTTGTCAAGTTGTTAGTCATTTCAAATAATCATTCTAAGCTGATCATTGGTGCTCATTGCCTAAAGGCTTATAAGCAAAGCATAATGCATGACATATCGCAGTGTGGGATATATTGGATTACTTGGAGGCTTTGTCGTATCTATTAGTATGAAATTTTGTCACAATATAGAAAATTGAGGTACCATAGCGTGGGTGTTGGATTCATGTCATTCTGAGCACTAAATAAAAAGTTACTGGCGATTTNACGATTTAGTGCGGACAGGTCAAGTTGAATGCTCAGTTCAAATGATCATTCTAAAATGATCATTGGTGCTCATTGAGTAAAGACTTATAAGTGAAGCATAATGCATGGCATCACGCAGTTTTGGTTAAATTGGTTCACATGGAGGCTTTGTCGTATCTATTTGAGTCTGAAATTTTGTCACAATATAGAAACTTGAGCTAGCACAACGTGGGCGTTGGATTCATGTCCTTCTGAGCTCTCAGTCAAAAGTTACAGACGATTTAGTGCGGACAGGTCAAGTTGATTGGTCACTTCAAATGATCATTCTAAACTGATCTTTGGTGCTCATTGAGTAAAGGCTTATAAGTGAAGCATAATGCATGGCATCACGCAGTTAGGGATAAATTGGTCTACATGGAGGCTTTGTCGTATCTATTTGAGTCTGAAATTTTGTCACAATATAGAAAGTTGGGCGAGCATAACGTGGGCGTTGGATTCATGTCATTCTGAGCTCTAAATCAAAAGTTAGAGACGATTTAGTGCGAAAGGTCAAGTTGATTGCTCAGTTCAAATGATCATTCTAAACTGATCATTGGTGCTCTTTGATTAAAGACTTATAAGTGAAGCATAATGCATGGCATCACGCATTTTTGGTTAAATTGGTTTACATGGAGGCTTTGTCGTATCTATTTGAGTCTGAAATTTTGCACAATATAGAAACTTGAGCTATCACAACGTGGGCGTTGGATTCATGTCCTTCTGAGCTCATTCAAAAGTTACAGACGATTTAGTGCGGATAGGTCAAGTTGATTGGTCAGTTCAAATGATCATTCTAAACTGAACTTTGGTGCTCGTTGAGTAAAGGCTTATAAGTGAAGCGTAATGCATGGCATCACGCAGTTTGGGATAAATTGGTTTACATGGATGCTTTGTAGTATCTATTTGAGTCTGAAAGTTTGTCACAATATAGAAAGTTGAGCTAGCATAACGTGGGCGTTGGATTCATGTCATTCTGAGCTCTAAATCAAAAGTTACAGACGATTTAGTGCGGACAGGTCAAGTTGATTGTCAGTTCAAATGATCATTCTAAGCTGATCATTGGTGCTCATTGAGTAAAGGCTTATAAGTGAAGCATAATGCATGGCATCACGCAGTTTTGGATAAATTGGTTTACTTGGAGGCTTTGTCGTATCTATTTGAGTCTGAAATTTTGTCACAATATACAAAGTTGAGCTAGCATAACGTGGGCGTTGGATTCATGTCATTCTGAGCTCTAAATCAAAAGTTATAGAGGATTTAGTGCGGACAGGTCAAGTTGATTGCTCAGTTCAAATGGTCATTCTAAACTTATCATTGGTGCTCATTGAGTAAAGACTTATAAGTGAAGCATAATGCATGGCATCACGCAGTTTTGGATAAATTGGTTTACATGGAGGCTTTGTCGTATCTGTTTGACTCTGAAATTTTGTCACAATATAGAAATTGAGCTAGCATAACGTGGGCGTTGGATTCATGTCATTCTGAGCACTAAATCAAAAGTTAGAGACGATTTAGTGCGGACATGTCAAATTGATTGGACAGTTCAAATGATCATTCTAAGCTGATCATTGGTGCTTATTCAGTAATGGCTTATAAGTGAAGAATAATGCATGGCATCACAAAGTTTTGGATAGATTAGTTTACATGGAGGGTTTGTCGTATTTATTTGAGTTTGAAATTTTGTCACAATATAGAAAATTGAGCTAGCATAACGTGGGCGTTGGATTCATGTCATTCTGATCTCTAAATCAAATGTTACAGACGATTAAGTGCGGACAGGTCAAGTTGATTGCTCAGTTCAAATGATCATTCTAAACTGATCATTGGTGCTCATTGAGTAAAAACTTATAAGTGAAGCATAATGCATGGCATCACGCAGTTTTGGATAAATTGGTTTACATGGAGGCTTTGTCGTATCTATTTGAGTCTGAAATTTTGTCATAGTATAAAAAATTGAGCTAGCATAACGTTGGTGTTGGATTCATGTCATTCTGAGCACTAAATCAAAAGTTAGAGACGATTTAGTGCGGACAGGTCAAGTTGATTGCTCAGTTCAAATGATCATTCTAAAATGATCATTGGTGCTCATTGAGTAAAGACTTATAAGTGAAGCATAATGCATGGCATCACGCAGTTTTGGATAAATTGGTTTAGATGGAGGCTTTGTCACACTAAAAGAAAACAGCCGTTTTGCGACCACGGAAGTGGTCGCAAAGTAGTCGCAAAACTGTATTTTGTTCTTCTGGTTTTGTCTGTTCAGCTCTTCAATCTTCTCACATTTTTCCATCATCTGCGCGTTTTGTGCTTTAATCAACGCGTTTTGTTCTTGAAGCATAATGTACTCGGGTGAATGGGTTTGTACCCCACTACTTCTACCTGTAGACTGTACGCGGTTTCGGCTACCGAGTCCATAAAGACGGTCTCGTTCATCAGGAACAGATGACTATAAAATTACGAAAACGTAAATTATATATTAAATGTAATTATTTTTAAATTAGGAAAATATGTTAAAAGAAAAAAGTTTGAAAATTTTTTTTACCTATAAGAAGATCTCATTCTTCTGTGCTTGAGTCAGCTCAATTGGACGGGAGGTTCCATCGGATGTTTCTGTTGGATCGACCTCCACGATCGCCATCTTCTCTTGGATGTTTCGTTCGTATGCTTCACAGATTGGTTTTGCTTTCAAATCTACATACGAACCATCCGGTCTTGTGTGAGTCTTTATAAAGACCTCACCTATTGAGACTGGTCGTCCCAAATTATGTTCCTTCACAGATATTAAAATATTATTTAATTATGAGAAAACATAATAATATGAAAAAAAAAAATTTTACTTACCATTTCCTGCTGCACCTGAATGTACGATTTTTGGCCCGATAAATGTTTATGCGGGCCAAGACCGTCCCGAGCGGAGTTGCGGTTATGAGAGGATTTTGTACTCCTCTCGGTAGATGTTTCGGTTGCCCAATGTGCTGTCATAATATTGTATAAACTTGGGGAAATCCATCTGGGACGTTTTCTGGTTGTATGAACCGTGCTCACCATCCCTTTCATCCGCCTTACGCAGACGGCCTCGAACTCTTTTCGTACCACCGAGGTGATCAGAGGATCCCAGGTGTACGATTGCTTGAAATTGAGTTAAAAAATATTAGTATATATTTTTTATATTTTATTAAATATTTACACAATATAAAAAAAATACTTACCGAAAATTCTATAAAATATTTTTCCTGCCTCTCAGGAGGTACGACGGTCCAACTGTAGTATGGACCGTCAAACTTATTTTTCAAAAATTTTGCGATTTGACGAGTAATAGACCCGTTATCGCGGTCAAACCTAATATTTATTACAAAAATGTAAAATTATATTAATATAATTTAAATTTTAATAAATATTTATTAAAAAATTAGCTATTAATAAACATGCTTACCACGTTGTATTCGGAGCCGCATCTGGAGAAAGCACAGTCAAATACTGTTCGCGGCCCGGAGTTTGTAACAAACTATCAAGAGTGATAGTTTGTTCATCCGTTCCCGTTTCGCAATCGGGAATTTGTTCGTCCTCATGTTCATCCGATTCCTGAAACCGTGGAGGTGTTTGGGTTTCAGGAACGGAGTGAGGAACAAAATTGTATTGCGGAGGGAGCCGCGATGCCGCTCTATTAGCGGATGGTGAAGGGTTCGAGGAGGCCGAAGAGGTTCCTCGGCCGGAAGACGATCCGAAAGATCGTCTTCTACGACCTCTCAACGACCTACCACTACTTGCCATTTATAGAAATAGTGTTTTTTTAAGTGTTTAGGAAGTGTTTTTGAGAGAGTTTTGTAAAGTAGTTTGAGAGATTTGTGAAAAATGAGGGAAAACCATCGGGTATTTATAGATTTTTTTGCGACTACCAATTAATTTGGTGGGAACCGAAAACGTTCAAACTCCCTCCAAATTAATAGGTAGTCGCAAATTTTGCGACTGATTTGCGACTACCAATTAATTTGGAGGGAGTTTGAACGTTTTCGGTTTTTTCAACCTCCCTCCAAATTAACTAGTAGTCACAAATCAGTCGCATCTTTGCGACTGATTTGCGACCACAATTACATTTATCGAAACTGTAAATGTGGTCGCAAATCAATCGCAAATTTGCGACTGATTTGCGACTATCAGTTAATTTAGTGGGAGTTTGAACGTTTTCGATTTTGTCAAAGTCCCACCAAATTAATTGGTGGTCGCAAATCAGTCGCTAATTAGCGACTGATTTGCGACTACATCAGCATTTCCGACTGATTTGCGACTGCACATAAATTTTTAGAATGTAGTCGCAAATCAGTCGCAAATTAGCGACTGATTTGCGACTACATGAAACTTTTTGTCACTAAAATGCGACCACATTGCCAAAGCAGTTGCAAAGTGGTGGCAAATCAGTCACAAATAATACCCTAAACCCTAAATTTTGAGATTTTGAGGAATGCATATAATTATATAAGATTGAGTAATTGATTATAAGTTATAAAAATTTCAATTGCTATGAAAACAATAACATTTCCCAAATTTTCAAATAACTTACCTAAAATCCTTAACAAATTTACTTAACCTTATACTTCTTATATACATTCCAAATGTTATCTAAATATGAAATCATTACAAATATGGTTTTCAATATATGTTATCACTTCTAATGGTTAGTAGTCTTATAGAATAGAAGTACAAGTTTTAAATGTGGAAAATACTTAGGGGAAATGTGAATTTATCATATGTGGTCGCAAATCAGTCGCTTATTTGCGACTGATGTGCGACTGCACATAAATTTTTAGAATGTAGTCGCAAATCAGTCGCAAATTAGCGACTGATTTGCGACTACATTAAATTTTTGTGACTGAAATGCGACCACATTGCCAAAGCAGTTGCAAAGTGGTGGCAAATCAGTCCAATTACTTAAAAAATCTATATTTATATGGATATTGGTAATACATTAAATTATATGAAAATCATATGTACAAAATACATAGCATAACTATATTTATTACATTTCTTCGTTCTCGTCATCATTTGAAGATGAAATATTACATTGAAATTCATCTTCTAGTTCCGCATCTCCGACATCGAAATCAATTTCTTCAGTATGGTTAACTGTATCGACCAACCGATCTACCTCTTTCTCTTGAACATGAATTACGTCTTCATCATTCTCTTGAACATGGCAGTCATGGCTTTTCATGCCCGAAAACTTTAGTCCATCCATATCCACACAATTTGCTAAATCTGCCGCATAGCCGTCCGGAAATTTGACATCATTTTTTATACATTCCAATAACCGTTCTTTCACTTTTTGGGTCAATCGAAATATAGGGAATGGAGCATTACCCCGACCATCCACGTGCAACTCTTTTCGAGAGCAAAACTTCGCAATATCCAACCTTGACTTTACTGTATCTTTTGATTTCTCTTTCACATTCATAATAGTATTAATGATGTTATCGAAGAAATTCTTCTCTATATGCATCACATTAAGATTATGTCGAAGGTTAAGATCTGTCCAGTATGGCAACTCCCAAAATATACTTTCTTTGTGCCAATTATGCCAGCTACCATAACCTTCTTCTTTACTTTCATGACCGTTTCCGCTGCACTCAGATGTTCTTAAAGGATTGACAGTTTTTATTCGCTCGTACAAAACTTGTTCACCTGTCAATGATTGTGGAGGACAGTCATTCAAAGCGTGCTTCCCTTTAAAAAAATTTGTTTTATTTTTCCGTAACGGGTGACCATTAGGAAGAAACCTTCGATGACAATCAAACCAACACGTCTTTCTCCCATTTGGTAATTGAAATGCCTTCGTATCATCCATACAAATTGGACATGCCAGCCTTCCATGCGTTGTCCATCCTGACAACATTTCATAAGCGGGAAATCGTCCAAAGTAACACAGCTTTTAGATTGAAATTTTGGTTGAGCGATACATCGTATGCATCAACTCCGATAGACCATAATTCTTTCAACTCATCAATCAAAGATCGTAGGAATATGTCCAGACTAGCACGCAGATGATTTGGCCCCGAATTCAAAATAGTTAGAAACAAATACTCTTTCTTCATACACATCTCCGGTGGCAAATTATATGGAGTGATAATCACCGGCCATAATGAATGATTACGAGACATCCCAAATGGGTTGAACCCATCAGTACATAGGCCAAGATAAACATTTTGAGATTCAGCAGCAAATCTAGGATGTAAATATTGAAAATTTTTTCACTCTGCAGCATCAGATGGATGACTCATTTCTCCGTCTTCTGCTTCATGCTCTGCGTGCCACCTCATTGCCTCTGCGGTTTTCTCGCTTTGATACATTCTTTTAAGTCTATCACCTATAGGTAAAATACCACATACGACTGAAAGGTATTCTCGTCCTGCCCTCGCTTGGCTTATACCGGGGGAATCGCAAAATTTGCATTTTTCCCATTTCTCATCTTCTTTCCAGAATATCATACAATTTTTAACACACACGTCAATTGTATAAAACGGGAGGCCTAAATTTCGCATCAATTTTTTGGTTTCATAATATGAACCCGTCGCCTGATTCTCGTCGGGTAAATATTCTGTAAATAGCTTCGCCCAAGAATCCATACATTTTTCTGGTAAATTAAAATCAGATTTGATGTTCATAAACCGAGCAGCTAAAGATAATTGTGAGTGCCCTTCATGACAACCATCATACAATGGATTTTTTGCAGCTTCTAACATGTTGTAAAACTTTTTCTGCTTCTTCATTAGGCCGTTCTTCTTCATAATTATAATTATAATTTTCTTCGTTCTGATTATAGTACTGATGCTGATCATCAGTCGTTGTCTCACGAAATGCATCCGTCACCATTTCAACATATCTATTACTGGATATACCAACTGTTTCATCACTACTACAATCACGTCCCTGATTTCTTCGTACATCACCCCGACTAGTACTACTCGTCCCTAACTGAACATTCAGCTCTTCTCCATGTTTATACCAAATATAATAATTTGGCATAAACCCTCGACTATATAGATGACTCCATATTTTTCGTCCCGGAATAAATTTATCATTTTTGCAATTAATACAAGGGCAGAAAAACTTACCTCCACTACTTTGAGCTATAGGTTGACTACTTGCAAAATTCATGAACTGCTCCATGCCTTGTGCAAATTCCGCCGAGATATTTCTTGTTTCATTATCAATTCTTCTGTACATCCAATATCTCGAATTGTTATAATTTCCCCACATGTTTTACAAAACTTTTTACTTTTGATTTCGCAAATGAGAGAATGGGATGGTGCATATATATACAACATTTTGCGACTACTTTGCGACTACTTTGCCACTGATTTGCCACTACTTTGCGACTACACCTATGTAGTCGCTTAAATTTTGTTATACCTAACTCGCACATGTTTTTTATGGTGGCACTTTGCCACCATTTTGTGACTGCAGAGCCACTACATACCGTAGTCGCAAATTGGTCGCTATTTTGCGACTGATTAGCGACTACCACCTGATTTTCCATATGTAGTCGCTAAACAGTCGCTATTTTGCGACTGATTAGCGACTATCAGGGTCAGTCTCAAAGCAGTCGCATCTCAGTCGCTAATTGGTTGCATATTGCGACTGATTTGNTCTGAGCTCTAAATCAAAAGTTATGGATGATTTAGTGCGGGCATGTCAGGTTGATTAGTCATTTCGATTTTTTATTCTAAGCTGATCATTGGTGCTCATTGAGTAAAGGCATATAAGCAAAGCATAATGCATGACATATCGCAGTGTGGGATATATTGGATTACTTGGAGGTTTCGTTGTATATATTTGAGTCTGAAAAATTGTCATAGTATAACAAATTGAGCTACCATAATGTGGGTGTTGGATTCTTGTCATTATGAGGTCAAAATAAGAAGGTATAGACGATTTTTAGCGTTCATGTCAAGTTAATTGGTCAGTTCAAAGGATCATTCTAAGCTGATCATTGGTGCTCATTGAGTAAAGGCTTATAAGTGAAGCATAATGCATGGCTTCACGCAGTTTAGGATAAATTGGTTTACATGGAGGCTTTGTCGTATCTAATTGAGTCTTAAATTTTGTCACAACATAGAAAATTGAGCTACCGTAATGTTGGCGTTGGATTCATGTCATTCTGATCTCTAAATCAAAAAGTTAGAGGCCATTTAGTGCGGATTTGTGAAGTTGATTGGACAGTTCAAAAGATCACTCCAAGCTGATCATTGGTGCTCATTGAGTAAAGGCTTATAAGTGAAGCATAATGCATGGCATCACGCAGTTTGAGATAAACTTGTTTACATGTAGGCTTCGTCGTATCTATTTGAGTCCGAAATTCTGTAACAATATAGAAAATTGAGCTAGCACAACGTGGGCGTTGGATTCATGTCACTCTGAGCTCTAAATCAAAAGTTACAGACGATTTAGTGCGGACATGTCAAGTTGATTGGTCAGTTCAAATGATCATTCTAAACTCATCATTGGTGCTTATTGAGTAACGACTTATAAGTGAGAATAATGCATGGCATCACGCAGTTTTGGATAGATTGGTTTACTTGAAGGTTTGTCGTATCTATTTGAGTCTAAAATTGTCATAGTATAACAAATTGAGCTAGCATTACGTTGGCGTTGGATTCATGTCATTCTGAGCACTACATCAAAAGTTAGAGATGATTTAGTGCGGACATGTCAAGTTGATTGGATAGTTCAAATGACCATTCTAAGCTGATCATTGGTGCTTATTGGGTATCGGCTTATAAGTGAAGCATAATGCATGGAATCACGCAGTTTTAGATAGATTGGTTTACTTGGAGGCTTTGTCATATCTATTAGAGTCTGAAAAATTGTCATATTATCGAAATTTGAGCAAGTATAACGTGGGCCTTGGATTTATGTCATTCTGAGCTATAAATCGAAAGTTACTGACGATTTAGTGCAGACAGGTCAAGTTGATTGGTCAGTTCAAATGATCATTCTAAGCTGATCATTGGTGCTTATTGAGTAATGGCTTATAAGTTAACCATAATGCATGGCATCACGATGTTTTGGATAGATTGGTTTACTTGTAGGCTTTGTCGTATCTATTTGAGTCTGAAATTTTGTCACAATATAGGAAATAGCTAGCATAACGTGGGCGTTGGGTTCATGTCATTCTGAGCTCTAAATCAAAAGTTATGGATGATTTAGTGCGGGCATGTCAGGTTGATTAGTCATTTCTATTATCATTCTAAGCTGATCATTGGTGCTCATTGAGTAAAGGCTTATAAGCAAAGCATAACGCATGACATATCGCAGTGTGGGAAATATTGGATTACTTAGAGGCTTCGTCGTATCTATTTGAGTCTGAAAAATTTTCATAGTATAAAAAATTGAGCTACCATAACGTGGGTGTTGGATTCATGTCACTATGAGGTCTAAATAAGAAGGTATAGATGATTTAGAGCGTTCATGTCAAGTTAATAGATCAGTTCAAATGATCATTCTAAGCTGATCGGTGGTGCTCATTGAGTAAAGGCTTATTAGTGAAGCATAATGCATGGCTTCACGCAGTTTAGGATAAATTGCTTTACATGGAGGATTTGTCGTATCTATTTGAGTCTGAAATTTTGTCACAATATAGAAAATTGAGCTAGCATAATGTGGGCGTTGGATTCATGTCACTCTGAGCTCTAAATCAAAAGTTATGGATGATTTAGTGCGGGCATGTTAGGTTGATTAGTCATTTCGATTTATTATTCTAAGCTGATCATTGGTGCTCATTGAGTAAAGGCATATAAGCAAAGCATAATGCATGACATATCGCAGTGTGGGATATATTGGATTACTTTGAGGTTTCGTCGTATATATTTGAGTCTGAAAAATTGTCATAGTATAACAAATTGAGCTACCAAAATGTGGGTGTTGGATTCTTGTCATTATGAGGTCTAAATAAGAAGGTATAGACGATTATTAGCGTTCATGTCAAGTTAATTGGTCAGTTCAAAGGATCATTCTAAGCTGATCATTGGTGCTCATTGAGTAAAGGCTTATAAGTGAAGCATAATGCATGGCTTCACGCAGTTTAGGATAAATTTGTTTACATGGAGGCTTTGTCGTATCTATTTGAGTCTGAAATTTTGTCACAACATAGAAAATTGAGCTACCGCAATGTTGGCGTTGGATTCATGTCATTCTGATATCTAAATCAAAAAGTTAGAGGCCATTTAGTGCGGATTTGTGAAGTTGATTGGACAGTTCAAATGATCATTCCAAGCTGATCATTGGTGCTCAGTGAGTAAAGGCTTATAAGTGAAGCATAATGCATGGCATCACGCAGTTTGGGATAAACTTGTTTACATGTAGGCTTCGTCGTATCTATTTGAGTCTAAAAAATTGTCATAGTATAAAAAATTGAGCTACCATAACGTGGGTGTTGGATTCATGTCACTCTGAGCTCTAAATCAAAAGTTACAGACGATTTAGTGCGGACATGTCAAGTTGATTGTCAGTTCAAATGATCATTCTAAGCTGATCATTGGTGCTTATTGAGTAACGACTTATAAGTGAGAATAATGCATGGCATCACGCAGTTTTGGATAGATTGGTTTACTTGAAGGCTTTGTCGTATCTATTTGAGTCTAAAATTTTCTAGAATATAGAAAATTGAGCTAGCATTACGTTGGCGTTGGATTCATGTCATTCTGAGCACTAAATCAAAAGTTAGAGATGATTTAGTGCGGACATGTCAAGTTGATTGGACAGTTCAAATGATTATTCTAAGCTGATCATTGGTGCTTATTGGGTAGCGGCTTATAAGTGAAGCATAATGCATGGAATCACGCAGTTTTAGATAGATTGGTTTACTTGGAGGCTTTGTCATATCTATTAGAGTCTGAAAAATTGTCATATTATCGAAATTTGAGCAAGTATAACGTGGGCCTTGGATTTATGTCATTCTGAGCTATAAATCGAAAGTTACTGACGATTTAGTGCAGACAGGTCAAGTTGATTGGTCAGTTCAAATGATCATTCTAAGCTGATCATTGGTGCTTATTGAGTAATGGCTTATAAGTTAACCATAATGCATGGCATCACGATGTTTTGGATAGATTGGTTTACTTGGAGGCTTTGTCGTATCTATTTGAGTCTGAAATTTTGTCACAATATAGAAAATTGAGCTAGCAAATGTGGGCGTTGGGTTCATGTCATTCTGAGCTCTAAATCAAAAGTTATGGATGATTTAGTGCGGGCATGTCAGGTTGATTAGTCATTTCTATTATCATTCTAAGCTGATCATTGGTGCTCATTGAGTAAAGGCTTATAAGCAAAGCATAACGCATGACATATCGCAGTGTGGGAAATATTGGATTACTTAGAGGCTTCGTCGTATCTATTTGAGTCTGAAAAATTTTCATAGTATAAAAAATTGAGCTACCATAACGTGGGTGTTGGATTCATGTCACTATGAGGTCTAAATAAGAAGGTATAGATGATTTAGAGCGTTCATGTCAAGTTAATAGATCAGTTCAAATGATCATTCTAAGCTGATCGGTGGTGCTCATTGAGTAAAGGCTTATTAGTGAAGCATAATGCATGGCTTCACGCAGTTTAGTTTAGGATAAATTGCTTTACATGGAGGATTTGTCGTATCTATTTGAGTCTGAAATTTTGTCACAATATAGAAAATTGAGCTAGCATAATGTGGGCGTTGGATTCATGTCACTCTGAGCTCTAAATCAAAAGTTATGGATGATTTAGTGCGGGCATGTTAGGTTGATTAGTCATTTCGATTTATCATTCTAAGCTGATCATTGGTGCTCATTGAGTAAAGGCATATAAGCAAAGTATAATGCATGACATATCGCAGTGTGGGATATATTGGATTACTTGGAGGTTTCGTCGTATATATTTGAGTCTGAAAAATTGTCATAGTATAACAAATTGAGCTACCATAATGTGGGTGTTGGATTCTTGTCATTATGAGGTCTAAATAAGAAGGTATAGACGATTTTTAGCGTTCATGTCAAGTTAATTGGTCAGTTGAAAGGATCATTCTAAGCTGATCATTGGTGCTCATTGAGTAAAGGCTTATAAGTGAAGCATAATGCATGGCTTCACGCAGTTTAGGATAAATTGGTTTACATGGAGGCTTTAGCGTATCTATTTGAGGCTGAAATTTTGTCACAACATAGAAAATTGAGCTACCGTAATGTTGGCGTTGGATTCATGTCATTCTGATCTCTAAATCAAAAAGTTAGAGGCCATTTAGTGCGGATTTGTGAAGTTGATTGGACAGTTCAAATGATCATTCCAAGCTGATCATTGGTGCTCATTGAGGAAAGGCTTATAAGTGAAGCATAATGCATGGCATCACGCAGTTTGGGATAAACTTGTTTACATGGAGGCTTCATCGTATCTATTTGAGTCCGAAATTCTGTAACAATATAGAAAATTGAGCTAGCACAACGTGGGCGTTGGATTCATGTCACTCTGAGCTCTAAATCAAAAGTTACAGACGATTTAGTTCACGACATTGTCAATGTTGATTGGTCAGTTCAAATATTCATTCTAAGCTGATCATTGGTGCTTATTAAGTAACGGCTTATAAGTGAGCAATAATGCATGGCATCACGCAGTTTTAGATAGATTGGTTTACTGGAAGGCTTTGTCGTATCTACTTGAGTCTAAAATTTTGTTACAATATAGAAAATTGAGCTAGCATAACGTGGGCGTTGGATTCATGTCATTCTGAGCACTAAATCAAAAGTTAGAGACGATTTAGTGCGGACATGTCAAGTTGATTGGACAGTTCAAATGATCATTCTAAGCTGATCATTGGTGCTTATTGGGTATCGGCTTATAAGTGAAGCATAATGCATGGAACCACGCAGTTTTAGATAGATTGGTTTACTTGGAGGCCTTGTCATATCTATTAGAGACTGAAAAATTGTCATATTATCGAAATATGAGCAAGTATAACGTGGGCGTTGGATTTATGTCATTCTGAGCTATAAATCGAAAGTTACTGACGATTTAGTGCAGATAGGTAAAGTTGATTGGTCAGTTGAAATGATCATTCTAAGCTGATCATTGGTGCTTATTGAGTAACGGCTTATAAGTTAACCATAATGCATGGCATCACGCAGTTTTGGATAGATTGGTTTATTTGGAGGCTTTGTCGTATCTATTTGAGTCTGAAATTTTGTCACAATATAGAAAATTGAGCTAGCATAACGTGGGCGTTGGATTCATGTCAATCTGAGCTCTAAATCAAAAGTTATGGATGATTTAGTGCGGGCATGTCAGGTTGATTAGTCATTTCTATTATCATTCTAAGCTGATCATTGGTGCTCATTGAGTAAAGGCTTATAAGCAAAGCATAATGCATGACATATCGCAGTGTGGGATATATTGGATTACTTAGAGGCTATTTGAGTCTGAAAAATTGTCATAGTATAAAAAATTGATCTACCATAACGTGGGTGTTTGATTCATGTCATTATGAGGTCTAAATAAGAAGGTATAGATGATTTAGAGCGTTCATGTCAAGTTAATTGGTCAGTTCAAATGATCATTCTAAGCTGATCGGTGGTGCTCATTGAGTAAAGGCTTATTAGTGAAGCATAATGCATGGCCTCACGCAGTTTAGGATAAATTGCTTTACATGGAGGCTTTGTCGTATCTATTTGAGTCTGAAATTTTGTCACAATATAGAAAATTGAGCTAGCATAACGTGGGCGTTGGATTCATGTCATTCTGAGCTCTAAATCAAAAGTTATGGATGATTCAATGCGGGCATGTCAGGTTGATTAGTCATTTCGAATTATCATTCTAAGCTGATCATTGGTGCTCATTGAGTAAAGGCATATAAGCAAAGCATAATGCATGACATATCGCAGTGTGGGATATATTGGATTACTTGGAGGCTTCGTCGTATATATTTGAGTCTGAAAACATGTCATAGTATAAAAAATTGAGCTACCATAACGTGGGTGTTGGATTCATGTCATTATGAGGTGTAAATAAGAAGGTATAGACGATTTAGAGCGTTCATGTCAAGTTAATTGGTCAGTTCAAACGATCATTCTAAGCTGATCATTGGTGCTCATTGAGTAAAGGCTTATAAGTGAAGCATAATGCATGGCTTCACGCAGTTTAGGATAAATTGGTTTACATGGAGGCTTTTTCGTATCTATTTGAGTCTGAAATTTTGTCACAATATAGAAAATTGAGCTAGCATAATGTTGGCATTGGATTCATGTCATTATGATCTCTAATTCAAAAATTTAGAGACGATTTAGTGCGGACATGTCAAGTTGATTGGTCAGTTCAAATGATCATTCTAAGCTGATCATTGGTGCTTATTGAGTAACGGCTTATAAGTGAAGCATAATGCATGGCATCACGCAGGTTTGGATAGATTGGTTTACTTGGAGGCTTGTCGTATCTATTTGAGTCTAAAATTTTGTATAAAATTGAGCTAGCATAACGTGGGCGTTGGATTCTTGTCATTCTCAGCACTAAATCAAAAGTTAGAGACGATTTAGTGCGGACATGTCAAGTTGATTGGACAGTTCAAATGATCATTCTAAGCTGATCATGGTGCTTATTGAGTATCGGCTTATAAGTGAAGCATAATGCATGGAATGACGCTGTTTTAGATAGATTGGTTTACTTGGAGGCTTTGTCATATCTATTAGAGTCTGAAAAATTGTCCTATTATCGAAATTTGAGCTAGTATAACGTGGGCGTTGGATTTATGTCATTCTGAGCTCTAACTCAAAAGTTACTGACGATTTAGTGCGAACAGGTCAAGTTGATTGGTCAGTTCAAATGATCATTCTAAGCTGATCGTTGGTGCTTATTGAGCAACGGCTTATAAGTTAACCATAATGCATGGTATCACGCAGTTTTGGATAGATTGCTTTACTTGAAGGCTTTGTCGTATCTATTTTTTCACAAATAGAAAATTGAGCTAGCATAACGTGGGCGTTGGATTCATGTCATTCTGAGCACTAAATCAAAAGTTACAGACGATTTAGTGCAGACATGTCAAGTTGATTGGAAAGTTCAAATGATCATTCTAAGCTGATCATTGGTGCTTATTGAGTATCGGCTAATAAGTGAAGCATAATGCATCGAATCACGGCGTTTTAGATAGATTGGTTTACTTGGAGGCTTTGTCGTATCTATTAGAATCTGAAAGATTGTCATAGTATAGAAAATTGAGCTAGTATAACGTGGGCGTTGGACTTATGTCATTCTGAGCTCTAAATCAAAACTTACTGACGATTTAGTGCGGACAGGTCAAGTTGATTGGTCAGTTCAAATGATCATTCTAAGCTAATCATTGGTGCTCATTGAGTAAAGGCTTATAAGTGAAGCATAATTCATGGCTTCACGCAGTTTGGGATAAATTGGTTTACATGGAGGCTATTTCATATATATTTGAGTCTGAAATTTTGTCACAATATAGAAAATTGAGCTAGCATAATGTTGGCGTTGGATTCATGTCATTCCGATCACTAAATCAAAAAGTTAGAGGCGATTTAGTGCGGATTTGTCATGTTGATTGGACAGTTCAAATGATCATTCTAAGCTGATCATTGGTGCTTATTGAGTAATGGCTTAGAAGTGAGCATAATGCATGGCATCACGCAGTTTTGGATAGATTGGTTTACATGAAGGCTTTGTCGTATCTATTTGAGTCTAAAATTTTGTCACAATATAGAAAATTGAGCTAGCATAACATGGGCATTAGATTCATGTCATTCTGAACACTAAATAAAAAGTTACAGACGATTTAGAACGGACATGTCAAGTTGATTGGACAGTTCAAATGATCATTCTAAGCTGATCATTGGTGCTTATTGAGTATCAGCTTATAAGTGAAGCATAATGCATGGAATCACACAGTTTTGGATAGATTGGTTTACTTGGAGGCTTTTGTCGTATCTATTTGAGTCTGAAAAATTGTCAGAGTATAGAAAATTGAGCTAGCAAAACGTGGGCGTTGGATTCATGTCATTTTGAGCTCTAAATCAAAAGTTACAGACGATTTAGTGCGGACAGGTCAAGTTGAATGGTCAGTTCAAATGATCATTCTAAGCTGATCATTGGTGCTCATTGAGTAAAGGCTTATAATTGAAGCATAATGCATGGCATCACGCGTTTTGGGATAAATTGGTTTACATCGAGGCTTTGTGGTATCTATTTGAGTCTGAAATTTTGTCACAATATAGAAAATTGAGCTAGCATAACGTGGGCGTTGGATTCATGTCATTCTGAGCTCTAAATCAAAAGTTATAGGCGATTTAGTGCAGAGTTGTCAAGTTGATTAAACAGTTCAAATGATCATTCTAAGCTGATCATTGGTGCTCATTGAGTAAAGACTTATAAGTGAAGCATAATGCATGGCATCACGCAGTTTTTGATAGGTTGGTTTACTTGGAGTCTTTGTCGTATCTATTTGAGTCTGAAAAATTGTAATAATATAGAAATTGAGCTCTCATAACGTGGGCGTTGGATTCATGTCATTCTGAGCTCTAAATCAAAAGTTACAGACGATTTATTGCGGACAGGTCAAGTTGATTGGTCAGTTCAAATGATCATTCTAGGCTGATCATTGATGCTCATTGAGTAAAGGCTTATAAGTGAAGCATAATGCATAGCATCACGCAGTTTGGGATAAATTGGTTTACGTGGAGGCTTTGTTGTATCTATTTGTATCTGAAATTTTGTCACAATATAGAAAATTGAGCTAGCATAACGTGGGCGTTAGGTTCATGTCATTCTGAGCACTAAATCAAAAGTTACCCACGATTTAGTGCCGACATGGCAAGTTGATTGGTTAGTTCAAACTGATCATTCTAAGCTGATCATTGGTGCTTATTGAGTAACTTATAAGTGAAGCATAATGCATGGCATCACGCTGTTTTGGGATAGATTGAATTAGTTGGAGGATTCGTCGTATCTATTTGAGTTTGAAATATTGTTATTGTATAGAAAATTGAGCTAGCATAACGTGGGCGTTGGATTCATGTCATTCTGAGCTCTAAATCAAAAGTTATTGACGGTTTAGTGCGGACATGTCAAGTTGATTGGTCAGTTCAAATGATCATTCTAAGCTGATCATTGGTGCTCATTGAGTAAAGGCTTATAAGTGAAGCATAATGCATGGCATCACGCAGTTTTAAATTGATTGGTTTACTTGGAGGCTTTGTTGTATCTATTTGAGTCTGAAATTTTGTCACAATATAGAAAATTGAGCTAGCATAACGTGGGCGTTGGATTCATGTCATTCTGAGCTCTAAATCAAAAGTTACAGACGATTTATTGCGGACAGGTCAAGTTGATTGGTAAGTTCAAATGATCATTCTAAGCTGATCATTATTGCTCATTGAGTAAAGGCTTATAAGTGAAGCATAATGCATAGCAGCACGCAGTTTGGGATAAATTGGTTTACATGGACGCTTTGTTGTATCTATTTGAGTCTGAAATTTTGTCACAATATAGAAAATGGAGCTAGCATAACGTGGGCGTTAGGTTCATGTCATTCTGAGCACTAAATCAAAAGTTACGGACGATTTAGTGCCGACATGTAGAGTTGATTGGTTAGTTGAAATGATCATTCTAAGCTGATCATTGGTGCTTATTGAGTAACGGCTTATAAGAGAAGAATAATGCATGGCATCACGCTGTTTTGGGATAGATTGAATTAGTTTGAGGATTCGTCGTATCTATTTGAGTTTGAAAAATTGTTATTGTATAGAAAATTGAGCTAGCATAACGTGGGCGTTGGATTCATGTCATTCTGAGCTCTAAATCAAAAGTTATTGACGATTTAGTGCGGACATGACAAGTTGATTGGTCAGTTCAAATGATCATTCTAAGCTGATCATTGGTGCTCATTGAGTAAAGGCTTATAAGTGAAGCATAATGCATGGCATCACGCAGTTT
>JAEVFF010000302.1:484072-496555 GCA_018901945.1 Pugionium dolabratum
CTAGCATAACGTGGGCGTTGGATTCATGTCATTCTGAGCCCTAAATCAAAAGTTTCAGACGATTTAGTGCGGACATGTCAAGTTGATTGGTCAGTTCAAATTATCATTTTAAGCTGATCATTGGTGCTTATTGAGTAACGTCTTATAAGTGAAGCATAATACATGCCATCGCACAGTTTTGGATAGATTGGTTTACTTGGAGGGTTTGGCATATCTATTTGAGTCTGTTAATTTGTAACAATATAGAAAATTGCGCTAGCATAACGTGGGCGTTGGATTCATGTCATTATGAGCACTAAATCAAAAGTTACACACGATTTAGCGCGGACATGTCAAATGGATTGGTCAGTTCAAATGATCATTCTAAGCTAATCATTGGTGCTTATTGAGTAACAGCTTATAAGTTAACCATAATGCATGGCATCACGCAGTTTTGGATAGATTGGTTTACTTGGAGGCTTTGTCGTATCTATTTGTGTCTAATATTTTGCCACAATATAGAAAATTGCACTTGCATAACGTGGGCGTTGGATTTACGTCATTATGAGCACTAAATCAAAAGTTACACATGATTTAGGGTGGACATGTCAAGCTGATTGGTCAGTTCAAATGATCATTCTAAGCTGATCATTGGTTCTTATTGAGTACGGCTTATAAGTTAAACATAATGCATGGCATCACGCAGTTTTTGGATAGATTGGTTTACTTGGAGGCTATGTCGTATCTATTTGAGTCTGAAATTTTGTCACAATATAGAAAATTGAGCTTTAGCATAACGTGGGGTGTTGGGATTTAATGTTATTCTGAGCACTAAATCAAAAGTTACAGACAATTTTAGGTGCGACGTGTCAAGTTTTGATAGGACAGTTCCAAATCATCATTTTCTAAGCTGATCATGGTGCTTATTGAGGTTAAAGGCTTATAAGTAAGCATAATGCATGGTAATCACGCATTTTTAGATAGGTTTTGTTTACTTGGAGGCTTTGTCGTATCTATTGGATCTAAAATTTCACAAAAAAATTGCGCTAGCATAACATGGCCGTTGGATTCATGTCATTATGTGAGCACTAAATCAACAAGTTACACCACGATTTAGGGCGGACATTTCAAGCTGATTGGTCAGTTCAAATGATCATTCTAAGCTGATCATTGGGTTCTTATTGAGTACGGCTTATTAAGTTAAACATTAATTGCATGACATCACGCAGTTTTGGATAGATTTGGTTTACTTGGAGGCTATGTCGTATCTATTGAGTCTTAAATTTGTCACAATATAGAAAATTGAGCTAGCATAACGTGGGTGTTGGATTAATGTTATTCTGAGCACTAAATCAAAAGTTACAGACAATTTAGTGCGGACGTGTGAAGTTGATAGGACAGTTCAAATGATCATTCTAAGCTGAGCATTGGTGCTTATTGAGTAACGGCTTATAAGTGAAGCATAATGCATGGAATCACGTAGTTTTAGATAGGTTGGTTTACTTGGAGGCTTTGTCGTATCTATTTGAGTCTGAAAAATTGTCACAATATAGAAAACTGAGCTAGCATAACGTTGGCGTTGGATTTATGTCATTCTAAGCTCTAAATCAAAAGTTACAAATGATTTAGAGCGGACATGTCATGTTGATTGGTCAGTTCAAATGATCAATCTAAGTTGACCATTGGTGCTCATTGAGTGAAGGCTTATAAGTGAAGCATAATGCATGGCATCACACAGTTTGGGATAGATTGGTTTACTTGAAACCTTTTTCGTATCTGTTTGAGTCTAAACTTTTGTCACAGTATAGAAAATTGAGCTAGCATAACTTGGGCGTCGGATTCATGTCATTCTGAGCTCTAAATCAAAAGTTACAAATGATTTAGTGTGGATATGTCATGTTGATTGGTCAGTTCAAATGATCAATGTAAGTTGACCATTGGTGCTCATTGACTAAAGGCTTATAAGTGAAGCATAATGCATGGCATCACGCAGTCTGGGATAGATTGGTTTACTTGGAAGCTTCTTCGTATCTGTTTGAGCCTAAAATTTAGTCACAATATAGAAAATTGAGCTAGCATAACTTGGGCGTTGGATTCATGTCATTCTGAGCTCTAAATCAAAAGTTACAGGCGATTTAGTACGGACTTGTCAAGTTGATTGGACAATTCAAATGATCATTCTAAGCTGTTCATTGGTGCTTATTGAGTAACGGCTTATAAGTGAAGCATAATGCATGGAATCACGCAGTTTTAGATAGGTTGGTTTATTTGGAGGCTTTGTCGTATCTATTTGAGTCTGAAAAATTGTCACAATATAGAAAATTGAGCTAGCATAACGTTGGCGTTGGATTCATGTCATTCTGAGCTCTAAATCAAAAGTTTCAGACGATTTAGTGCGGACTTGTCAAGTTGATTGGACAGTTCAAATGATCATTCTAAGCTGTTCATTGGTGCTTATTGAGTAACGGCTTATAAGTGAAGCATAATGCATGGAATTACGCAGTTTGGGCCAGATTGGTTTACTTGGAAGCCTCTTCGTATCTGTTTGAGCCTAAAATTTTGTCACAATATAGAAAATTGAGCTAGCATAACTTGGGCGTTGGATTCATGTCATTCTGAGCTCTAAATCAAAAGTTACATGCGATTTAGTGCGGACTTGCAAGTTGATTGGACAGTTCAAATGATCATTCAAAGCTGATCATTGGTGCTTATTGAGTACCGGCTTATAAGTGAAGCACAATGCATGGAATCACGCAGTTTTAGATAGGTTGGTTTACTTGGAGGCTTTGTCGTATCTATTTAAGTCTGAAAAATTGTCATAATATAGAAAATTGACCTAGCATAACGTGGGCGTTGCATTCGTGTCATTCTGAGCTCTAAATCAAAAGTTTCAGACGATTTAGTGCGGACATGTCAAGGTGATTGGTCAGTTCAAATGATCATTTTAAGCTGATCATTGGTGCTTATTGAGTAACGGCTTATAAGTGAAGCATAATGCATGGCATCACACAGTTTTGAATAGATTGGTTTACTTGGAGGGCTTTGTCGTATCTATTTGAGTCTGAAAAATTGTCATAATATAAAAAATTGAGCTACCATAACATGGGCGTTGGATTCATGTCATTCTGAGCTCTAAATTAAAAGTTTCACACGATTTAGGGCAGACATGTCAAGTTGATTGGTCAGTTCAAGTGATCATTTTAAGCTGATCATTGGTGCAGATTGAGTAACGGCTTATAAGTGAAGCATAATGCATGCCATCACACAGTTTTGGATAGATTGGTTTACTTGGAGGCTTTGTCATATCTATTTGAGTCTGAAGTTTTGTCACAATATAGAAACTTGCGCTAGCATAACATGGACGTTGGATTCATGTCATTATGGGCACTAAATCAAAAGTTACACACAATTTAGGGCGGAATGTCAAGTTGATTGGTCAGTTCAAATGATCATTCTAAGCTGATCATTGGTTCTTATTGAGTACGGCTTATAAGCTAAAAATAATGCATGGCATCACGCAGTTTTGGATAGATTGGTTTACTTATAGACTATGTTGTATCTATTTGAGTCTGAAATTTTGTCACAATATAGAAAATTGAGCTAGCATAACATGGGCGTTGGATTCATGTTGTTCTGAGCACTAAATCAAAAGTTACAGACGATTTAGTGCGGACGTGTCAAGTTGATAGGACAGTTCAAATGACCATTTTAAGCTGATCATTGGTGCTTATTGACTAACGGCTTATAAGTGAAGCATAATGCATGGAATCACGCAGTTTTAGATAGGTTGGTTTACTTGGATGCTTTGTCGTATCTTTGAGTCCGAAAAATTGTCACAATATAGAAAATTGAGCTAGCATAACGTTGGCGTTGGATTCATGTCATTCTGAGCACTAAATCAAAAGTTACAGACGATTTAGTGCGGACATGTCAAGTTGATGGGTCAGTTCAAATGATCATTCTAAGCTGATCATTGGTGCTTATTGAGTAACGGCTTATAAGTGAAGCATAATGCATTGCATCACGCAGTTTTAGATAGATAGGTTTAGTTGGAGGCTTTGTCTTATCTATTTCAGTCTGAAATTTTGTCACAATATAGAAAATTGAGCTAGCATAACGTAAACGTTGGATTTATGTCATTCTGAGCTCTAAATCAAAAGTTACAAATGATTTAGTGTGGATATGTCATGTTGATTGGTCAGTTCAAATGATCAATCTATGTTGACCATTGGTGCTCATCGACTAAAGGCTTATAAGTGAAGCATAATGCATGGCATCACGAAGTTTGGTATAGATAGGTTTACTTGGAGGCTTTGTCGTATCTGTTTGAGCCTAAAAGTTTATCACTATATAGAAAATTGAGCTAGCATAACGTGGGCGTTCGATTCATGTCATTCTGAGCACTAAATCAAAAGTTACAGGCGATTTAGTGCGGACGTTTCAAGTTNCTAAATCAGAAAGTTACAGATGATTTAGTGCGGACATGTCAAGTTGATTTGTCAGTTCAAATGATCATTCTAAGCTGATCATTGGTGCTTATTGAGTAACGGCTTATAAGTGAAGCATAATGCATGGCATCACGGAGTTTTAGATAGATTGGTTTACTAGGAGGCTTTGTCGTATCTATTTGAGTCTGAAATTTTGTTACAGTATAGAAAATTGAGCTAGGATAACGTGGGCGTTGGATTTATGTCATTCTAAGCTCTAAATCAAAAGTTACAAACGATTTAGGGCGGACATGTCATATTGATTGGTCAGTTCAAATGATCAATCTAAGTTGACCATTGATGCTAATTGAGTAAAGGCTAATAAATGGAGCATAATGCATGGCATCACGCAGTTTGGAATAGATTGGTTTACTTGAAACCTTTTTCGTATCTGTTTGAGTCTAATATTTTATCACAATATAGAAAATTGAGCTAGCATAACGTGGGCGTTGGATTCATGTCATTCTGAACTCTATATAAAATGTTGTGGATGGTTTAGTGCGGACACCTCAGGTTGATTAGTCATTTCAAATGATCATTCTAAGCTGATCATTGGTGCTCATTGAGTAAAGGCTTATAAGCAAAGCATAATGCATGACATATCGCAGTTTGTGATATATTGGATTACTTGGAGGCTTCGTCGTATCTATTTGAGTCTAAAAAATTGTCATAGTACAATAAATTCAGCTACCATAACGTGGGTGTTGGATTCATGTCATTATGAGGTCTAAATAAGAAGTAACAGACGATTTAGAGCGTTCATGTCAAGTTAATTGGTCACTTCAAATGATCATTCTAAGCTGATCATTGGTGCTCATTGAGTAAAGGCTTATAATTGAAGCATAATGCATGACATCTCGCAGTTTTGGATAGATTGGATCACTTGTAGGCTTTGTCGTATCTATTTGAGTCTGAAAAATTGTCATAGTATAGTGCATATAAGTGAAGCATAATGCATGGCATCACGCAGTTTTGGATAGATTGGTTTACCTGGAGGATTTCTCTTATCTATTTGAGTAAGAAATTTTGTTGCAATATAGAAAATTGAGCAAGCATAACGTGGACTTTGGATTCATGTAAGTCTGAGCACTAAATCAAAAGTTACAGATGATTTAGTGTGGACATGTCAGGTTGATTGGTCAGTTCAAATGATTATTTTAAGTTGAGCATTGTTGCTTATTGAGTAACGGCTTATAAGTTAAGCATAATGCATTGCATCACGCAGTTTTAGATAGATTGGTTTACTAGGAGTCTTTTTGTATCTATTTGAGTCTGAAATTTTGTTACAATATAGAAAACTGAGCTAGCATAACGTGGGCATTGGATTTATGTCATTCTAAGCTCTAAATCAAAAGTTACAAATGATTTAGGGCGGACATGTCATGTTGATTGGGCAGTTCAAATGATCAATCTAAGTTCACCATTGGTGCTCATTGAGTAAAGGCTAATATGTGAAGCATAATGCATGGCATCACGCAGTTTTGGATAGATTGGTTTACTTGAAACCTTTTTCGTATCTGTTTGAGTCTAATATTTTGTCACAATATAGAAAATTGAGCTAGCATAACGTGGGCGTTGGATTCATGTCATTCTGATTTCTAAATCAAAAGTTGTGGATGGTTTAGTGCGGACACGTCAGGTCGATTAGTCATTTCAAATGATCATTCTAAGCTGATCATTGGTGCTCATTGAGTAAAGGCTTATAAGCAAAGCATAATGCATGACATATCGCAGTTTGGGATATATTGGATTACTTGGAGGCTTCGTCGTATCTATTTGAGTCTGAAAAATTGTCATAGTACAAAAAATTGAGCTACCATAACGTGGGTGTATGATTCATGTCATTAAGAGGTCTAAATAAGAAGTTACGGATGATTTAGAGCGTTCATGTCAAGTTAATTGGTCAGTTCAAATGATCATTCTAAGCTGATCATTGGTGCTCATTGAGTAAAGGCTAATAATTGAAGCATAATGCATGGCATCTCGCAGTTTCGGATAGATTGGATCACTTGTAGGCTTTGTCGTATCTCTTTGAGTCCGAAAAATTGTCATACTATAGAAAATTGAGCTAGCATAACGTGGGCGTTGGATTCATCTCATTCTGAGCTCTAAATCAAAAGTTACAGACAATTTTGTGCAGACATGTCAAGTTGATTGTTCAGTTCTATGATCATTTTAAGCTGGTCTTTGGTGCTTATTGAGTAACGGCTTATAAGTGAAGCATATTGCATGGCATCACGCAGTTTTGGATAGAATGGTTTACTTGGAGGCTTTGTTGTATCTATTTGAGTCTGAAGTTTTGTCACAATAAAGAAAATTGAGCAAGAAAACGTGGGCGTTGGATTCATGTCATTTTGAGCTCTAAATCAAAAGTTATGGATGGTTTAGTGCGGACACGTCAGGTTGATTAGTCATTTCAAATGATCATTCTAAGCTGATCATTGAGTGCTCATTGAGTAAAGGCTTATAAGCAAAGCATAATGCATGACATATCGCAGTTTGGGATATATTGGATTACTTGGAGGCTTCGTCGTATCTATTTAAGTCTGAAAAATTGTCATAGTACAAAAAATTGAGCTACCATAATGTGGGTGTTGGATTCATGTCATTATGAGGTCTAAATCAAAAGTTATGGATGGTTTAGTGCGGACATGTCAGGTTGATTACTCATTTCAAATGATCATTCTAAGCTGATCATTGGTTCTCATTGAGTAAAGGCTTATAAGCAAAGGATAATGCATGACATATCGCAGTTTGGGATAAATTGGATTACTTGGAGGCTTCGTCGTATCCATTTCAGTCTGAAATTTGTCATAGTACAAAAAATTGAGCTACCATAACGTGGGTGTTGGATTCATGTCATTATGAGGTCTAAATAAGAAGTTACGGACGATTTAGAGCGTTCATGTCAAGTTAATTGGTCAGTTCAAATGATCATTCTAAGCTGATCATTGGTGCTCATTGAGTAAAGGCTTATAATTGAAGCATAATGCATGGCATCTCGCAGTTTCGGATAGATTGGATCACTTGTAGGCTTTGTCGTATCTATTTGAGTCTGAAATTTTGTTACTTTATAGAAAATTGAGCTAGCATAACGTGTGTTGGATTTATGTCATTCTAAGCTCTAAATCAAAAGTTACAAACAATTTAGGGCGGACATGTCATGTTGATTGTTCAGTTCAAATGATCAACTAAGTTGACCATTGGTGCTTCATTGAGTAAAGGCTTATAAGTGAAGCATAATGCATGGCATCACGCAGTTTGGGATAGATTGGTTTACTTGAAACCTTTTTCGTATCTGTTTGAGTCTAAAATTTTGTCACAATATAGAAAATTGAGCTCGCATAACGTGGGCGTTGGATTCATGTCATTCTGAGCTCTAAATCAAAAGTTATGGATGGTTTAGTGCGGAAACATCAGGTTGATTAGTCATTTCAAATTATCATTCTAAGCTGATCATTGGTGCTAATTGAGTAAAGGCTTATAAGCAAAGCATAATGCATGACATATCGCAGTTTGGGATATATTGGATTACTTGGAGGCTTCGTCGTATCCATTTGAGTCTGAAAAATTGTCATAGTACAAAAAATTGAGCTACCATAACGTGGGTGTTGGATTCATGTCATTATGAGGTCTAAATAAGAAGTTACGGACGATTTAGAGCGTTCATGTCAAGTTAATTGGTCAGTTCAAATGATCATTCTAAGCTGATCATTGGTGCTCTTTGAGTAAAGGCTTATAATTGAAGCATAATGCATGGCATCTCGCAGTTTCGGATAGATTGGATCACTTGTAGGCTTTGTCGTATCTATTTGAGTCTGAAAATTTGTCATATTATAGAAAATTTAGCTAGCATAACGTGGGCGTTGGATTCATGTCATTCTGAGCTCTAAATCAAAAGTTACAGACGATTTTGTAAGACATGTCAAGTTGATTGGTCAGTTCAAATGATCATTTTAAGCTGATCTTTGGTGCTTATTGAGTAACGGCTTATAAGTGAAGCATAATGCATGGCATCACGCAGTTTGGGATAGATTGGTTTACTTGAAACCTTTTTTGTATCTGTTTGAGTCTAAAATTTTGTCACAATATAGAAAATTGAGCTCGCATAACGTGGGCGTTGGATTCATGTCATTCTGAGCTCTAAATCAAAAGTTATGGATGGTTTAGTGCGGACATGTCAGGTTGATTAGTCATTTCAAATGATCATTCTAAGCTGATCATTGGTGCTCATTGAGTAAAGGCTTATAAGCAAAGGATAATGCATGACATATCGCAGTTTTGGATAATTGGATTACTTGGAGGCTTCGTCGTATCCATTTGAGTCTGAAAAATTGTCATAGTACAAAAAATTGAGCTAGCATAACGTGGGTGTTGGATTTATGTCATTATGAGGTCTAAATAAGAAGTTACGGACGATTTAGAGCGTTCATGTCAAGTTAATTGGTCAGTTCAAATGATCATTCTAAGCTGATCATTGGTGCTCTTTGAGTAAAGGCTTATAATTGAAGCATAATGCATGGCATCTCGCAGTTTCGGATAGATTGGATCACTTGTAGGCTTTGTCGTATCTATTTGAGTCTGAAAAATTGTCATAGTATAGAAAATTGAGCTAGCATAACGTGGGCGTTGGATTCATGTCATTCTGAGCTCTAAATCAAAAGTTACAGACGATTTTGGGCAGACATGTCAAGTTGATTGTTCAGTTCAAATGATCAATCTAAGTTGACCATTGGTGCTCATTGAGTAAAGGCTTATAAGTGAAGCATAATGCATGGCATCACGCAGTTTGGGATAGATTGGTTTACTTGAAACCTTTTTCGTATCTGTTTGAGTCTAAAATTTTGTCACAATATAGAAAATTGAGCTCGCATAACGTGGGCGTTGGATTCATGTCATTCTGAGCTCTAAATCAAAAGTTATGGATGGTTTAGTGCGGACACGTCAGGTTGATTAGTCATTTCAAATGATCATTCTAAGCTGATCATTGGTGCTCATTGAGTAAAGGCTTATAAGCAAAGCATAATGCATGACATATCGCAGTTTGGGATATATTGGATTACTTGGAGGCTTCGTCGTATCCATTTGAGTCTGAAAAATTGTCATAGTACAAAAAATTGAGCTACCATAACGTGGGTGTTGGATTCTGTCATTATGAGGTCTAAATAAGAAGTTACGGACGATTTAGAGCGTTCATGTCAAGTTAATTGGTCAGTTCAAATGATCATTCTAAGCTGATCATTGGTGCTCTTTGAGTAAAGGCTTATAATTGAAGCATAATGCATGGCATCTCGCAGTTTCGGATAGATTGGATCACTTGTAGGCTTTGTCGTATCTATTTGAGTCTGAAAAATTGTCATAGTATAGAAAATTGAGCTAGCATAACGTGGGCGTTGGATTCATGTCATTCTGAGCACTAAATCAAAAGTTACGACGATTTTGTGCAGACATGTCAAGTTGATTGGTCAGTTCAAATGATCATTTTAAGCTGATCTTTGGTGCTTATGGAGTAACGGCTTATAAGTGAAGCATAATGCATGGCATCACGCAGTTTGGATAGATTGGTTTACTTGGAGGCTTTGTTGTATCTGTTTGACATTGAAGTTTTGTCACAATATAGAAAATTGAGCTAGCATAACGTGGGCGTTGGATTCATGTCATTCTGAGCACTAAATCAAAAGTTACAGACGATTTAGTGCGGACATGTCAATTTGATTGGACAGTTCAAATGATCATTCTAAGCTGATCATTGGTGCTTATTGAGTAACGGCTTATAAGTGAGCATAAAGCATAGCATCACGAAGTTTTGGATAGATTGGTTTACTTGAAGGCTTTGTCGTATCTATTTGAGTCTGAAATTTTGTCACAATATAGAAAATTGAGCTAGCATATCGTGGGCGTTGGATTCATGTCATTCTGAGCACTAAATCAAAAGTTACGGACGATTTAGTGCCGACGTGTCAAGTTGATTGGTCAGTTCAAATGATCATTCTAAGCTGATCATTGGTGCTTATTGAGTAACGGATTATAAGTTAAGCAAAATGCATGGCATCACACAGTTTTGAATAGATTGGTTTACTTGGAGGCTTTCTCGTATCTATTTGAGTAAGAAATTTTGTCACAATATAGAAAATTGAGCAAGCATACCGGGGGCTTTGGATTCATGTGAGTCTGAGCACTAAATCAAAAGTTACAGATGATATAGTGCGGACATGTCAGGTTGATTGGTCAGTTCAAATGATCATTTTAAGCTGGTCATTGGTGCTTATTGAGTAACGGCTTATAAGTGAAGCATAATGCATGGCATCACACAGTTTTAGATAGATTGGTTTACTAAGAGGCTTTGTCGTATCTATTTGAGTCTGAAATTTTGTTACAATATAGAAAATTGAGCTAGCATAACGTGTGCGTTGGATTTATGTCATTCTAAGCTCTAAATCAAAAGTTACAAACGATTTAGGGCGGACATGTCATGTTGATTGTTCAGTTCAAATGATCAATCTAAGTTGACCATTGGTGCTCATTGAGTAAAGGCTTATAAGTGAAGCATAATGCCTGGCATCACGCAGTTTGGGATAGATTGGTTTACTTGAAACCTTTTTCGTATATGTTGAGTCAAAAATTTTGTCACAATATAGAAAATTGAGCTCGCATAACGTGGGCGTTGGATTCATGTCATTCTGAGCTCTAAATCAAAAGTTATGGATGGTTTAGTGCAGACACATCAGGCTGATTAGTCATTTCAAATTATCATTCTAAGCTGATCATTGGTGCTCATTGAGTAAAGGCTTATCAGCAAAGCATAATGCATGGCATATCGCAGTGTGGGATATATTGGATTACTTGGAGGCTTCGTCGTATCTATTTGAGTCTGAAAAATTTTCATAGTATAAAAAATTGAGCTACCATAACGTGGGTGTTGGATTCATGTAATTATGAGGTCTAAATAAGAAGTTACGGACGATTCAGACCGTTCATGTCAAGTTAATTGGTCAGTTCAAATGATCATTCTAAGCTGATCATTGGTGCTCTTTGAGTAAAGGCTTATAATTGAAGCATAATGCATGGCATCTCGCAGTTTCGGATAGATTGGATCACTTGTAGGCTTTGTCGTATCTATTTGAGTCTGAAATTTTGTTACAATATAGAAAATTGAGCTAGCATAACGTGTGCGTTGGATTTATGTCATTCTAAGCTCCAAATCAAAAGTTACAAACGATTTAGGGCGGACATATCATGTTGATTGTTCAGTTCAAATGATCAATCTAAGTTGACCATTTGTGCTCATTGAGTAAAGGCTTATAAGTTAAGCATAATGCCTGGCATCACACAGTTTGGGATAGATTGGTTTACTTGAAACCTTTTTCGTATCTGTTTGAATCTAAAATTTTGTCACAGTATAGAAAATTGAGCTCGCATAACGTGGGCGTTGGATTCATGTCATTCTGAGCTCTAAATCAAAGTTATGGATGGTTTAGTGTGGACAGATCAGGTTGATTAGTCATTACAAATTATCATTCTAAGCTGATCATTGGTGCCAATTGAGTAAAGGCTTATAAGCAGTTTGGGATATATTGGATTACTTGGAGGCTTCGTCGTATCCATTTGAGTCTGAAAAATTGTCATAGTACAAAAAATTGAGCTACCATAACGTGGGTGTTGGATTCCTGTCATTATGAGGTCTAAATAAGAAGTTACGGACGATTTAGAGCTTTCATGTCAAGTTAATTGGTCAGTTCAAATGACCATTCTAAGCTGATCACTGGTGCTTTTTGAGTAAAGGCTTATAATTGAAGCATAATGCATGGCATCTCGCAGTTTCAGATAGATTGGATCACTTGCAGGCTTTCTCGTATCTATTTGAGTCTGAAATTTTGTTACAATATAGAAAATTGAGCTAGCATAACGTGGGCGTTGGATTCATGTCATTCTGAGCTGAGCTCTAAATAAAAAGTTCAGACGATTTTGTGCAGACATGTCAAGTTGATTGGTCAGTTCAAATGATTATTTTAAGCTG
>JAEVFF010000302.1:496846-516737 GCA_018901945.1 Pugionium dolabratum
ACAATATAGAAAATTGATCTAGCATAACGTGGGCGTTGGATTCATGTCATTCTGAGCTCTAAATCAAAAGTTACAGGCGATTTAGTGCGGACTTGTCAAGGTGATTGGACAGTTCAAATGATCATTCTAAGCTGATCATTGGTGCTTATTAAGTAACGGTTTATAAGTGAGCATAATGCATGGCGTCACGCTGTTTTGGATAGATTGGTTTACTTGGAGGCTTTGTCGTATCTATTTGAGTCTGAAATTTTCTCACAATATAGAAAATTCAGCTAGCATAACGTGGACGTTGGATTTATGTCATTCTGAGCCCTAAATCAAAAGTTACAAACCATTTAGTGCGGATATGTCATGTTGATTGGTCAGTTCAAATGATCAATCTAAGTTCACCATTGGTGCTCATTGAGTAAAGGCTTATAAGTGAAGCACAATTGCATGGCATCACACAGTTTGGGATAGATTTGTTTATTTGGAAGCTTTTTTGTATCTGTTTGAGCCTAAAATTTTGTCACAATATAGAAAGCTGAGCTTGCATAACGTGGGCGTTGGATTCATGTCATTCTGAGCTCTAAATCAAAAGTTATGGATGATTAGTGCGGACATATCAGGTTGATTAGTCATTTCAAATGATCATTTAAAGCTGATCATTGGTGCTCATTGAGTAAAGGCTTATAAGCAAAGCATAATGCATGGCATATCGCAGTTTGGGATATATTGGATTACTTGGAGGCTTGGTCATATCTATTTGAGTCTGAAAAATTGTCATGGTATAAAAAATTGAGCTACCATAACGTGGGTGTTGGATTCATGTCATTATGAGGTCTAAATCAGAAGTTACGGAAGTTTTAGAGCATTCATGTCACGTTAATTGGTCAGTTCAAATGATCATTCTAAGCTGATCATTGGTGCTCATTGAGTAAAGGCTTATAAGCGAAGCATAATGCATGTCATCTCACAGTTTTGGATAGATTGGATCACTTGGAGGCTTTGTCGTATCTATTTGAGTCTGAAAAATTGTCAGAGTAGAGAAAATTGAGCTTGCATAACGTGGGCGTTGGATTCATGTCAATCTGAGCTCTTAATCAAAAGTTTCAGACGATTTAGTGCGGACATGTCAAGTTGATTGGTCAGTTCAAATGATCATTTTAAGCTGCTCATTGGTGCTTATTGAGTAACGGATTATAAGTGAAGCATACTGCATGGCATCACACAGTTTTGGATAGATTGGTTTACTTGAAGGCTTTGTCATATCTATTTGAGTCTGAAATTTTGTCACAATAGAAAATTACGCTAGCATAACGTGGCCGTTGGATTCATGTCATTATGAGCACTAAAAAATAAAAAGTTACACACTATTTAGGGTGGACATGTCAAGGTTATTGGTCAGTTCAAATGATCATTCTAAGTTTATCATTGGTGCTTATTGAGTACGGCTTATAAGTTAAACATAATGCAGGGAATCACGCAGTTTTGGATAGATTGATTTACTTGGAGGCTATGCCGTATCTATTTGAGTCTGAAATTTTGTCACAATATAGAAAATTGAGCGAGCATAACGTGGGCGTTGGATTCATGTTATTCTGAGCACTAAAATCAAAAGTTACAGACGATTTAGTGCGGACGTGTCAAGCTGATAGGACAGTTCAAATGATCATTCTAAGCTGATCATTGGTGCTTATTGTGTAACGGCTTATAAGTGAAGCATAATGCATGGCATCACGCAGTTTTAGATAGGTTGGTTTACTTGGAGGCTTTGTCGTATCTATTTGAGTCTGAAAAATTGTCATAGAATAGAAAATCGAGCTAGCATAATGTGGGCTTTGGATTCATGTCATTCTAAGCTCTAAATCAAAAGTTACAGATGATTTAGTGCGGACAGGTCAAGTCGATTGGTCAGTTCAAATGATCATTCTAAGCTGATCGTTGGTGCTCATTGAGTAAAGGCTTATAAGTGAAGTATAATGCATGGCATCACGAATTTTGGGATAAATTGGTTTACATGGAGGCTTTGTCGTCTGAAATTTAGTCACAATATAGAAAATTGAGCTAGCATAACGTGGGTGTTGGATTCATGTCATTCTGAGCTCTAAATCAAAAGTTACATGCGGTTTACTGCGGACTTGTCAAGGTGATTGGACAGTTCAAATGATCATTCTAAGCTGATCATTGGTGCTTATTAAGTAACGGCTTATAAGTGAGTATAATGCTTGGCATCACGCTGTTTTGGATAGATTGGTTTACTTGGAGGCTTTGTCGTATATATTTGAGTCTGAAATTATATCACGATATAGAAATCTGCGCTAGCATAACATTGGCGTTGGATTCATGTCATTCTGATCACTAAATCAAAAGTTATAGACGATTTAGTGCGGACAGGTCAAGTTGATTGGCCAGTTCAAATGATCATTCTAAGCTGATCATTGGTGCTCATTGAGTAAANAGTAAAGGCTTATAAGTGATCAGTTTTAGATAGGTTGGTTTACTTCGAGGCTTTATCGTATCTATTTGAGTCTGAAAAATTCTCATAGTATAGAAAATTGAGCTAGCATAACGTGGACGTTGGATTCATGTCATTCTGGGCTCTAAATCAAATGTTATAGACGATTTAGTGCGGACATATCAAGTTGATTGGTCAGTTCAAATGATCATTCTAAGCTGATCATTGGTGCTTATTAAGTAACGGCTTATAAGTGGGAATAATGCATGGCATCACGCAGTTTCAGATAGATTGGTTTAATTGAGGGCTTTGTCGTATCTATTTGAGTCTGAAATTTTGTCACAATATAGAAAATTGAGCTAGCATAACGTGGGCGTTGGGTTCATGTCATGCTGAGCAGCAAATCAAAAGTTATGGACGATTTAGTGCCGACTTGTCAAGGTCATTGGTCGGTTCAAATTATCATTCTAAGCTGATCATTGGTGCTTATTGAGTAACGGCGTATAAGTGAAGCATAATGCCTGGCATCACGCAGTTTTAGATAGATTGGTTTACTTGGAGTCGTTGTCGTATCTGTTTGAGTCTGAAATTTTGTCACAATATAAAAAACTGAGCTAGCATAACGTGGGCGTTGGCTTTATGTCATTCAAAGCTCTAAATGAAAAGTTACAAACGATTTAGTGTGGACATGTCATGTTGATTGGTAAGTTCAAATGATCAATCTAAGTTGACCATTGGTGCTCATTGAGTAAAGGCTTATAAGTGAGTAAAGGCTTATAAGTGAGTAAAGGCTTATAAGTGATCAGTTCTAGATAGGTTGGTTTACTTTGAGGCTTTATCGTATCTATTTGAGTCTGAAAAATTCTCATAGTATAGAAAATTGAGCTAGCATAACGTGGGCGTTGGATTCATGTCATTCTGAGCTCTAAATCATATGTTATAGACGATTTAGTGCGGATAGGTCAAGTTGATTGGTCTGTTCAAATGATCATTCTAAGCTGATCATTGGTGCTTATTAAGTAACGGCTTATAAGTGGGAATAATGCATTGCATCACGCAGTTTCAGATAGATTGGTTTACTTGATGGCTTTGTCGTATCTATTTGAGTCTGAAATTTTGTCACAATATAGAAAATTGAGCTAGCATAACGTGGGCGTTGGGTTCATGTCATGCTGAGCAGTAAATCAAAAGTTATGGACGATTTAGTGCCGACTTGTCAAGGTCATTGGTCAGTTCAAATTATCATTCTAAGCTGATCATTGGTGCTTATTGAGTAACGGCGTATAAGTGAAGCATAATGCCTGGCATCACGCAGTTTTAGATATATTGGTTTACTTGGAGTCGTTGTCGTATCTGTTTGAGTCTGAAATTTTGTCACAATATAAAAAACTGAGCTAGCATAACGTGGGCGTTGGCTTTATGTCATTCAAAGCTCTAAATGAAAAGTTACAAACGATTTAGTGCGGACATGTCATGTTGATTGGTAAGTTCAAATGATCAATCTAAGTTGACCATTGGTGCTCATTGAGTAAAGGCTTATAAGTGAGTAAAGGCTTATAAGTGATCAGTTTTAGATAGGTTGGTTTACTTGGAGGCTTTATCGTATCTATTTGAGTCTGAAAATTTCTCATAGTATAGAAAATTGAGCTAGCATAACGTGGGCGTTGGATTCATGTCATTCTGAGCTCTAAATCAAATGTTATAGATGATTTAGTGCGGACAGGTCAAGTTGATTGGTCAGTTCAAATGATCATTCTAAGCTGATCATTGGTGCTTATTAAGTAACGGCTTATAAGTGGGAATAATGCATGGCATCGTGCAGTTTCGGATAGATTGGTTTACTTGAGGGCTTTGTCGTATCTATTTGAGTCTGAAATTTTGTAACAATATAGAAAATTGAGCTAGCATAACGTGGGCGTTGGGTTCATGTCATGCTGAACAGTAAATCAAAAGTTACGGACGATTTAGTGCCGACTTTTCAAGTTGATTGGTCAGTTCAAATTATCATTCTAAGCTGATCATTGGTGCTTATTGAGTAACGGCGTATAAGTGAAGCATAATGCCTGGCATCACGCAGTTTTAGATATATTGGTTTACTTGGAGTCGTTGTCGTATCTGTTTGAGTCGGAAATTTTGTCACAATATAAAAAACTGAGCTAGCATAACGTGGGCGTTGGCTTTATGTCATTCAAAGCTCTAAATGAAAAGTTACAAACGATTTAGTGCGGACATGTCATGTTGATTGGTAAGTTCAAATGATCAATCTAAGTTGACCATTGGTGCTCATTGAGTAAAGGCTTATAAGTTGACAGACGATTTAGTGCGGAAATGTCAAGTTGATTGGTCAGTTCAAATGATCATTGTGCTCATTGAGTAAAGGCTTATGAGTGAAGCATAATGCATGGCATCACGCAGTTTGGGATAGATTGGATTAGTTGGAAGCTTTGTCGTAAATATTTGAGTCTGAAATTTTGTCACAATATAGAAATTCAGCTAGCATAACGTTGGCATTGGATTCATGTCATTCTGAGCTCTAAATCAAAAGATACATACGATTTTGTGTGGACAAGTCAAGTTGATTGGTCAGTTCAAATGATCATTCTAAGTTGATCATTGGTCCTCATTGAGTAATGGCTTATAAGAAAAGCATGATGGATGGCATCACGCAGTTTGGGATATATTGGATTACTTGGAGGCTTTGTCCTATATATTTGAGTTTGAAATTTTGTCACAATATAGAAAATTGAGCTAGCATAACGTGGGCATTGGATTCATGTCATTCAGAGCATAACGTGGGCATTGGATTTAGTGCGGACATGTCAAGTTGAATGGTAAGTTCAAATGATCATTCTAAGCTGATCATCGGTTCTCATTAAGTAAAGGCTTATACAAGAAGCATGATGCATGTCATCACGCAATTTGGGATAGATTGGATTACTTGGAGGCTTCTCGTATCTATTTGAGTCTAGAAGTTTGTCATAATATAGAAAATTGAGGTAGCATAACGTGTTATTCGGAACTCTAAATCAAATGTTACAGACGATTTAGTGCGGACATGTCAAGTTGATTGGGCAGCTTAACTGATCATATAAGCTAATCATTGGTGCTCATTGAGTAAAGGCTTATAAGTGAAGCATAATGCATGACATCACGTAGTTTGAGGTAGATTGGATTAATCGGAGGTTTTGTCGAATCTATTTGAGTTTGAAATTTTCTCATAGTATAGAAAATTGAGCAAGCATATCGTAGGCATTGGATTCATGTCATTATTAACTCTAAATCAAAAGTTACGGATGATTTATTGCGGACATGACATGTTGATTAGTTAGTTCAAATGATCAATCTAAGGTGACCATTGGTGCTCATTGAGTAAATGCTTATAAGTGAAGCATAATGCATTGCATCACGTAGTTTGGGATAGATTGGATTACATGGAAGCTTTGTCGTATCTATTTGATACGGAAAATTTGTCATTGTATAGAAAACTGAGCTAGCGTTACGTGGGCATTAGATTCATGTCAATCTGAGCTCTAAATCAAAAGTTGCGGACAATGTAATGTGGACATGTCAAGTTGATTGGTTAGTTCAAATGATTATTCTAAGCTATTCATTGGTGCTCATTGAGTAAAGACTTATAAGTGAACCATAATGCATGGGATCACGCAGTTTGGCATAGATTATTACTTGGAAGCTTTTTCGTATCTATTTGAGTCTGAAAATTTGTCATTGTATAGAAACTTGAGCTAGCATTACGTGGGCATTGGATTCATATCATTTTGAGCTCTAAATTAATAGTTACGGATGATTTAGTGCGGACATGTCAAGTTGATTGGTCAGTTCAAATAATCATTCTAAGTTGATGATTGGTGCTCATTGAGTAGAGGCTTATAAGTGAAGCATAATGCATGGCATCACGCAATTTGTGATTGATTGGATTACTTGGAGGCTTTGTGGAATCTATCTGAGTCTGAAATTTTGTCGCAATATAGAATATTGAGCTAGCATAATGTGGGCATTAGATTCATGTCATTCGGAACTCTAAATCAAAAGTTACAGACGATTTAGTACAGAAAAGTCAAGTTGATTGGGCAGCTTAACTGATCATTATAAGCTGATGATTGGTGCTCATTGAGTAAAGGCTTATAAGTGAAGCATAATGCATGATATCACGCAGTTTGGGATATATTGGATTACTTGGAGGCTTTGTCATATAAATTTTAGTCTGAAATTTTGTCACAGTATAAGAAATTGAGCAAGCATAACATGGATATTGGATTCATGTCATATTAGCTTTAAACCAAAAGATACGAACGATTTAGTGCGTAAATGTCAAGTTTATTGGTCAATTCAAATGATCATTCTAAGCTGATCATTGGTGCTCATTGAGTAAAGGCTTATAAGTGAAGCGTGATTCATGCATGGTATCACGTAGTTTGGGATAGATTGGATTACTTGAAGGCTTTGTTGTATTTATTTGAGTCTTAAAATTGCAACAATATAGAAAATTGAGCTAGCATAACGTGTGCATTGGATTCATGTCATTTGGAACTCTAAATCAAAAGTTACAAACGATTTAGTGCGGACATGTCAAGTTGATTGGGCAGCTCAACTGATCATTTTAATCTGATCATTGGTGCTCATTGAGTAAAGGCTTATAAGTGAACCATAATGCATGACATCACGCAATTTGGGATATATTGGATTACTTGGAGGCTTTGTCGTGTCTATTTGAGTCTGAAATTTGTCATAGTATAGAAAATTGAGATAGCATAACGTGGGTGTTGGATTAATGTCATTTTGAGCTCTAAATCAAAAGTTACGGATGATTTAGTGCAGAGATATCAAGTTGATTGGGCAGTTCAACTTATCATTCTAACCTGATCATTGGTGCTCATTCAATAAATGCTTATAAGTGAAGCATAATGCATGACATAACGCTGTTTGGGATAGATTGGATTACTTGGAAGCTTTGTCGTATCTAATTGAGAGTGAAAATTTGACATTGTATGAAAAATTGAGCTAACATTACGTGGGCATTTGATTCATGTCATTCTGAGCTATAAATCAAAAGTTATGATCGATTTAGTGCGGACATGTCAAGTTGATTAGGCAGTTCAACTAATCATTCTAAGCTGATCATTGGTACTCATTGAGTAAATGCTTATAAGTGAAGCATAATGCATAACATCACACATTTTGGGATAGATTAGATTACTTGGAGGCTTTCTCGTATCTATTTGAGTCTGAATATTTGTCATAGTACAGAAAATTGAGCTAGCATAACGTGGGTGTTGGATTCATGTCATTCTCAGCTCTAAATCAAAAGTTATTGATGATTTAGTGCGGACAAGTCAAGTTGATTGGTCGGTTCAAATGATCATTCTAAGCTGATCATTGGTGCTCACTGAGTAAAGGCTTATAAGTAAAGCATAATGCATGGTATCACGCAGTTTGTGATAGATTGGATTACTTGGAGGCTTTGTCGTATCTATTTGAGTCGAAATTTTTTCACAGTATCGAATATTAAGCTAGCATAACGTGGGTATTGGATTCATGTCATTCGGAACACTAAATCAAAATGTACAGACAATATAGTGCAGAAGTTTATTTGGCAGCTGAACTGATCATTTTAAGCTGACGATTGGTGCTCATTGAGTAAAGTTTTATAAGCGAAGCATAATTCATTACATCACACAGTTTGGGATAGATTGGAATACTTGGAGGCTTTGTCGTATCTATTTGAATTGGAAATTTTGTCATAGTATAGAAAATTGATGTCATTTTGAGCTCAAAATCAAAAGTTACGGACGATTTAGTGCAGACATGTCAAGTTTATTGGGCATTACGTGGGCATTGGATTCATGTCATTCTGAGCTCTAAATCAAAAGCTACAGACAATTGAGTTTCGGAAATGTCAAGATAATTGATCATTTCAAATGATCATTCTATGCTGATCATTGGTGCTCATTGAGTAAAGGCTTTTAAGTGAAGCATAAGGCATGGCATCACAAAGCTTGGGATAGATTGGATTATTTGGAGGCTTTATCAAATCTATTTGAGTCTGAAATTTTGTCATTGTATAGAAAATTGAGCTAGCATTACGTGGGCATTGGATTCATATCATTCTGAGCTCTAAATCAAAAGTTACGAATGATTTAGTGCGGACATGTCAAGTTGATTGGTGAGTTCAAATGATCGGTCTAAGCTGATCATTGGTGCTCATTTAGTAAAGGCTTATAAGTGAAGCATAATTCATGGCATCACACAGTTTGGTATTGAATTGATTACTTAGAAGTTTTGTCGTATATATTTGTGTCTAAAATTTTGTCACAATATAGAAAATTGAGCTAGCATAACGTGGGAAAATGATTCATGTCATTTGGATCTCTAAATCAAAAGTTACGGATGATTTAGTGCGGACATATCAAGTCGATTGGGAAGTTCAACTGATCATTCTAAGGTGATCACTGGTGCTCATTGAGTAAAGCCTTATAAGTGAAGGATAATGCATGGTATCACACAGTTTGGGATAGATTGTATTACTTGGAGGCTTTATTGTATCTATTTGAGTCTTAAATTTTGTCACAATATAGAATATTGAGCTAGCATAACGTGGGCATTCGATTCATGTCATTCGAAACTCTAAATTAAAAGTTACAGACAATTTAGTGCAAAAATGTCAAGTTGATTGGGCAGCTCAACTGATCATTCTAAGCTGATGATTGGTGCTCATTGAGTAAAGGCATATAAGTGAAGCATAATGCATGGCATCACACAGTTTGGATGCATGGCATCACGCAGTTTGGGATATATTGGATTACTTGGAGGCTTTGTCGTATATATTTGAGTTTAAATTTTGTCACAATATAGAAAATTGAGATAGCATTACGTGGGCATTGGATTCATGTCATTCTGAGCTCTAAATCAAAAGCTACAAACAATTTAGTTTCGGAAATGTCAAGATAATTGATCATTTCAAATGATCATTCTATGCTGATCATTGGTGCTCATTGAGTAAAGGCTTATAAGTGAAGCATAATGCATGGCATCACAAAGTTTGAGATAGATTGGATTATTTGGAGGCTTTATCAAATATATTTGAGTCTGAAATTTTGTCATTGTATTGAAAATTGAGCTAGCATTACGTGGGCATTGGATTCATATCATTCTTAGCTCTAAATCAAATGGCTTATAAGTGAAGCATAATGCATGGCATCACTCAGTTGGGGATATATTGGATTTCTCGGAGGCTTTGTCGTGTATATTTGGGTCTGAAATGTTGTCACAACATAGAAAATTGATCTAGCATAACGTGGGCATTCGATTCATGTCATTATGAGCTCTAAATCAAAAGATACGGACGATTTAGTGAGGACATGTCAAGCTGTTTGGTCAGTTCAAATGATCATTTTAAGCTGATCATTGGTGCTCATTGAGTAAAGGCTTATAATAGAAGCATGATGCATGGCCTCACGCAGTTTGGGCTAGATTGGATTACATGGACGTTTTGTCGTATCTATGTGAATCTGAAATTTTGTCATTGTATAGAAAATTGAGTTAGTATAACGTGGGCGTTGGATTCATGTCATTCTGAGCTCTAAATAAAAAGTTAATGACGATTTAGTGCGAACATGTCAAGTTGATTGGTGAGTTCAAATGATCAGTCTAAGCTGATCATTGGTGCTCATTGGGTAATGGCTTATAAGTGAAGCATAATGCATGGCATCACTCAGTTTGGGATAGATTGGATTTCTTGGAGCCTTTGTCGTATATATTTGAGTCTGAAATTTTGTCACAAAATAGAAAATCTATCTAGCATAACGTGGGCATTCGATTCATGTCATCCTGAGCTCTAAATCAAAAGATACGGACGATTTAGTGTGGGACATGTCAAGCTGTTTGGTCAGTTCAAATGATCATTCTAAGCTGATCATTGGTGCTCATTGAGTAAAGGCTTATAACAGAAGCATGATGCATGGCCTCACGCAGTTTGGGATAGATTGGATAACTTTTTGTCATATCTATTTCAGTCTGAAATTTTGTCATTGTATAGAAAATTTAGCTAGCATTACGTGGGCATTTGATTCATGTCATTTTGAGCTCTAAATCAAAAGTTATAGACGATTAAGTGTGGAAATTTCAAGTTGATTGGTCAGTTCAAATGATCATTGTGCTCATTGAGTAAAGGCATATAAGTGAAGCATAATGCATGGCATCACACAGTTTGGGATAGATTGCATTACTTGGAAGCTTTGTCGTAAATATTTGAGTTTGAAATTTTGTCACAATATAGAAATTGAGCTAGCATAACGTGGGAATTGGATTCATGTCAATCTGAGCTCTAAATCAAATGATACGAACGATTTAGTGTGCACATGTCAAGTTGATTGGTCAGTTCAAATGATTATCCTAAGATGATCATTGATGCTCATTGTGTAAAGGCTTATAAGAGAAGCATGATGCATGGCATCACGCAGTTTGGGATATATTGGATTACTTGGAGTCTTTGTCGTATATATTTGAGTTTGAAATTTTATCACAATATAGAAAATTGAGATAGCATAACGTGGCATTGGATTCATGTCATTCTGAGCTCTAAATCAATAGATACGGACGATTTAGTGCGGACATGTCAAGTTGAATGGTCAGTTCAAATGATCATTCTAAGCTGATCATTGGTGCTCATTAAGTAAAGGCTTATAAGAGAAGCATGATGCTTGGCATCACACGGTTTGGGATAGATTGGATTACTTGGAGGCTTTGTCTTATCTATTTGAGTCTGGAAGTTTGTCACAATATAGAAAATTGAGCTAGCATAATGGGGGCGTTGGACTCATGTCATTCTGAGCTCTAAATAAAAAGTGACGAACGATTTAGTGCGGACATGTCAAGTTGATTGGTCAGTTCAAATGATCATTCTAAACTTATCACTGGTGCTCATTGAGTAAAGGCTTATAAGTGAAGCATGATGCATGGCAACATGCAGTTTGGGATATATTGAATTTTTTGGAGGCTTTGTGGTATCTATTTTAGTATGAAATTTTGCCACAATAAAGAAAATTGAGCTAGCATAACGTGGGCGTTGGATTCATGTCAATCTGTGCTATAAATCAAAAGTTACGAACAATTTAGTTTCGGAAATGTCAAGATAATTGATCATTCCAAAGGATCATTCTATGCTGATTATTGGTGCTCATTGAGTAAAGGCTTATTAGTGAAGCATAATGCATGGCATCACACAGTTTGGGATTGATTGGATTATGTGGAGGCTTTATCAGATCTAATTGAGTCTGAAATTTTGTCATTGTATAGAAAATTGAGCTAGCATTACGTGGCCATTGGATTAATGTCATTCTGAGCTCTAAATCAAAAGTTACGAACGATTTATTGCGGACATTTCAAGTTGATTAGTCAGTTCAAATGATCATTCTAAACTTATCACTGCTGCTCTTTGAGTAAAAGCTTACAAGTGAAGCATGATGCATGGCATCACGCAGTTCGGGATAGATTGGATTACTTGGAGACTTTGTCGTATCTATTTGAGTCTGAAATTTTGTCACAATATAGAAAATTAAGCTACATAACGAGGCGTTTGACTCATGTAATTTTGAGCTCTAAATAAAAAGTTACAGACGATTTAGTACGTACATGTCAAGTTGATTGGGCAGTTCAACTGATCAATCTAAGCTGATTATTGGTGCTCATTGAATAAACGCTTATAAGTGAAGCATTATTCATGAGATCACGCTATTTGGGATAGTTTGGATTTTTTTGGAGGCTTTCTGGTATCTATTTGAGTCTGGAATTTTGCCATAGTATAGAAAATTGAGCTAGCATAACGTGGGCATTGGATTCATGTCAATATGAGCTCTAAATCAAAAGTTACAGACAATTTAGTTTCAGAAATGTCAAGATAATTGATCATTTCAAATGATCATTTTAAGCTGATCATTGGTGCTCATTGAGTAAAGGCTTATAATAGAAGCATGATGCATGGCCTCACGCAGTTTGGGATAGATTGGATTACTTGGACGTTTTGTCGTATCTATGTGAGGCTGAAATTTTGTCATAGTATAGAAAATTGAGTTAGTATAACGTGGGCGTTGGATTCATGTCATTCTGAGCTCTAAATCAAAAGTTAAGGACGATTTAGTGCGAACATGTCAAGTTGATTTGTGAGTTCAAATGATCAGTGTAAGCTGATCATTGGTGCTCATTGGGTAATGGCTTATAAGTGAAGCATAACGCATGGCATTACTCAGTTTGGGATAGATTGGATTTCTTGGAGGCTTTGTCGTATATATTTGAGTCTGAAATTTTGTCACAAAATAGAAAATCTATCTAGCATAACGTGGGCATTCGATTCATGTCATTTTGAGCTCTAAATCAAATGATACGGACAATTTAGTGTGGGACATGTCAAGCTGTTTGGTCAGTTCAAATGATCATTCTAAGCTGATCATTGGTGCTCATTGAGTAAAGGCTTATAACAAAAGCATGATGCATGGCCTCACGCAGTTTGGGATAGATTGAATAACTTTTTTCGTATCTATTTGAGTCTGAAATTTTGACATTGTATAGAAAATTCAGTTAGCATAACGTGGGCATTGGATTCATGTCATTCTGAGCTCTAAATCAAAAGTTACGGACGACTTAATGCAGACATGTGAAGTTGATTGGTTAGTTCAAATGATCATTCTAAGCTGATCATTGGTGCTCATTGAGTAGAGGCTTATATGTTAAGCATAATGCATGGCATCACACAGTTTGGGATCGATTAGATTACTTGTAAGCTTTGACGTATCTATTTGAGTGTGAAAATATATCATTGTATAGAAAATTGAGCTAGCATTACGTGGGCATTGGATTCATGTCATTCTGAGCTCTAAACTAAAAGTTACAGACGATTTAGTGCGGACATGTCAAGTTGATTGGTCAGTTCAAGTGATCATTCTAAGCTGATGATTGGTGCTCATTGAGTAAAAGCTTATAAGTGAAGCATAATGCATGGCATTACACAGTTTGTGATAGATTGGATTACTTGAAGGCTTTGTCAAATCTATTTGAGTCTGAAATTTTGTCATTGTGTAGAAAATTGAGCTAGTATTACGTGGGCATTTGATTCATATCATTCTGAGGTCTAATCAAAAGTTATAGACGATTTAGTGTGGAAATGTCAAGTTAATTGGTCAGTTCAAATGATCATTGTGCTCATTGAGTAAAGGCTTATGAGTGAAGCATAATGCATGACATCACGCAGTTTGGGATAGATTGGATTACTTGGAAGCTTTGTCGTAAATATTTGAGTCTGAAATTTTGTCACAATATAGAAATTGAGCTAGCATAACGTGGGCATTGGATTCATGTCATTCTGTGCTCTAAATCAAAAGATACATACGATTTTGTGTGGACAAGTCAAGTTGATTGGTCAGCTCAAATGATCATTCTAAGCTGATCATTGCTGCTCCTTGAGTAATGGCTTATAAGAAAAACATGATGCATGGCATCACGCAGTTTGGGATATATTAGATTACTTGGAGGCTTTGTCCTATATATTTGAGTTTGAAATTTTGCCACAATATAGAAAATTGAGCTAGCATAACGTGGGCATTGGATTCATGTCATTCTGAGTATAACGTGGGCATTGGATTTAGTGAGGACATGTCAAGTTGAATGGTCAGTTCAAATGATCATTCTAAGCTGATCATCGGTTCTCATTAAGTAAAGGCTTATAAAAGAAGCATGATGCATGGCATCACACAATTTGGGATAGATTGGATTACTTGGAGGCTTGTCGTATCTATTGAGTCTAGAAGTTTGTCATAATATAGAAAATTGAGGTAGCATAACGTGTTATCGGAACTCTAAATCAAATGTTACAGACGATTTAGTGCGGACATGTCAAGTTGATTGGGCAGCTTAACTGATCATTCTAAGCTAATCATTGGCGCTCTTTTAGTAAAGGCTTATAAGTGAAGCATAATGCATGACATCACGTAGTTTGAGGTAGATTGGATTAATCGGAGGTTTTGTCGAATCTATTTGAGTTTGAAATTTTCTCATAGTATAGAAAATTGAGCTAGCATATCGTAGGCATTGGATTCATGTCATTCTTAGCTCTAAATCAAAAGTTACGGACGATTTATTGCGGACATGACATGTTGATTAGTTAGTTCAAATGATCATTCTAAGGTGAGCATTGGTGCTCATTGAGTAAATGCTTATAAGTGAAGCATAATGCATTGCATCACGTAGTTTGGGAGAGATTGGGTTACATGGAAGCTTTATCGTATCTATTTGATACGGAAAATTTGTCATTGTATAGAAAATTGAGCTAGCGTTACGTGGGCATTAGATTCATGTCATTCTGAGCTCTAAATCAAAAGTTGTGGACAATGTAATGTGGACATGTCAAGTTGATTGGTTAGTTCAAATGATTATTCTAAGCTATTCATTGGTGCTCATTGAGTAAAGACTTATAAGTGAACCATAATGCATGGCATCACGCAGTTTGGCATAGATTGGATTACTTGGAAGCTTTTTCGTATCTATTTGAGTCTGAAAATTTGTCATTGTATAGAAACTTGAGCTAGCATTACGTGGGCATTGGATTCATGTCATTTTGAGCTATAAATTAATAGTTACGGACGATTTAGTGCGGACATGTCAAGTTGACTGGTCAGTTCAAATAATCATTCTAAGCTGATGATTGGTGCTCATTGAGTAAAGGCTTATAAGTGAATCATAATGCATGGCATCACGCAATTTGTGATGGATTGGATTACTTGGAGGCTTTGTGGAATCTATCTGAGTCTGAAATTTTGTCACAATATAGAATATTGAGCTAGCATAACGTGGGCATTAGATTCATGTCATTCGGAACTCTAAATCAAAAGTTACAGATGATTTAGTACAGAAAAGTCAAGTTGATTGGGCAGCTGAACTGATCATTATAAGCTGATGATTGGTGCTCATTGAGTAAAGGCTTATAAATGAAGCATAATGCATGATATCACGAAGCATAATGATGATTGTTGTATTTATTTGAGTCTTAAAATTTGCAACAATATAGAAAATTGAGCTAGCATAACGTTTGCATTGGATTCATGTCATTTGGAACTCTAAATCAAAAGTTACGAACGATTTAGTGCGGACATGTCAAGTTGATTGGGCAGCTCAACTGATCATTCTAATGTGATCATTGGTGCTCATTGAGTAAAGGCTTATAAGTGAACCATAATGCATGACATCACGCAATTTGGGATATATTGGATTACTTGGAGGCTTTGTCGTGTCTATTTGAGTCTGAAATTTTTCATTGTATAGAAAATTGAGATAGCATAACGTGGGTGTTGGATTAATGTCATTTTTGAGCTCTAAATCAAAAGTTACGGATGATTTAGTGCGGACATATCAAGTTGATTGGGCAGTTCAACTTATCATTCTGATCTAATCATTGGTGCTCATTCAATAAATGCTTATAAGTGAAGCATAATGCATGACATAACGCTGTTTGGGATAGATTGGATTACTTGGAAGCTTTGTTGTATCTAATTGAGAGTGAAAATTTGGCATTGTATGAAAAATTGAGGTAACATTACGTGGGCATTTGATTCATGTCATTCTGAGCTATAAATCAAAAGTTATGATCGATTTAGTACGGACATGTCAAGTTGATTAGGCAGTTCAACTAATCATTCTAAGCTGATCATTGGTACTCATTGAGTAAATGCTTATAAGTGAAGCATAATGCATAACATCACGCATTTTGGGATAGATTGGATTACTTGGAGGCTTTCTCGTATCTATTTGAGTCTGAATATTTGTCATAGTACAGAAAATTGAGCTAGCATAACGTGGGTGTTTGATTCAAGTCATTCTCAGTTCTAAATCAAAAGTTATTGACGATTTAGTGCGGACAAGTCAAGTTGATTGGTCAGTTCAAATGATCATTCTAAGCTGATCATTGGTGCTCACTTAGTAAAGGCTTATAAGTAAAGCATGCATGGTATCACGCAGTTTGTGATAGATTGGATTACTTGGAGGCTTTGTCGTATCTATTTGAGTCAAAATTTTGTCACAGTATAGAACATTGAGCTAGCATAACGTGGGTATTGGATTCATGTCATTCGGAACACTAAATCAAAAGGTACAGACAATATAGTGCGGAAATGTCAAGTTTATTCGGCAGCTCAACTGATCATTTTAAGCTGACGATTGGTGCTCATTGAGTAAAGTCTTATAAGCGAAACATAATTCATTACATCACACAGTTTGGGATAGATTGGAATACTTGGAGGCTTTGTCGTATCTATTTGAGTTGGAAATTTTGTCATAGTATAGAAAATTGATGTCATTTTGAGCTCAAAATCAAAAGTTACGGACGATTTAGTGCAGACATGTCAAGTTTATTGGGCAGTTCAACTGAATTCATTCTAAGCTGATCATTGGTGCTCATTCAATAAAGGCATATAAGTGAAGCATAATGCATGACATCACGAAGTTTTGGATAGATTGGATTACTTAGAAAATATCTCGTATCTATCTGAGCCAGAAAATTTGTCATTGTATAGAAAATTTTGCTAGCATTACGTGGGCATTGGATTCATGTCATTCTGAGCTCTAAATCAAAAGTTACGGACGATTTAGTGCAGACATGTCAAGTTGATTGGTGAGTTCAAATGATCGGTCTAAGCTGATCATTGGTGCTCATTTAGTAAAGGCTTATAAGTGAAGCATAATTCATGGCATCACACAGTTTGGTATTGAATGGATTACTTAGAAGTTTTGTCGTATATATTTGTGTCTAAAATTTTGTCACAATATAGAAAATTGAGCTAGCATAACGTGGGAATTGGATTCATGTCATTTGGATATCTAAATCAAAAGTTACGGACGATTTAGTGCGGACATATCAAGTCGATTGGGCAGTTCAACTGATCATTCTAAGGTGATCACTGGTGCTCATGGAGTAAAGCCTTATAAGTGAAGGATAATGCATGGTATCATGCAGTTTGGGATAGATTGTATTACTTGGAGGCTTTATTGTATCTATTTGAGTCTTAAATTTTGTCACATTATAGAATGTTGAGTTAGCAAAACCAGGGAATTCGATTCATGTCATTTGAAACTCTAAATTAAAAGTTACAGAAAATTTAGTGCAGAAATGTCAAGTTGATTGGGCAGCTCAACTGATCATTCTAAGCTGATGATTGGTGCTCATTGAGTAAAGCCTTATTAGTGAAGCATAATGCATGACATCACGCTGTTTGGGATAGATTGGATTACTCGGAGGCTTTGTCGAATATATTTTAGTCTGAAATTTTGTTCCAATATAGAAAATTGAGCTACCATAATGTGGGCATTGGATTCATTCCATTCTGAGCTTTAAACCAAAAGTTATGGACGATTTAGTGCGGACATGACAAGTTCATTGGTCAGTTCAAATGATCATTCTAAGCTGATCATTGATGCTCATTGAGTAAATGCTAATAAGTGAAGCATGATGCATGGCATCCCGCAGTTTGGGATAAATTGGATTACTTGGAGGCTTTGCCGTATCTATTTGAGACAAAATTTTGTCACAATATAGAATATTGAGCTAGCATAACGTGCGTATTGGATTCATGTCATTCGAAACTCTTAATCAAAAGTTACAGACGATTTAGTGCGCAAATGTCAAGTTTATTGGGCAGCACAACTGATCATTCTAAGCTGATGAGTGGTGCTTATTGAGTAAAGGCTTATAAGCGAAGCATAATGCATGACATCACACAGTTTGGGATAGATTGGAATACTTGCAGGCTTTGTCGTATCTATTTGAGTTGGAAATTTTGTCATAGTATATAAAATTGAGCTAACATAACGTTGGCGTTGGATTCATGTCATTCTGAGCTCAAAATCAAAAGTTACGGACGATTTAGTGCATACATGTCAAGTTTATTGGGCAGTTCAACTGATCATTGGTGCTCATTCAATAAAGGCATATAAGTAAAGCATATTGCATGACATCACATAGTTTGGAATATATTGGATTACTTAGAAAATATGTCGTATCTATCTGAGTCTGAAAATTTGTCATTGAATAGAAAATTGAGCTAGCATTCCGTGGGCATTGGATTCATGTCATTCTGAGCTCTAAATCAAAAGTTTTAGACGATTTAGTGCGGACATGTCAAGTTGATTGGTTAGTTCAAATGATCAGTCTAAGCTGATCGTTGGTACTCATTTAGTAAAGGCTTATAAGTGAAGCTTAATTCATGGCATCACACAGTTTGGTATTGAATGGATTACTTAGAGGTTTAGTCGTATATATTTGTGTCTAAAATTTTGGCACAATATAGAAAATTGAGCTAACATAACGTGGGAATTGGATTCATGTCATTTAGGTCTCTAAATCAAAAGTTACGGACTATTTAGTGCGGACATATCAATTTGATTGGGTAGTTCAACTGATCATTTTAAGGTGATCACTGGTGCTCATTGAGTAAAGCCTTATAACTGAAGCATAATGCATGGCATCACGCAGTTTGGGATAGATTGTATTACTTGGAGGCTTTGTCATATCTATTTGAGTCTTAAATTTTGTCACAATATAGAATATTGAGCAAGCATAACGTGGGCATTCGATTCATGTCATTCGGAACTCTAAATCAAAAGTTACAGACAATATAGTGTGGAAATGTCAAGTTGATTGGGCAGCTCAACTGATCATTCTAAGCTGATGATTGGTGCTCATTGAGTAAAGGCTTATAAGTGAAGCATAATGCATGACATCACGCAGTTTGGTATAGATTGGATTACTTGGAGCTTTTTCGTATCTATTTGAGTTGGAAATTTTGTCATAGTATAGAAAATTGAGGTAGCATAACGTGGGCGTTGGATTCATGTCATTCTCAGCTCAAAATCAAAAGTTACGGACGATTTAGTGCAGATATGTCAAGTTTATTTGGCAGTTCAACTGATCATTCTAAGCTGATCATTGGTGCTCATTGAGTAAAGACTTATAATTGAAGCATGATGCATGGCATCACGCTGTTTGAGATAGATTGGATTACTTGGAGGCTTTGTCGTATTTATCTGAGTCCTAAATTTGTAACAATATAGAAAATTGAGCTAGCATAACGTGGGCATTGGATTCATGTCATTCGGAACTCTAAATCAAAAGTTACAGATGATTTAGTGCAGACATGTCAAGTTGATTGGGCAGCTCAAGTGATTATTCTAAGCTAATCATTGGTGCTCATTGAGTGAAGGCTTGTAAGTGAAGCATAATGCATGCCATCACGTAGTTTGGGATAAATTGGATTACTTGGAGGCTTTGTCGTGTCTATTTGAGTCTGAAAATTTTCTCATAGTATAGAAATTTGAGCTAGCATAACGTGGACGTTGGATTCATGTCATTTTGAGCTCTAAATCAAAAGTTACGGATGATTTAGTGCGGACATGTCAAGT
>JAEVFF010000302.1:516843-536769 GCA_018901945.1 Pugionium dolabratum
CCTGATCATTGGTGCACATTGAGTAAAGGCTTATAAGTGAAGCATAATGCATGGCATCACGTAGTTTGGGATAAATTGGTTACTTGGAGGCTTTGCCGTGTCTATTTGAGTCTGAAATTTTGTCACAATATAGAAAATTTGGCTAGCATAATGTGGGCGTTGGATTCATGTCATTCTAAGCTCTAAATCAAAAGTTATGGACGATTTACTGCGGATATGTAAAATTGATCGACCAGTTAAAATGATCATTCTAAAACTGATCATTGGTGCTCATTGATTTAAACCTCATAAGTGAAGCATAATGCATAGCATTACGCAGTTTGTGGTAGATTGGATTACTTGGAGGCTTTGTTGTATCATTCCTAAAATTTATCACAATATAAAAAAGTGAGCTACCTTAACATGGGCGGTTGATACGTATCATTCTGAGCTCTAAATCAAAAGTGACGGACGATTTAGTGTTGACGTATCAAGTTGATCGGCTAGCTAAAATGGTCATTTTAAACGGATCCGTGGTTCTCATTGAGTAAAGGCTAATAAACGAATTATTATGCATGACATGATGCAGTTTGGGATAGATTGGATTACATGGAGGCTTTGTCGCATTTATTTCAATCCTAAATTTTGTCACATTACAGAAAATTGAGATATCTTAACAAGGACGTTGGATTCGTGTCATTCTGAGCTCTATATTAAAATTGACGGATGCTTTAGTGTTGACATGTCAAGTTGATCGGCTAGCTGAAATGATGATTGTAAACGGATCGATGGTTCTCATTGAGTAAAGGCCAATAAATGAATTATAATGCATGGGATCATGTTATCTGGGATAGATTGGATTACTTGGAATCTTTGTCGTATCTATTTGTCTAAAAATTTGTCATACTATAAAAAATTGAACTAGCATAACGTGGGCGTTGGATTCATGTCATTCTGAGTTCTAAATTAAATGTTACAGAGGATTTAGTGCGGACATGTCAAGTTTATTGGAAAGTTCAAATGATCGTTTTAATCTGATCATTAGTGCTCATTGAGTAAAGGCTTATAAGTGAAGCATAATGCATGGCATCACACAGTTTGGGATAGATTGGATTACTTGGAGGCTTTCTCGTATCCATTTGAGTCTGAAATTTTGTCACAATAAAGACAATTGAGCTAGCATAACGTGGGCGTCTGATTCATGTCATTCTGAGTTCTAAATCAAAAGTTATAAAAGATTTAGTGCGGACATGTCAAGGATATCGGCCAGTTAAAATGATAATTCTAAACTCATAATTGGTGCTCATTGATTAAAAGCTCATAAGTGAAGCATAATGCATGGCATCACGCAATTTGCGATAGATTCGATTTCTTGAAGGCTTTGTCGTACATATTTCATTCCTTAATTTTGCCACAATATAGAAAATTGAGTTAGCTGAACGTGGGCGTTGGATTCGTGTCATTTTGAGCTCTAAATCTAAAGTGACGGAGGATTTAGTGTTGACATGTCAAGTTGATCGACTAGCTAAAATGATCATTATAAACGGATAAATGGTTCTCATTGAGTAAAGCCTAGCTAATAAATGAATTACAATACATGGTATCACGCAGTTTGGGATAGATTGGATTACTTAGAGGCTTTGTTGTATCTACTTCATTCCTAAATTTTATCACAATATAGAAATTTGATCTAGCTTAACATGGGCGTTGGATTTGTGTTATTTTGAGCTCAAAATCTAAAGTGGCGGACGAGTTAGTGTTGACATATCATGTTGATCGGCTAGCTAAAATGATCATTCTAAACGGATAATTGGTTCTTATTGAGTAAAGGCTAATAACTGAATTATAATGCATGGCATCATGCACTTTGGTATAGATTGGATTACTTGAAAGCTTTGTCGTATCTATTTGAGTCAGAAATTTTGTCATAGTATAAAAAATTGAGCTAGCATAACGTGGGTGTTGGATTCATGCAATTTTGAGCTCTAAATCAAAAGTTACGGACGATTTAGTGCAGACATGTCAAGTTGATTGGCCAGTTCAAATGATAATTCTAAGCTGATCATTGGTGATCATTGAGTAAAGGCTTATAAGTGAAGCATAATGCATGGCATCAGCAGTTTGGGATAGATTGGATTACTTGGAAGCTTTGTCGTATCTTAAATTTTGTCACAAAATTGAGCTAGCATAATGGGGGTGTTGGATTCATTTCATTCTGAGCTCTAAATCAAAAGTTATGCACGATTAAGTGCGGATATGTAAACTTGATCGGCCAGTTAAAATGAACATTCTAAATTGATCATTGGTGCACATTGATTAAAACCTCATAAGTGAAGTGTAATGCATGGCATCACGCAGTTTGTGATAGATTGAATTACTTGGAGGCTTTGTTGTATCTACTTCATTCCTAATTTTTGTCACAATATTGAAATTGAGCTAGCATAACATGGGCATTTGATACGTGTCATTATGAGCTCTAAATCTAAAGTGACGGACGATTTAGTGTTGACATGTCAAGTTGATCGGCTAGCTAAAATGATCATTTTAAACGGATCAATGGTTCTCATTGAGTAAATGCCAATTAATGATTTATAATGGATGGCATCACGCAGCTTGGGATAGGTTGTATTACTTGGAAGCTTTGTCGTATATATTTGAGTCTGAAAATTTGTCAGAGTATAAAAAATTGAGCTAGCAGAACGTGGGCGTTGGATTCATGTCATGCTGAGCTCTAAATCAAAAGTTATGGGGGATTTAGTGCGGACATGTCAAGTTGATTGGCCAGTTCAAATGATCGTTCTATACTGATCATTGGTGCTCATTGAGTAAAAGCTTATAAGTGAAGCATAATGCATGGCATCATGTAGTTTGGGATATATTGGATTACTTGGAGGTTTTGTCGTATCTATTTGAGTGTAAAGTTTTGTCACCATAAAGAAAATTGAGCTAGTATAACAAGGGCGTTGGATTCATGTCATTCTAAGTTCTAAATCAAAAGTTATAGACAATTTAGTGCGGACATCTCTAGTTGATCAGCCAGTTAAAATGATAATTATAAACTGATCATTGGTGCTCATTAATTAAAACCGCATAAGTGAAGCATAATGCATGGCATCACGGAGTTTGGGATAGATTAGATTACTTGGTGGTTTTGTCGTATCTATTTAATTCCTTAATTTTGTCACAATATAGAAAATTTAGCTAGCTTAACGTGGGCGTTGGATTCTTGTCATTCTGAGCTCTAAATCTAAAGTGACAGAGGATTTAGTGTTGACATGTCAAGTTGATCGGCTAGCTAAAATGATCATTCTAAACGGATCGATGGTTCTTATTGAGCAAAGGCTAATAAATGAATTATAATGCATGGCATCACGCACTTTGGGATAGATTAGATTACTTGGAAGCTTTGTCGTATCTATTTTAGTCTGAAATTTTATCACAATATAGAAAATGGAGCTAGCATAATGTAGGCGTTGGATTCTTGTCATTCTAAGCTCTTAATCAAAAGTTATGGACGATTTAGTGCGCACATGTCAAGTTGATCGCCCATTTAAAATGATCATTCTAAACTAATCATTGGTGCTTGATTAAGACCTCATAAGTAAAGCATAATGCATGGAATCACACAGTTTGGGATAGATTGGATTACTTGGAGGCTTTGTTTTATATGTTTCATTCCTAATTTTGGTAACAATATAGAAAATTGAGCTACCTTAACGTGGGTGTTGGATTCGTGTAATTTTGAGCTCTAAATCTAAAGTGACAGAGGATTTAGTGCTGACATGTCAAGTTGATTGGCTAGCTAAAATGATCATTCTAAACTGATCATTGGTTCTCATTGATTAAACCTCATAAGTGAAGCATAATGCATGGCATCACAGTGTTTGGGATAGATTGGATTACTTGGAGGCTTTGTCGTATCTATTTCATTCCAAAATTTTGTCACAATATAGAAAATTGAGATATCTTAACATGGCGTTGGATAGCTCTAAATTAAAATTGACGGACGCTGCCGTGTTGACATGTCAAGTTGATCGGCTAGCTTAAATGATGATTCTAAATGGATTGATGGTTCTCATTGAGTAAAGGCCAATAAATGCATTATAATGGACGGCATCACGCAGTGATAGATTGGATTACTTGGAAGCTATGGATTATTGACGATTTAGTGCAGACATGTCAAGTTGATCGGCCAGTTAAAATGATAATTCTAAAGTGATCATTGGTGCTTATTGATTAAAACCTCATAAGTGAAGCATAATGCAAGGTATCACGCAGTTTGGGATAGATTGGATTACTTGGAGGCTTTGTCGAATATATTTCAGTCTGAAATTTTGTCAGAATATAGAAAATTGAGCTAGCATAATGTGGGTGTTGGATTCATATCATTCTGAGTTCTAAATCAAATGTTATGGACGATTTAGTGCAGATATGTCAAGTTGATCGCCCATTTAAATTGATCATTCTAAACTGATCGTTGGTGCTCATTGATTAAAACCTCATAAGTGAAGAAAAATGCATGGTATCACGCAGTTTGGGATAGATGGATTATTTGGAGGCTTTGTCGTATCTATTTCATTTCTGAATTTTGTCATAATATAGAAAATTAAGCTAGCTTAACATGGGCGTTGGATTCGTGTCATTCTGAACTCTAAATCTAGAGTGACAGAGGATTTAGTGTTGACATGTCAAGTTGATCGACTAGCTAAAATGATCATTCTAAACAGATCAATGGTTCTCATTGAGTAAAGCCTAATCAATGAATTATAATACATGGTATCACGCAGTTTGGGTTAGATTGGATTACTTAGAGGCTTTGTCATATCTACTTCATTCCTAAATTTTATCACAATATAGAATATTGATCTAGCTTAACATGGGCGTTGGTTTTGTGTCATTTTGAGCTCAAAATCTAAAGTGACGGACGAGTTAGTGTTGACATATCATGTTGATCAGCTATCTAAAATGATTATTCTAAACGGATCGATGGTTCTTATTGAGTAAAGCCTAATAAATGAATTATAATACATGATATCACGCAGTTTGGGTTAGATTGGATTACTTAGGGGCTTTATCGTATCTACTTCATTCCTAAATTTTATCACAATATAGAATATTGATCTAGCTTAACATGGGCGTTGGATTTGTGTCATTTGAGCTCAAAATCTAAAGTGACGGACGAGTTAGTGTTGACATATCATGTTGATCGGCTAGCTAAAATGATCACTCTAAACGGATCGATGGTTCTTATTGAGTAAAGGCTAATAACTGAATTATAATGCATGACATCACGCACTTTGGTATAGATTGGATTACTTGAAAGCTTTGTCGTATCTATTTGAGTCAGAAAGTTTGTCATAGTATAAATATTTGAGGTAGCATAACGTGGGCGTTGGATTCATGTCATTTTGAGCTCTAAATCAAAAGTTACGGACAATTTAGTGCAGACATGTCAAGTTGATTGGCCAGTTCATATGATAAGTCTAAGCTGATCATTGGTGATCATTGAGTAAAGGCTTATAAGTGAAGCATAATGCATGGCATCACGCAGTTTGGGATAGATTGGATTACTTGGAAGCTTTGTCGTCTCTTAAATTTTGTCACAATATAGAAAATTGAGCTAGCAAAATGGGGGTGTTGGATTCATTTCATTCTGAGCTCTAAATCAAAAGTTATGCACGATTTAGTGCGGATATGTCAAGTTGATCGGCCAGTTAAAATGAACATTGTAAATTGATCATTGGTGCTCATTGATTAAAACCTCATAAGTGAAGTGAAGCGTAATGCATGGCATCACGCAGTTTGTGATAGATTGAATTATCTGGAGGCTTTGTTTTATCTATTTCATTCCTAATTTTTGTCACAATATTGAAATTGAGCTAGCATAACATGGGCATTTGATACGTGTCATTATGAGCTCTAAATCTAAAGTGACGGACGATTTAGTGTTGACATGTCAAGCTGATCGGCTAGCAAAAATGATCATTTTAAACGGATCAATGGTTCTCGTTGAGTAAATGCCAATAAATGATTTATAATGGATGGCATCACGCAGCTTGGGATAGGTTGGATTACTTGGAAGCTTTGTCGTATATATTTGAGTCTGAAAATTTGTCAGAGTATAAAAAATTGAGCTTGCAGAACGTGGGTGTTGGATTCATGTCATTCTGAGCTCTAAATCAAAAGTTACGGGGGATTTAGTGCGGACATGTAAAGTTGATTGGCCAGTTCAGATGATCGTTCTGACCTGATCATTGGTGCTCATTGAGTAAAAGCTTATAAGTGAAGCATAATGCATGGCATCATGTAGTTTGGGATAGATTGGATTACTTGGAGGTTTTGTCGGATCTATTTGAGTCTAAAGTTTTGTCACCATAAAGAAAATTGAGCTAGCATAACAAGGGCGTTGGATTCATGTCATTCTAAGTTCTAAATCAAAAGTTATAGACGATTTAGTGCGAACATCTCAAGTTGATCAGCCAGTTAAAATGATAATTATAAACTGATCATTGGTGCTCATTGATTAAAACCGCCTAAGTGAAGCATAATGCATGGCATCACGGAGTTTGGGATAGATTGGATTACTTGGTGGTTTTGTCGTATCTATTTAATTCCTTAATTTTGTCACAATATAGAAAATTGAGCTAGCTTAACATTGGCGTTGGATTCTTGTCATTCTGAGCTCTAAATCTAAAGTGACGGAGGATTTAGTGTAGACATGTCAAGTTGATCGGCTAGCTAAAATGATCATTCTAAACGGATCGATGGTTCTTATTGAGTAAAGGCGAATAAATGAATTATAATGCATGGCATCACGCACTTTGGGATAGATTAGATTACTTGGAAGCTTTGTCGTATCTATTTAAGTCTGAATTTTTATCACAATATAGTAAATTGAGCTAGCTTAACGTGGGTTTTGGATTCATGTCATTCTAAGCTCTAAATCAAAAGTTATGGACGATTTAGTGCGCACATGTCAAGTTGATCGCCCATTTAAAATGATCATTCTAAACTGATCATTGGTGCTCATTGATTAAGACCTCATAAGTAAAGCATAATGCATGGAATCATACAGTTTGGGATAGATTGGATTACTTGGAGGCTTTGTTTTATATGTTTCATTCCTAATTTTGGTAGCAATATAGAAAATTGAGCTAGCTTAACGTGGGTGTTGGATTCGTGTCATTCTGAGCTCTAAATCTAAAGTGACGAAGGATTTAGTGCGTACATGTCAAGTTGATCATTCTAAACTGATCATTGGTGCTCATTGATTAAACCTCATAAGTGAAGCATAATGCATGGTATCACCCAGTTTGGGATAGATTGGATTACTTGGAGGCTTTTTCGAATATATTTCAGTCTGAAATTTTGTCACAATATAGAAATTTGAGCTAGCATAATGTGGGTGTTGGATTCATATCATTCTGAGTTCTAAATAAAAAGTTATAGACGATTTAGTGCAGATATGTCAAGTTGATCGCCCATTTAAATTGATCATTCTAAACTGATTGTTGGTGCTCATTGATTAAAACCTCATAAGTGAAGCATAATGCATGGCATCACGCAGTTTGGGATAGATTGGATTATTTGGAGGCTTTGTCGTATCTATTTCATTTCTGAATTTTGTCATAATATAGAAAATTAAGCTAGCTTAACATGGGCATTGGATTCGTTACATTCTGAACTCTAAATCTAAAGTTACGGAGGATTTAGTGTTGACATGTTAAGTTGATCGGCTAGCTAAAATGATCATTCTAAACAGATCAATGGTTCTCATTGAGTAAAGGCTAATAAATGAATTATAATGCATGACATCACACAGTTTGGATCGATTGGATTACTCGGAGGCTTCGTCCTCACTATTTGAGTCTGAAATTTTGACACAATACAGAAAATTGAGCTAGTATAATGTGGGTGTTGGATTCATGTCATTCTGAGCTCTAAATCAAAAGTTACAAACGATTTATTGTGGACATGTCAAGTTGATTGGTCAGCTCAAATGAACATTTTAAGCTGATCATTGGTGCTCATTGAGTAAAGGCTTATAAGTGAAGCATAATGCATGTCATCATTCAGTTTGGGATAGATTGGACTACTTGGAGGCTTTGTTGTATGTATTTGAGTTTAAAACTTTGTAATAGTATAGAAAATTTAGGTAGCAAAATGTGGGCGTTGCATCCATGTCATTCTGAGGTCTAAATCAAAAGTTATGGACAATTTAGTGCGGATATGTCAAGTTGATCAGCCAGTTAAAATCATAATTCTAAACTGATAATTGGTGCTCATTGATTAAATCCTCATAAGTGAAGCATAAAGCATGGCATCACGCATTTTGGGATAGATTGGATTACTTGGAAGGTTTGTCGTATCTATTTGAGTCTGAAATTTTGTCCTAGTATTGAAAATTGAGCTAGCATAATGTGGGCGTGGGATTCATGTCATTTTGAGATCTAAATCAAAAGTTCTGGATGATTTAGTGCGGTCATGTCAACTTCATCAGCCAGTTAAAATGATTATTCAAAACTGATCATTGGTGCTCATTGATTAAAACCTCGTAAGTGAAGCATAATGCATGGTATCACGCAGTTTGGGATAGATTGGATTACTTGGAGGCTTTGCCGTATCTATTTCATTCCTAAATTTTGTCACAATATAGATAATGGAGCTAGCTTAACGTGGGTGTTGGATTCGTGTCATTCTCAGCTCTAAATCTAAAGTGACGGAGGATTTAGTGTTGACATGCCAAGTTGATCGCCTAGCTAGAATGATCATTCTTAAACGGATCAATGGTTCTAATTGAATAAATGAATTATAATGTACGGCATCACATAGTTTTGGATAGATTGGATTACTTGGAAGCTTCATCGTCTCTATTTGATTCTGAAATTTTGTCACAGTATGGAAAATTGAGCAAGCATAATGTGGGCGTTGGATTCAAGTCATTCTGAGCTATGAATCTAAAAAGTTAGGAACTATTTAGTGCGGACATGTCAAGGTTATTGACCAGTTCAAATGATCATTCTAAGCTCATCATTGGTGTTTATTGAGTAAAGGCTTATCAGTGAAGCATAATGCATGACATCACACAGTTCGGGATAGATTGGACTACTTGGAGGCTTTATCGTATCTATTCGAGTCTGAAATTTTGTCACAATATAGAAAATTGAGCTAGCATAACGTGGACGATGGATTCATGTCATTCTGAGCTCTAAATCAAAAGTTATGGACGATTTAGTGCAGATATTTCAAGTTTATCGGTCTGTTTAACTGATCATTCTAAACTGATCATTGGTGCTCATTGATTAAAACCTCATAAGTGAAGCACAAAGCATGGCATCACGCAGTTTGGGATAGATTGGATTACTTGGTGGCTTTGTGGTATCTATTTCATTCCTATTTCTGTCACAATATAGAAAATTGAGCTAGCTTAACATAGGCGTTGGATTCGTGTCATTTGGAGCTCTAAATCTAAAGTGATGGACGTTTTAGTGTTGACATGTCAAGTTGATCGGCTAGCTAAAATGATCATTCTAAATGGTTCAGTGGTTCTCATTGGGTAAAGGCTAATAAATGAATTATAATGTAGGACATCGCGCAGTTCGGGATTACTTGGAGGCTGTGTCGTATCTATTTCATTTCTAAATTTTTGCACAATATAGAAAATTTAGATATCTTAACATGGGCGTTGGATTCGTGTCATTCTGAGCTCTAAATCTAAATTGACGGGCACATTAGTGTTGAAATGTCAAGTTGATCGGCTAGCTAAAATGATCATTCTAAATGGATCAATGGTTCTCATTGAGTAAAGGCAAATAAATGAATTATTATGCATGGTATCACACAGTTTTGGATAGATTGGATTACTTGGAAGTTTCATCATCTCTATTTGAGTCTGAAATTTCGTCATTGTATAGAAAATTGAGCTAGCATAACGTGGGTGTTGGATTCATGTCATTCTGAGCTCTAAATCAAAAGTTATAGACGATTTAGTGTGGACATGTTAACTTGATCGACCAGTTAAAATGACCTTTCTAAACTGATCATGGGTGCTCATTGATTAAAACCTCAAAAGTGAAGCATAATGCATGACATCACGCAGTTTGGGGTATATTGGATTACTTGGAGGCGTTGTCGTATCTATTTCATTCCTAAAGTTTGTCACAATATAGAAAATGGAGCTAGCTTAACGTGTGCATTGGATTCGTGTCATTCTCAGCTCTTAATCTAAAGTGATGGAGGATTTAGTGTTGACATGTCAAGTTGATCGGCTAGCTAATATGATCATTCTAAACGGATCTATGGTTCTCATTGAGTAAAGGCTAATAAATGAATTATAACGCATGGCATCACACAATTTTGGATAGATTGGATTACTTGGAAGCTTCGTCATCTGTATATGAGTCTGAAATTTTGACACAATATAGAAAATTGAGCTAGCATAACATGGGCGTTGGATTCATGTCATTCTGAGCTCTAAATCAAAAGGTACAGACGATTTAGTGCGGAAATGTCAACTTTATCGGCCAGTTAAAATGATCATTCTAAACTGATCATTGGTGCTCGTTGATTAAAACCTCATAAACGAAGCATAATGCATGACATCACATAGTTTGGGGTAGATTGGATTACTTGGAGGCTTTGTCGTATCAGTTTCATTCCTAAATTTTGTCCCAATATAGAAAATGGAGCTAGCTTAACATGGGCGTTGGATTCATGTCATTCTCGGCTCTAAATCTAAAATGACGGACGATTTAGTGTTGACATGTCAAGTTGATCGGCTAGCTAAAATGATCATTCTAAACGGATCAATAGTTCTCATTGAGTAAAGGCTAATAAAGGAATTATAATGCATGGCATCACAGAGTTTTGGATCGATTAGATTACTTGGAAGCTTCGTTGTCTCTATTTGAGTGTGAAATTTTGACACAATATAGAAAATTGAGCTAGCATAACGTGGGCGTTTGATTAATGTCATTCTCAGCTCTAAATCTAAAATCACGGAGGATTTAGTGTTGACATGTAAAGTTCATCGCCTAGGTAAAAAGATCATTCTAAATGGATCAATGGTTCTCATTGAGTAAAGGTTAATAAATCAATTATAATGCGTGGCATCACACAGTTTTTTATAGATTGGATTACTTGGAAGCTTCGTCGTCTCTATTTGAGTCTGAAATTTTGACAAAATAAAGAAAATTGAGCTAGCATAACGTGGGCGTTGGATTCATGTCATTCTGAGTTTTAAATCAAAATTTATGGACAATTTAGTGCGGACATGTCAACTTGATCGGCCAGTTAAAATGATCATTCTAAACCGATCATTGGTGCTCATTGATTAAAACCTCCTAACTGAAGCATTATGCATGGAATCACACAGTTTGGGATAGTTTGGATTACTTGGAGGCATTGTCGTATCTAATTCGTTCCTAAATTTTGTCACAATATAGAAAATGGAACTAGCTTAACGTGGGAGTTGGATTCGTGTCATTCTGTGCTCTAAATCTAAAGTGACGGAGGATTTAGTGTTGACATATCAAGTTGATCGGCTAGCTAAAATGATCATTCTAAACGGATCAATGGTTCTCATTGAGTAAAAGCTAGTAAATGAATTATAATGCATGACATCACACAGTTTTGAATAGATTGGATTACTTGGAAGCATCGTCGTCTCTATTTGAGTCAGAAATTTTGTCATAGTATAGAAAATTGAGGTAGCATAACGTGGGCGTTGGATTCATGTTATTCTGAGCTCTAAATTAAAAGTTATGGACGATTTAGGGCGGACATGTCAACTTAATCGGTCAGTTAAAATGATCAATCTAAACTGATCATTGGTGCGCATTGATTAAAACCTCATAAGTGAAGCAATATGCATAACATAGGATAATTTGGGATAGATTGGATTACTTGGAGGCTTTGTCGTATCCATTTCATTCCTAAATTTTGTAACAATATTGAATATGGAGCTAGCTTAACGTGGGCGTTGGATTCATGTCATTCTCGGCTCTAAAGCTAAAGTGACGGAGGAATTAGTGTTGACATTTCAAGTTGATAGGCTAGCTAAAATGATCATTCTAAATGGATGAATGGTTCTCATTGGGTAAAGGCTAATAAATGAATTATAATGCATGGCATCACGCTGTTTGGGATATATTGGATTACTTGGAGGCTTTGCCGTATCTATTTCAGTCCTAAATTTTGTCACGATGTAGAAAATGGAGCTAGCTTAACGTGGTTGTTGGATTCGTGTCATTTTCAGCTCTAAATCTAAAGTGACGGAGGATTTAGTGTTGACAAGTCAAGTTGATCGGCTAGCTAAAATGATCATTCTAAAAGGATCAATGGTTCTTATTGAGTACAGGCTAATAAGTGAACTATAATGCATGGCATCACACAGTTTTGGATAGATTGTATTACTTGGAAGCTTCGTCGTCTCTATTTGAGTTTGAAATTTTGTCATAGTATAGAAAATTGAGCTAGCATAACGTGGGTGTTGGATTCATGTCATTCTGAGCTCTAAATCATACATTACGGACGATTTAGTGCGGACATATTAGGTTGATTGGCCAGTTCAAATGATCATTCTAAGCTGATCATTGGTGCTCATTGAGTAAAGGATTATAAGTGAAGCATAATGCATGACATCATCCAGTTTGGGGTAGATTGGATTACTTGGAGGCTTTGTTGTATCTATTTAAGTCTGAAACTTTGTAATAGTATAGAAAATGGAGCTAGCATAAGGCGGGCGTTGGATTCATGTCATTCTGAGGTCTAAATCAAAATTTATGGACAACTTAGTGTGCATTTGTCAAGTTGATCAGCTAGTTAAAATGATAATTCAAAACTGATCGTTGCTGCTCATTGATTAAAACCTCATAAGTGAAGCATAATGCATGGCATCACATAGTTTGGGATATATTGGATTACTTGGAAGCTTTCTCGTATCTATTTGAGTCTGAAAATTTGTGATATTATTGAAAATTGAGCTAACATAACGTGGGCGTTGGAATCATGTCATTCTGAACTCTAAATCAAAAGTTATGGACGATTTAGTGTGAACATGTCATCTTGATTGGCCAGTGAAAAAGATCATTCAGAACTGATCATTGGTGCTCATTGATTAAAACCTCATAAGTGAAGCCTATAATGCATGGTATCATGCAGTTTGGGATAGATTGGATTACTTGGAGGCTTTGTATTATCTATTTCATTCTTTAATTTTGTCACAATATAGAAAGTGGATCTAGCTTAACGTGGGCGTTGGATTCGTGTCATTCTCAGCTCTAAATAAAAAGTGACGGAGGATTTAGTGTTGACATGTCAAGTTGATCATTCTAAACAGATCAATGGTTCTCATTGAGTAAAGTCTAATAAATGAATTATAATGCATGGCATCACACAGTTTTGGATAGATTGGATTACTTGCAAGCTTCGTCGTCTCTATTTGAGTCTGAAATTTTGTCATAGTATAGAAAATTGAGCTAGCATAACGTGGGCGCTAGATTCATATCATTCTGAGCTCTAAATCAAACATTACGGACGATTTAATGCAGACATGTCAAGTTGATTGGCCAGTTCAAATGATCATTCTAAGCTGATCATTGGTGCTCATTGAGTAAAGGTTAATAAGTGAAGCATAATGCATGGCATCACGCAGTTTGGGATAGATTGTATTACTTGGAGGCTTTGTCGTATCTATTTGACTGTGAAACTTTGTAATTGTATAGCAAATTGAGATAGCGTAACGTGGGCATTCGATTCATGTCATTCTGGGGTCTAAATCAAAAGTTATGGACAATTTAATGGGGATGTGTCAAGTTGATCAGCCAGTTAAATGATAATATTAAACTGATCATTGGTACTCATTGATTAAAACCTCGTAAGTGAAGCATGATGCATGGCATCACCCAGTTTGGGATAGATTGGATTACTTGGAAGCTTTGTCATATCTATTTGAGTCTTAAATTTAGTGCGGAGATGTCAACTTGATCGGCCAGTGAAAACGATCATTCTAAACTGATCATTGGTGCTCATTGATTAAAACCTCAAAAGTGAAGCATAATGCATGGCATCACACAGTTTGGGACAGATTGGATTACTTTTAGGCTTTGTCTTATCTATTTGAGTCTGAATTTTTGTGATAGTATTGAAAATTGAGCTAGCATAACGTGGGCGTTGGATTCATGTCATTTTGAGCTTTAAATCAAAAGTTATGTACGATTTAGTGCTGACATGTCAACTTGATTGGCCAGTGAAAATGATCATTCTAAACTGATCATTGGTGCTCATTGATTAAAACGTCATAAGTGAAGCATAATGCATAGCATAAGGCAGTTTGGGATAGATTGGATTACTTGGAGGCTTTGTCGTATCTATTTTGTTCCTACATTTATCACAATATAGAAAATGGAGCTAGCTTAACGTGAGCGTTGGATTCGTGTCATTCTCAGCTCTAAATCTAAAGTGACGGAGGATTTAGTGTTGACATGTCAAGTGGATCGACTACGTAAAATGATCATTCTAAACGGATCAATGCTTCTCATTGTCTAAAGGCTAATAAATGAATTATATTGCATGGCATCACACAGTGTTGGATAGATTGGATTACTTGGAAGCTTCGTCGTCTATGTTGGAGTATGAAATTTTGTTATAGTATAGAAAATTGAGCTAGCATAACGTGGGTGTTGAATTCATGTCATTTTGAGCTCTACATCAAAAGTTATGGATGATTTAGTGCGGACCTGTCAACGTGATCGTCCAGTTAAAATGATTATTCTAAGCTGATCATTGGTGCTCATTGAGTAAAACCTCATAAGTGAAGCATAATGCATGGCATCATGCAGTTTGGGATAGATTGGATTACCTGGAGGCTTTGAGTATCTATTCGAGTCTGAAATTTTTCCACAATAGAGAAAATTGTGCTAGCATAACGTGGGCGTTGGATTCATGTCATTCTGAGCTCTAAATCAAAAGTTATTGATGATTTAGTGCGGACATGTCAAGTTGATCGGTCATGAAAATTATCATTCTAAACTGATCATTGGTGCTCATTTATTAAAACCTCATAAGTGAATCATAATGCATGGCATCACGCAGTTTGGGATAAATTGGATTATTTGGAAGTTTTGTCGTATCTATTTTATTCCTAATTTTTGTCACAATATAGAAAATTGAGCTATCTTAACATGGGCGTTCGATTCCTATCATTCTGAGCTCTAAATTAAAATTCACAGACGATTACGTGTTGACATTTCAAGTTGATCGGCTAGCTAAAATGATCATTCTAAACAGATCGATGATTCTCAATCAGTAAAGGCTAATAAATGAATTATGATGCATGGCATCATGCAGATTGAGATAGATTAAATTACTTGGAAGCTTTGTCGTATATATTTCAGTTTGAAATTTTGTCATAGTAAAGAAAATTGAGCTAGCATAACGTGGGCGTTGGATTCATATCATTATGAGCTCTAAATCAAAAGTTACAGAAGATTTAGCGAGGAAATGTCAAGTTGATTGGCCAGTTCAAATGATCATTCTAAGCTGATCGTTGGTGCCCATTGAGTAAAAGCTTATAAGTGAAGCATAATGCATGGCATCACGCAGTTTGGGATATATTGGATTACGTGGAGGCTTTGAGTATCTATTTGGGTCTGAAATTTTGTCATAGTATTGAAATTGAGCTAGCATAACGTGGGCTTTGGATTCATGTCATTCTGAGCTTTAGATCAAAAGTTATGGACGATTTAGTGTGGACATGTTACGTTGATTGGCCAGTTCACATGATCATTTTAAGGTGATTATTGGTGCTCATTGAGTAAAGTCTTATAATTTAAGGCTTATAAGTGAAGCATAATGCATGGCATCACGCAGTTTGAGATAGATTGGATTACTTGGAGGCTTTGGGTATCTATTTGAGCCTGAAACTTTGTAATAGTATAGAAAAATTGAGCTAGCCAGTTAAATCATGTCATTCTGAGGTATAAATCAAAAGTTATGGACAATTTAGTGCGTATATGTCAAGTTGATCAGCCAGTTAAATGATCATTGGTGCTCATTGATTAAAACCTCATAAGTGAAGCATAATGTGTGGCATCACGCAGTTTGGGATAGATTGGATTACTTGGAAGCTTTGTCGTATCTATTTGAGTCAGAAATTTTGTCATAGTATTTAAAATTGAACTAGCATAATGTGGGCATTGGATTCATGTCATTTTGAGCTCTAAATCAAAAGTTATGGACGATTTAGTGTGGATATGTCAACTTGATTGTCTAGTTAAAATGATTATTCTAAGCTGATCAATGGTGCTCATTGATTAAAACCAAATAAGTAAAGCATAATTTATGGAATCATGCAGTATGGGATAGATTAGATTACTTGGAGGCTTTGTCATATCTATTTCATTCCTATATTTTGTCACAATATAGAAAATGGAGCTAGCTTAACTTGGGCGTTGGATTCGTGTCATTCTCATCTCAAAATCTCAGGTGACAGAGGATTTAGTGTTGACATGTCAAGTGGATTGCCTAGGTAAAATGATCGTTCTAAACGGATCAATGCTTCTCATGGAGTAAAGGCTAATGAATGAATTATAATGCATGATATCACACAGTTTTGGATAGATTGCATTAATTGGAAATTTGTCGTATCTATTTGAGTCTGAAATTTTGCCATAGTATTGAAAATTGAGCTAGCATAACGTGGGCGTTAAATTAATGTCATTGTGGCTCTTAATCAAAAGTTACGGAAAATTTAGTGCGGACTTGTCAAGTTGATTGGCCCGCTCAAATGATCATTCTAATCTGATCATTGGTGCTCATTGAATAAGGGCTTATAAGTGAAGCATAATACATGGCATCACACAATTTGAGATAGATTGGATTATTTGGAGGCTTTGACTATCTATTCGAGTCTGAAATTTTGAAACAATATAGAAAATTGACCTAGCATAACGTGGGCGTTGGATTCATGTCATTCTGAGCTCTAATTCAAAAGTTATGGATGATTTAGTGCGGACATGTCAAGTTGATCGGCCAGTTAAAATTATCATTCTAAACTGATCATTGGTGCTCATTTATTAAAACCTCATAAGTAAATCATAATGCATGGCATCACGCTGTTGGGATAGATTGGATTACTTGGAAGCTTTGTCGTATCTATTTCATTCCTAATTTTTGTCACAATATAGAAAATTGAGGTAGCTTGACATGGGCATTGGATTCCTGTCTTTTTGAGCTCTAAATCTAAATTGACGGTCAATTTTGTGTTGAAATTTCAAGTTGATCGGCTAGCTAAAATGATCATTCTAAACGGATCGATGGTTCTCCTTGAGTAAAGGCTAATAAATGAATTATAATGCATGGCACCACGCAGATTGGAAAGATTAAATTACTTGGAATCTTTGTCATATCTATTTGAGTCTGAAATTTCGCATAATATAGAAAATTGAGCTATCATAGCGTGGGCGTTGGATTCATGTCATTATGAGCTCTAAAGCAAAAGATACGGACGATTTAGTGCGGAAATGCCAAGTTGATTAGCCAGTTCAAATGATCATTCTAAACTTATCATTGGTGCTCATTTAGTAAAGGCTTATAAGTGGAGCATAATGCATGGCATCACGCAGTTTGGGATAGATTGGATTACTTGGAGGCTTTGAGTATCTATTTGAGTCTAAAATTTTGTCATAGTATTGAAATTGAGCAAGCGTAACGTGGGCGTTGGATTCATGTAATTCTGAGCTCTAAATCAAAATTTACAGACGATTTTGTGCGGACATGTTAAGTTGATTGGCAAGTTCAAATGACCATTTTAAGCTGATCATTGGTGCTTATTTAGTAAAGGCTTATAACTAAAGGCTTATAAGTGAAGCATAATGCATGACATCACGCAGTTTTAGATAGATTGAATTACTTGGAGGCTTTGAGTATCTATTTGAGTCTGAAGTTTTGTCACAATATAGAAAATTGAGCTAGCTTAACGTGGGCGTTGGATTCATGTCACTCTGAGCTCTAAATAAAAAGTTATGGACGATTTAGTGCGGACATGTCAAGTTGATGGGCCAGTTAATATGATCATTCTAAACTGATCATTGGTGCTCATTGATTAAAACCTCATAAGTGAAGCATATGCATGACATCACGCAGTTTGAAATAGATTGGATTACTTGGAGGCTTTGTCGTTTCTATTTCATTCTTATATTTTGTCACAATGTAGAAAATTGAGGTAGTTTATCATGCGCCTTCGATTCGTGTAATTCTGAGCTCTAGATCTAAAGTTATGGATGATTTAGTGCGGACATGTCAACTTGATTGTCTAGTTAAAATGATTGTTCTAAGCTGACCATTGGTGCTCATTGATTAAAACCAAATAAGTGAAGCATAATTTATGGCATCACGCTGTATGGGATAGATTAGATTACTTGGAGGCTTTGTCATATCTATTTCATTCCTATATTTTGTCACAATATAGAAATTGGAGCTACCTTAACGTGGGCGTTGGATTCATGCAATTCTCAGCTCACAATCTCAGGTGACGGAGGATTTAGTGTTGACATGTCAAGTGGATCGGCTAGGTAAAATGATCATTCTAAACGGATCAATGCTTCTCATTGAGTAAAGGCTAATAAATGAATTATAATGCATGACATCACACAGTTTTGGATAGATTGGATTACTTGGAAACTTTGTCATATCTATTTGAGTCTGAAATTTTGCCATAGTATTGAAAATTGAGCTAGCATAACGTGGGCGTTAAATTAATATCATTCTGAGATCTAAATCAAAAGTTACGAAAAATTTAGTGCGGACATGTCAAGTTGATTGTCCCGTTCAAATGATCATTCTAATATGATCATTGGTGATCATTGAATAAAGGCTTATAAGTGAAGCATAATACGTTGCATCACGGAATTTGGGATAGATTGGATTACTTGGAGGCTTTGACTATGTATTCGAGTTTGAAATTCTGCAACAATATAGAAAATTGACCTAGCATAACGTGGGCTATGGATTCATGTCATTCTGAGCTTTAGATCAAAAGTTACTGACGATTTAGTGCGGACATGTTAAGTTGATTGGCCAGTTCACATGATCATTTTAAGGTGATTATTGTTGCTCATTGAGTAAAGTCTTATAATTTAAGGCTTATAAGTGAAGTATAATGCATGGCATCACGCAGTTTGAGATAGATTGGATTACTTGGAAGCTTTGGGTATCTATTTGAGTCTGAAACTTTGAAATAGTATAAAAAATTGAGCTAGCATAACGTAGGCGTTGGATTCATGTCATTCTGAGGTCTAAATAAAAAGTTATGGACAATTTAGTGCGTATATGTCAAGTTGATCAGCCAGTTAAAATGATAATTTTAAACTGATCATTGATGCTCATTGATTAAAACCTCATAAGTGAAGCATAATGCATGTCATCACGCAGTTTGGGATAGATTGGATTACTTTGAAGCTTTGTCGTATCTATTTGACAATGAAATTTTTTCATAGTATTTAAAATTGAGTTAGCATAACGTGGGCGTAGGATTCATGTCATTTTGATCTCTAAATCATAAGTTATGGACGATTTATTGTGGATATGTCAACTTGATTGTCCAGTTAAAATGATTATTCTAAGCTGATCACTTGTGCTCATTGATTAAAACCAAATAAGTGAAGCATAATTTATGGAATCACGCAGTATGGGATAGATTAGATTACTTGGAGGCTTTGTCATATCTATTTCATTCCTATATTTTGTCACAATATTGAAAATGGAGCTACCTTAACTTGGGCGTTGGATTCGTATCATTTGCAGCTCTAAATCTAAGGTGACGGAGGATTTAGTGTTGACATGTCAAGTGGATCGGCTAGGTAAAATGATCATTCTAAACGGATCAATGCTTCTCATTGAGTAAAGGCTAATAAATGAATTATAATGCATGACATCACACAGTTTTGG
>JAEVFF010000302.1:536980-783997 GCA_018901945.1 Pugionium dolabratum
TGAAATTTTGAAACAATATAGAAAATTGACCTAGCATAACATGGGCGTTGGATTCATGTCATTCTGAGCTCTAAATCAAAAGTTATGGATGATTTAGTGCGGACATGTCAAGTTGATCGGCCAGTTGAAATTATCATTCTAAACTGATGATTGGTGCTTATTTATTAAAACCTCATAAGTGAATCATAATGCATGGCATCACGCTGTTGGGATAGATTGGATTACTTGGAAGCTTTGTCGTATCTATTTCATTCCTAATTTTTGTCACAATATAGAAAATTGAGGTAGCTTAACATGGGCATTGGATTCCTGTCTTTTTGAGCTCTAAATCTAAATTGACGGTCAATTTTGTGTTGAAATTTCAAGTTGATCGGCTAGCTAAAATGATCAATCTAAACGGATCGATGGTTCTCCTTGAGTAAAGGCTAATAAACGAATTATAATGCATGGCATCACGCAGATTGGGGAAGATTAAATTACTTGGAAGCTTTGTCGTATCTATTTGAGTATGAAATTTTGCATAATATAGAAAATTGACCTATCATAACGTGGGCGTTGGATTCATGTCATTCTGAGCTCTAAATCAAAAGATACGGACGATTTAGTGCGGAAATGCCAAGTTGATTAGCCAGTTCAAATGATCATTCTAAACTTATCATTGGTTCTCATTCAGTAAAGGCTTATAAGTGGAGCATAATGCATGGGATCACGCAGTTTGGGATAAATTGGATTACTTGGAGGCTTTTAGTATCTATTTGAGTCTAAAATTTTGTCATAGTATTGAAATTGAGCAAGCATAACGTGGGCGTTGGATTCATGTCATTCTGAGCTCTAAATCAAAAGTTACGGACGATTTTGTGTGGACATGTTAAGTTGATTGGCCAGTTCAAATAACCATTTTAAGCTGATCATTGGTGCATATTGAGTAAAGGCTTATAACCAAAGGCTTATAAGTGAAGCATAATGCATGACATCACGCAGTTTTAGATAGATTGAATTACTTGGAGGCTTTGAGTACCTATTTGAGTCTGAAATTTTGTCACAATATAGAAAATTGAGCTAGCATAACGAGGGCATTGGATTCATGTCACTTTGAGCTCTAAATAAAAAGTTATGGACGGTTTAGTTCGGACATGTCAAGTTGATGGGTCAGTTAATATGATCATTCTAAGCTGATCATTGGTGCTCATTGATTAAAACCTCATAAGTGAAGCATATGCATGACATCTCGCAGTTTGAAATAGATTGGATTCCTTGGAGACTTTCTCGTTTCTATTTCATTTTTATATTTTGTCACAATGTACAAAATTGAGGTAGTTTAACATGCGCCTTGGATTCGTGTCATTCTGAGCTCTAGATCTAAAGTTATGGACGATTTAGTGCGGACATGTCAACTTGATTGTCCAGTTAAAATGATTGTTCTAAGCTGACCATTGGTGCTCATTGATTAAAACCAAATAAGTGAAGCATAATTTATTGCATCACGCAGTATGGGATAGATTAGATTACTTGGAGGCTTTGTCATATCTATTTCATTCCTATATTTTGTCACAATATAGAAAATGGAGCTACCTTAACGTGGGCGTTCGATTCGTGCAATTCTCAGCTCACAATCTCAGGTGACGGAGGATTTAGTGTTGACAGATCAAGTGGATCGGCTAGGTAAAATGATCATTCTAAACGCATCAATGCTTCTCATTGAGTAAAGGCTTATAAATGAATTATAATGCATTACATCACACAGTTTTGGATAGACTGGATTACTTAGAAACTTTGTCATATCTATTTGAGTCTGAAATTTTGCCATAGTATTGAAAATTGAGCTAGCATAACGTGGGCGTTAAATTAATGTCATTCTGAGATCTAAATCAAAAGTTACGGAAACTTTAGTGCGGACATGTCAAGTTGATTGGCCCGTTCAAATGATCATTTTAAGGTGATTATTGCTGCTCATTGAGTTAAGTCTTATAATTTAAGGCTTATAAGTGAAGTATAATGCATGGCATCACGCAGTTTGAGATAGATTGGATTACTTGGAGGCTTTGGGTATCTATTTTAGTCTGAAACTTTGTAATAGTATAGAAAATTGAGCTAGCATAACGTGGGTGTTGGATTCATGTCATTCTGAGGTCTAAATCAAAAGTTATGGACAATTTAGTGCGTATATGTCAAGTTGATCAGCCAGTTAAAATGATAATTTTAAACTGATCATTGATGCTGATTGATTAAAACCTCATAAGTGAAGCATAATGCATGGCATCACGCAGTTTGGGATAGATTGGATTACTTGGAAGCTTTATCGTATCGATTTGAGTCTGAAGTTTTTACATACTATTTAAAATTGAGCTAGCATAAAGTCGGCGTTGGATTCATGTCATTTTTAGCTCTATATCAAAAGTTATGGACGATTTAGTGCGGATATGTCAACTTGATTGTCCAGTTCAAATGATTATTCTAAGCTGATCATTGGTGCTCATTGATTAAAACCAAATAAGTAAAGCATAATTTATGGAATCACGCAGTATGGGATAGATTAGATTACTTGGAGGCTTTGTCATATCTATTTCATTCCTATATTTTGTCACAATATAGAAAATGAAGCTAGCTTAACTTGGGCATTGGATTCATGTCATTCTCAGCTCTAAATCTAAGGTGACAGAGGATTTAGTGTTGAGATGTCAAGTGGATCGGCTAGGTAAAATGATCATTCTAAACGGATCAATGCTTCTCATTGAGTAAAGGCTAATGAATGAATTATAATTCATGACATCACACAGTTTTGGATAGATTGCATTACTTGGAAATTTGTCGTATCTTTTTGTGTCTGAAATTTTTCCATAGTATTGAAAATTGAGCTAGCATAACGTGAGCGTTAAATTAATGTCATTGTGGCTCTAAATCAAAAGTTACGGAAAATTTAGTGCGGACATGTCAAGTTGATTGGCCCGTTCAAATGATCATTCTAATCTGATCATTGGTGCTCATTGAATAAAGGCTTATAAGTGAAGCATAATACATGGCATCACGCAATTTGAAATAGATTGGATTACTTGGAGGCTTTGACTATCATTCGAGTCTGAAATTTTGAAACAATATAGAAAATTGTCCTAGCATAACGTGGGCACTGGATTCATGTCATTCTGAACTCTAAATCAAAAGTTTCGGATGATTTAGTGCGGACATGTCAAGTTGATCGGCCAGTTAAAATTATCATTCTAAACTGATCATTGGTGCTCATTTATTAAAACCTCATAAGTGAATCATAATGCATTGCATCACGCTGTTGGGATAGATTGGATTACTTGGAAGCTTTGTCGTATCTATTTCATTCCTAATTTTTGTCACAATATAGAAAATTGAGGTAGCTTGACATGGGCATTGGATTCCTGTCTTTTTGAGCTCTAAATCTAAATTGACGGTCAATTTTGTGTTGAAATTTCAAGTTGATCGGCTAGCTAAAATGATCATTCTAAACGGATCGATGGTTCTCCTTGAGTAAAGGCTAATAAATGAATTATAATGCATGGCATCACGCAGATTGGGAAAGATTAAATTACTTGGAATCTTTGTCGTATCTATTTGAGTCTGAAATTTCGCATAATATAGAAAATTGAGCTATCATAACGTGGGCGTTGGATTCATGTCATTCTGAGCTCTAAAGCAAAAGATACGGACGATTTAGTGCGGAAATGCCAAGTTGATTAGCCAGTTCAAATGATCATTCTAAACTTATCATTGGTGCTCATTGAGTAAAGGCTTATAAGTGGAGCATAATGCATGGCATCACGCAGTTTGGGATAGATTGGATTACTTGGAGGCTTTCAGTATCTATTTGAGTCTAAAATTTTGTCATAGTATTGAAATTGAGCAAGCATAACGTGGGCGTTGGATTCATGTCATTCTGAGCTCTAAATCAAAATTTACAGACGATTTTGTGCGGACATGTTAAGTTGATTGGCCAGTTCAAATGACCATTTTAAGCTGATCATTGGTGCTTATTTAGTAAAGGCTTATAACTAAAGGCTTATAAGTGAAGCATAATGCATGACATCACGCAGTTTTAGATAGATTGAATTACTTGGAGGCTTTGAGTATCTATTTGAGTCTGAAGTTTTGTCACAATATAGAAAATTGAGCTAGCTTAACGTGGGCGTTGGATTCATGTCACTCTGAGCTCTAAATAAAAAGTTATGGACGATTTAGTGCGGACATGTCAAGTTGATGGGCCAGTTAATATGATCATTCTAAACTGATCATTGGTGCTCATTGATTAAAACCTCATAAGTGAAGCATATGCATGACATCACGAAGTTTGAAATAGATTGGATTACTTGGAGGCTTTGTCGTTTCTATTTCATTCTTATATATTGTCACAATGTAGAAAATTGAGGTAGTTTAACATGCGCCTTGGATTCGTGTCATTCTGAGCTCTAGATCTAAAGTTATGGACGATTTAGTGCGGACATGTCGACTTGATTGTCCAGTTAAAATGATTGTTCTAAGCTGACCATTGGTGCTCATTGATTAAAACCAAATAAGTGAAGCATAATTTACGGCATCATGCAGTATGGGATAGATTAGATTACTTGGAGGCTTTGTCATATCTATTTCAGTCCTATAGTTTGTCACAATATAGAAAATGGAGCTACCTTAACGTGGGCGTTGGATTCGTGTCATTCTCAGCTCAAAATCTCAGGTGACGGAGGATTTAGTGTTGAAATGTCAAGTGGATCGGCTAGGTAAAATCATCATTCTCAACGGATCAATGCTTCTCATTGAGTAAAGGCTAATAAATGAATTATAATGCATGACATAACACAGTTTTGGATAGATTGGATTACTTGGAAACTTTGTCATATCTATTTGAGTCTGAAATTTTGCCATAGTATTGAAAATTGAGCTAGCATAACGTGGGCGTTAAATTAATGTCATTCTGAGCTTTTAATCAAAAGTTACGGAAAATTTAGTGCGGACATGTGAAGTTGATTGGCCCGTTCAAATGATCATTCTAATATGATCATTGGTGCTCATTGAATAAAGGCTTATAAGTGAAGCATAATACGTGGCATCATGCAATTTGGGATAGATTGGATTACTTGGAGGCTTTGACTATCTATTCGTGTCTGAAATTCTGCAACAATATAGAAAATTGACCTAGCATAACTTGGGCTTTGGATTCATGTCATTCTGAGCTTTAGATCAAAAGTTACTGACGATTTAGTGCGGACATGTTAAGTTGATTGGCCAGTTGACATGATCATTTTAAGGTGATTATTGCTGCTCATTGAGTAAAGTCTTATAATTTAAGGCTTATAAGTGAAATATAATGCATGGCATCACGCAGTTCGAGATAGATTGGATTACTTGGAGGCTTTGGGTATCTATTTGAGTCTGAAACTTTGTAATAGTATAGAAAATTGAGCTAGCATAACGTGGGAGTTAGATTCATGTCATTCTGAGGTCCAAATCAAAAGTTATGGACAATTTAGTGCGTATATGTCAAGTTGATCAGCCAGTTAATATGATAATTTTAAACTGATCATTGATGCTCATTGATTAAAACCTCATAAGTGAATCATAATGCATGGCATCACGCAGTTTGGGATAGATTGGATTACTTGGAAGCTTTGTCGTATCTATTTGAGTCTGAAATTTTTTCATAGTATTTAAAATTGAGCTAGCATAACGTGGGCATTGGATTCATGTCATTTTGAGCTCTAAATCAAAAGTTAGGACGATTTAGTGCGGATATGTCAACTTGATTGTCCAGTTAAAATGATTATTCTAAGCTGATCATTGGTGCTCATTGATAAAAACCAAATAAGTGAAGCATAATTTATGGAATCACGCAGTATGGGATAGACTAGATTACTCGGAGGCTTTGTCATATCTATTTCATTCCTATATTTTGTCACAATATAGAAAATGGAGCTAGCTTAACTTGGGCGTTGGATTCGTGTCATTATCAGCTCTAAATCTAAGGTCACGGAGGATTTAGTGTTGACATGTCAAGTGGATCGGCGTGGTAAAATGAACATTCTAAACGGATCAATGCTTCTCATTGAGTAAAGGCTAATGAATGAATTATAATGCATGACATCACACAGTTTTGGATAGATTGCATTACTTGGAAATTTTTCGTATCTATTTGAGTCTGAAATTTTGCCATAGTATTGAAAATTGAGCTAGCATAACGTGGGCGTTAAATTAATGTCATTGTGGCTCTAAATCAAAAGTTACGGAAAATTTAGTGCAGACATGTCAATTTGATTGGCCCGTTCAAATGATCATTCTAATCTGATCATTGGTCCTCATTGAATAAAGGCTTATAAGTGAAGCATAATACATGGCATCACGCAATTTGGGATTGATTGGATTACTTGGAGGCTTTGACTATCTATTCGAGTCTGAAATTTTGAAACAATATAGAAAACTGACCTAGCATAACGTGGGCGTTGGATTCATGTCATTTTGAGCTCTAAATCAAAAGTTATGGATGATTTAGTGCGTACATGTCAAGTTGATCGGCCAGTTAAAATTATCATTCTAAACTGATCATTGTTGCTCATTTATTAAAACCTCATAAGTGAATCATAATGCATGGCATCACGCTGTTGGGTTAGATTGGATTACTTGGAAGCTTTGTCGTATCTATTTCATTCCTAATTTTTGTCACAATATAGAAAATTGAGGTTGCTTAACATGGGCATTGGATTCCTGTCTTTTTGAGCTCTAAATCTAAATTGACGGTCAATTTTGTGTTGAAATTTCAAGTTGATCGGCTAGCTAAAATGATCATTCTAACCGGATCGATGGTTCTCCTTGAGTAAAGGCTAATAAATGAACTATAATGCATGGCATCACGCAGATTGGGAAAGATTAAATTACTTGGAAGCTTTGTCGTATCTATTTGAGTCTGAAATTTTGCATAATATAGAAAATTGAGCTATCATAACGTGGGCGTTGGATTCATGTCATTCTGAGATCTCAATCAAAAGTTACGGACGATTTTGTGCGGACATGTTAAGTTGATTGGCCAGTTCAAATGACCATTTTAAGCTTATCATTGGTGCTTATTGAGTAAAGGCTTATAACTAAAGGCTTATAAGTGAAGCATAATGCATGACATCACGCAGTTTAAGATAGATTGAATTACTTGGAGGCTTTGAGTATCTATTTGAGTATGAAATTTTGTCACAATATAGAAAATTGAGCTAGCATAACGTGGGCGTTGGATTCATGTCACTCTAAGCTCTAAATAAAAAGTTATGGACAATTTAGTGCGGACATGTCAAGTTGATGGGCCAGTTAATATGGTCATTCTAAAGTGATCATTGGTGCTCATTGATTAAAACCTCATAAGTGAAGCATATGCATGACATCACACAGTTTGAAATAGATTGGATTACTTGGAGGCTTTGTCGTTTCTATTTCATTCTTATATTTTGTCACAATGTAGAAAATTGAGGTAGTTTAACCTGCGCCTTGGATTCGTGTCATTCTGAGCTTTAGATCTAAAGTTATGGACGATTTAGTGCGGACATGTCAACTTGATTGTCCAGTTAAAATGATTGTTCTAAGCTGACCATTGGTGCTCATTGATTAAAACCAAATAAGTGAAGCATAATTTATGGCATCACGCAGTATGGGATAGATTAGATTACTTGGAGGCTTTGTCATATCTATTTCATTGCTATATTTTGTCACAATATAGAAAATGGAGCTACCTTAACGTGGGCGTTGGATTCGTGTCATTCTCAGCTCAAAATCTCAGGTGACGGAGGATTTAATTTTGACATATCAAGTGGATCGGCTAGGTAAAATGATCATTCTAAACGGATCAATGCTTCTCATTGAGTAAAGGCTAAAAAATGAATTATAATGCATGACATCATACAGTTTTGGATAGATTGGATTACATGGAAACTTTGTCATATCTATTTGAGTCTGCAATTTTGCCATAGTATTGAAAATTGAGCTAGCATAACGTGGGCGTTAAATTAATGTCATTCTGAGCTCTAAATCAAAAGTTACGGAAAATTTAGTGCGGACATGGCAAGTTGATTGGCCCGTTCAAATGATCATTCTAATATGATCATTGGTGCTCATTGAATAAAGGCTTATAAGTGAAGCATAATACGTGGCATCACGGACTTTGGGATAGATTGGATTACTTGGAGGCTTTGACTATCTATTCGAGTCTGAAATTCTGCAACAATATAGAAAATTGACCTATCATAACGTGGGCTTTGGATTCATGTCATTCTGAGCTTTAGATCAAAAGTTACTGACGATTTTGTGCGGACATGTTAGGTTGATTGGCCAGTTGACATGATCATTTTAAGGTGATTATTGCTGCTCATTGAGTAAAGTCTTATAATTTAAGTCTTATAAGTGAAGTATAATGCATGGCGTCACGCAGTTTGAGATAGATTGGATTACTTGGAGGCTTTGGGTATCTATTTGAGTCTGAAACTTTGTAATAGTATAGAAAATTGAGCTAGCATAACGTGGGCGTTAGATTCATGTTATTCTGAGGTCTAAATCAAAAGTTATGGACAATTTAGTACGTATATGTCAAGTTGATCAAACAGTTAAAATGATAATTTTAAACTGATCATTGATGCTCATTGATTAAAACCTCATAAACGAAGCATAATGCATGGCATCACGCAGTTTGGGATAGATTGGATTACTTGGAAGCTTTGTCGTATCTATTTGAGTCTAAATTTTTTTCGTAGTATTTAAAATTGAGCTAGTATAACGTGGGGGTTGGATTCATGTCATTTTGAGCTCTAAATCAAACGTTATGGACGATTTAGTGCGGATATGTCAACTTGATTGTCCAGTAAAAATGATTATTCTAAGCTGATCATTGGTGCTCAGTGATTAAAACCAAATAAGTAAAGCATAATTTATGGAATCACGCAGTATGGGATAGATTAGATTACTGGAGGCTTTGTCATATCTATTTCATTCCTATATTTTGTCACAATATAGAAAATAGAGCTAGCTTAACTTGGTCGTTGGATTCGTGTCATTCTCAGCTCTAAATCTAAGGTGACGGAGGATTTAGTGTTGACATGTCAAGTGGATCGGCTAGGTAAAATGATCATTCTAAACGGATCAATGCTTCTCATTGATTAAAGGCTAATGAATGAATTATAATGCATGACATCACACAGTTTTGGATAGATTGCATTACTTGGAAATTTGTCGTATCTATTTGAGTCTGAAATTTTGCCATAGTATTGAAAATTGAGCTAGCATAACGTGGGCGTTAAATTAATGTCATTGTGGCTCTAAATCAAAAGTTACGGAAAATTTAGTGCGGACATGTCAAGTTGATTGGCCGGTTCAAATGATCATTCTAATCTGATCATTGGTGCTCATTGAATAAAGGCTTATAAGTGAAGCATAATACGTGGCATCACGCAATTTGGGATAGCTTGGAGTACTTGGAGGCTTTGACTATCTATATGAGTCTGAAATTTTGAAACAATATAGAAAATTGACCTAGCATAACGTGGGCGTTGGATTCATGTCATTCTGAGCTCTAAATAAAAAGTTATGGATGATTTAGTGCGGACATGTCAAGTTGATCGGCCAGTTAAAATTATCATTCTAAACTGATCATTGGTGCTCATTTATTAAAACCTCATAAGTGAATCATAATGCATGGCATCACGCTGTTGGGATAGATTGGATTACAGCGCTATTTCATTCCTAATTTTTGTCACAATATAGAAAATTGAGGTAGCTTAACATGGGCATTGGATTCCTGTCTTTTTGAGCTCTAAATCTAAATTGACGGTCAATTTTGTGTTGAAATTTCAAGTTGATCGGCTAGCTAAAATGATCATTCTAAACGGATCGATGGTTCTCCTTGAGTAAAGGCTAATAAATGAATTATAATGCATGGCATCACGCAGATTGGGAAAGATTAAATTACTTGGAAGCTTTTTCGTATCTATTTGAGTCTGAAATTTTGCATAATATAGAAAATTGAGCTATCATAACGTGGGCGTTGGATTCATGTCATTCTGAGCTCTAAATCAAAAGATACGGACGATTTAGTGCGGAAATGAAAAAGTTGATTAGCCAGTTCAAATGATCATTCTAAACTGATCATTGGTGCTCATTCAGTAAAGGCTTATAAGTGGAGCACAATGCATGGCATCACGCAGTTTGGGATAGATTGGATTACTTGGAGGCTTTCAGTATCTATTTGAGTCTAAAATTTTGTCATAGTATTGAAATTGAGCAAGCATAACGTGGGCGTTGGATTCATGTCATTCTGAGCTCTAAATCAAAAGTTACGGACGATTTTGTGCGGACATGTTAAGTTGATTGGCCAGTTCAAATGACCATTTTAAGCTGATCATTGGTGCTTATTGAGTAAAGGCTTATTACTAAAGGCTTATAAGTGAAGCATAATGCATGACATCACGCATATTTAGATAGATTGAATTACTTGGAGGCTTTGAGTATCTATTTGAGTCTGAAATTTTTTCACAATATAGAAAATTGAGCTAGCATAACGTGGGCGTTGGATTCATGTCACTCTGAGCTCTAAATAAAAAGTTATGGACGATATGGTGCGGACATGTCAAGTTGATGGGCCAGTTAATATGATCATTCTAAACTGATCATTGGTGCTCATTGATTAAAACCTCATAAGTGAAGCATATGCATGACATCACGCAGTTTGAAATAGATTGGATTACTTGGAGGCTTTGTCGTTTCTATTTCATTCTTATATTTTGTCACAATGTAGAAAATTGAGGTAGTTTAACATGCGCCTTGGATTCGTGTCCTTCTGAGCTCTAGATCTAAAGTTATAGACGATTTAGTGCGGACATGTCAACTTGATTGTCCAGTTAAAATGATTGTTCTAAGCTGACCATTGGTGCTCATTGATTAAAACCAAATAAGTGAAGCATAATTTATGGCATCACGCAGTATGGGATAGATTAGATTACTTGGAAGCTTTGTCATATCTATTTCATTCCTATATTTTGTCACAATATAGAAAATGGAGCTACCTTAACGTGGGCGTTGGATTCGTGTCATTCTCAGCTCAAAATCTCAGGTGATGGAGGATTTAGTGTTGACATGTCAAGTGGATCGGCTAGGTAAAATGAGCATTCTAAACGGATCAATGCTTCTCATTGAGTAAAGGCTAATAAATGAATTATAATGCATGACATCACATAGTTTTGGATAGATTGGATTACTTGGAAACTTTGTCATATCTATTTGAGTCTGAAATTTTGCCATAGTATTGAAAATTGAGCTAGCATAACGTGGGCGTTAAATTAATGTCATTCTGAGATCTAAATCAAAAGTTACGGAAACTTTAGTGCGGACATGTCAAGTTGATTGGCCCGTTCAAATGATCATTCTAATATGATCATTGGTGCTCATTGAATAAAGGCTTATAAGTGAAGTATAATGCGTGGCATCACGGAATTTGGGATAGATTGGATTACTTGGAGGCTTTGACTATCTATTCGAGTTTGAAATTCTGCAACAATATAGAAAATTGACCTAGCATAACGTGGGCTTTGGATTCATGTCATTCTGAGCTTTAGATCAAAAGTTACTGACGATTTAGTGCGGACATGTTAAGTTGATTGGCCAGTTCACATGATCATTTTAAGGTGATTATTTCTGCTCATTGAGTAAAGTCTTATAATTTAAGGCTTATAAGTGAAGTATAATGCATGGCATCACGCAGTTTGAGATAGAATGGATTACTTGGAGGCTTTGGGTATCTATTTGAGTCTGAAACTTTGTAATAGTATAGAAAATTGAGCTAGCATAACGTGGGTGTTGGATTCATGTCATTCTGAGTCTAAATCAAAAGTTATGGACAATTTAGTGCGTATATGTCAAGTTGATCAGCCAGTTAAAATGATAATTTTAAACTGATCATTGATGCTCATTGATTAAAACCTCATAAGTGAAGCATAATGCATGGCATCACGCAGTTTGGGATAGATTGGATTACTTGGAAGCTTTGTCGTATCTATTTGAGTCTGAAATTTTTTCATAGTATTTAAAATTGAGCTAGCATAACGTGGGCGTTGGATTCATGTCATTTTGAGCTCTAAATAAAAAGTTATGGACGATTTAGTGCGGATATGTCAACTTGATTGTCCAGTTAAAATTATTATTCTAAGCTGATCATCGGTGCTCATTGATTAAAACAAATAAGTGAAGCATAATTTATGGAACCACGCAGTATGGGATAGATTAGATTACTTGGAGGCTTTGTCATATCTATTTCATTCCTATATTTTGTCACAATATAGAAAATAGAGCTAGCTTAACTTGGGCGTTGGATTCGTGTCATTCTCAGCTCTAAATCTAAGGTGACGGAGGATTTAGTGTTGACATGTCAAGTGGATCGGCTAGGTAAAATGATCATTCTAAACGGATCAATGCTTCTCATTGATTAAAGGCTAATGAATGAATTATAATGCATGACATCACACAGTTTTGGATAGATTGCATTACTTGGAAATTTGTCGTATCTATTTGAGTCTGAAATTTTGCCATAGTATTGAAAATTGAGCTAGCATAACGTGGGCGTTAAATTAATGTCATTGTGGCTCTAAATCAAAAGTTACGGAAAATTTAGTGCGGACATGTCAAGTTGATTGGCCGGTTCAAATGATCATTCTAATCTGATCATTGGTGCTCATTGAATAAAGGCTTATAAGTGAAGCATAATACGTGGCATCACGCAATTTGGGATAGCTTGGAGTACTTGGAGGCTTTGACTATCTATATGAGTCTGAAATTTTGAAACAATATAGAAAATTGACCTAGCATAACGTGGGCGTTGGATTCATGTCATTCTGAGCTCTAAATAAAAAGTTATGGATGATTTAGTGCGGACATGTCAAGTTGATCGGCCAGTTAAAATTATCATTCTAAACTGATCATTGGTGCTCATTTATTAAAACCTCATAAGTGAATCATAATGCATGGCATCACGCTGTTGGGATAGATTGGATTACTTGGAAGCTTTGTTGTATCTATTTCATTCCTAATTTTTGTCACAATATAGAAAATTGAGGTAGCTTAACATGGGCATTGGATTCCTGTCTTTTTGAGCTCTAAATCTAAATTGATGGTCAATTTTGTGTTGAAATTTCAAGTTGATCGGCTAGCTAAAATGATCATTCTAAACGGATCGATGGTTCTCCTTGAGTAAAGGCTAATAAATGAATTATAATGCATGGCATCACGGAGATTGGGAAAGATTAAATTACTTGGAAGCTTTGTCGTATCTATTTGATCGTGAAATTTCGCATAATATAGAAAATTGAGCTATCATAACGTGGGCGTTGGATTCATGTCATTCTGAGCTCTAAATCAAAAGATACGGACGATGTAGTGCGGAAATGCCAAGTTGATTAGCCAGTTCAAATGATCATTCTAAACTGATCATTGGTGCTCATTGAGTAAAGGCTTATAATCGGAGCATAATGCATGGCATCACGCAGTTTGGGATAGATTGGATTACTTGGAGGCTTTCAGTATCTATTTGAGTCTTAAATTTTGTCACAGTATTGAAATTGAGCAAGCATAACGTGGGCGTTGGATTCATGTCATTATGAGCTCTAAATCAAAAGTTACGGACGATTTTGTGCGGACATGTTAAGTTGATTGGCCAGTTCAAATGACCATTTTAAGCTGATCATTGGTGCTTATTGAGTAAACGCTTATAACTAATGGGTTATAAGTGAAGCATAATGCATGACATCACACAGTTTTAGACAGATAGAATTACTTGGAGGCTTTGAATATCTATTTGAGTATGAAATTTTGTCACAGTATAGAAAATTGAGCTAGCATAACGTGGGCGTTGGATTCATGTCACTATGAGCTCTAAATAAAAAGTTATGGACGATTTAGTGCGGACATGTCAAGTTGATGGGCCTGTTAATATGATCATTCTAAACTGATCATTGGTGCTCATTGATTAAAACCTCATAAGTGAAGCATATGCATGACATCACGTAGTTTGAAATAGATTGGATTACTTGGAGGCTTTGTCGTTTCTGTTTCATTCTTATATTTTGTCACAATGTAGAAAATTGAGGTAGTTTAACATGCGCCTTGGATTCGTGTCATTCTGAGCAACTAGATCTAAAGTTATGGACGATTTAGTGCGGACATGTCAACTTGATTGTCCAGTTAAAATGATTATTCTAAGCTGATCATTGGTGCTCATTGATTAAAACCTAATAAGTGAAGCATAATTTATGGCATCACGCAGTTTGGGATATATTGGATTACTTGGAGGATTTGAGTATCTATTTGAGTCTCAAATTTTTTCATATTATTTAAATTGAGCTAACATAACGTGGGTGTTGGATTCATGTCATTCTGATCTGTAAATCAAAATTTACGGACGATTTAGAGCAGACATGTTAAGTTGATTGGTCAATTCAAATGACCATTTTAAACTGCTCATTGGTGCTCATTGAGTAAAGGCTTATAACTAAAAGCTTATAAGTGAAGCCTCATGCATGGCATCACACAGTTTGAGATAGATTGGATTACTTGGAGGCTTTGAGTATCTATTTGAGTCTGAAATTTTGTCACAATAAAGAAAATTGAGCTAGCATAACGTGGGTATTGGATTCATGTCACTCTGAGCTCTAAATAAAAAGTTATAGACGATTTATTGTGGACATGTCAAGTTGATGAGCCAGTTAATATGATCATTCTAAACTGATCATTGGTGCTCATTGATTAAAACCTCATAAGTGAAGTATATGCATGGTATCATGCAGTTTCAAATAAATTGGATTACTTGGAGGCTTTGTCGTTTCTATTTCATTCTTAAATTTTGTCACAGAACAGAAAATTGAGGTAGTTTAACATGCACCTTGGATTCGTGTCATTCTGAGCTCTAGATCTAAAGTTATGGACGATTTAGTGCGGACATGTCAACTTGATTGTCCAGTTAAACTGATTATTCAAAGCTGATCATTGGTGCTCATTGATTAAAACCTAATAAGTGAAGCATAATTTATGGCATAACGCAGCTTGGGATAGATTGGATTACTTGGAGGCTTTGTCATATCTATTTCATTACTATACTTTGTCACAATAAAAAAAATGAAGCTTGCTTAACGTGGGCGTTGGATTCGTGTCATTCTCAGCTCTAAATCTAAGGTGACGGAGCATTTAGTGTTGACATGTCAAGTAGATCGGCTAGGTAAAATCCTAATTTTAAATGGATCAATGCTTCTCATTGAGTAAAGGCTAATAAATGAATTATAATGCATGGCATCACCCACTTTTGGATAGATTGTATTACTTGGAAGCTTCGTCGTCTTTTTTTTAGTATGAAATTTGGTTATAGTATAGAAAATTGAGCTAGCATAATGTGGGCGTTTTATTCATGTCATTCTGAGCTCTAAAATGAAAAGTTATGGACGATTAACTACGGACATGTCAACTTGATCGGCCAGTTAAAATGATCATTCTAAACGGATCATTGGTGCTCATTGATTAAAACCTCATAAGTGAAGCATAATGCATGGCATCATTCCGTTTGGGATAGACTGGATTACTTGGAGGCTTTGTCGTATCTATTTCATTCCTACATTTTATCACAATATACAAAACTGATCTAGCTTAATACGGTCGTTGGATTCGTGTCATTCTGAACTCTAAAACTAAATTGGCAAATGATTTAGTGTTGACATGTCAAGTTGATCGGCTAGAAAAAATGATCATTCTATACGGATCAAAGGTTCTCATTGAGTAAAGGCTAATAAATGAATTATAATGCATGGCATCACACAGTTTGGGATAGATTGGAATACTTGGAAGCTTTGTTGTATCTATTTGAGTCTGAAATTTTGCCATAGTATTGAAAATTGAGCTAGCATAACGTGGGCGTTGGATTCATATCATTCTGAGCTCTAAATCAAAAGTTCCGGACAATTTAGTGCGGACATGTCAAGTTGACTTGCCAGTTCAAATTATCATTCTAATCTGATCATTGGTGCCCATTAGTAAAGGCTTATAAGTGAAGCATAATGCATGGCACCACGCAGTTTGGCATAGATTGGATTACTTGGAGGCTTTGACTATCTATGGAAGTCTGAAATTTTGTCACAATATAGAAAATTGAGCTGGCATAACGTGGGCGTTGGATTCATGTCATCCTGAGCTCTAAATCAAAAGTTATGGATGATTTAGTGCGGATATGTCAAGTTGATCGGCCAGTTAAAATTATCATTCTAAACTTATCATTGGTGCTGATTTATTAAAACATCATAAGTGAATCATAATGCATGGCATCACGCAATTGGGATAGATTGGATTACTTGGAGGCTTTGTCGTATCTATTTCATTCCTATATTTTGTCACAATATAGAAAATGGACCTAGCTTAATGTGCGTGTTGGATTCGTGTCATTCTCAGCTCTAACTCTAATTTGACGGAGGATTTAGTGTTGACATGTCCAGTGGATCGGCTAGGTAAAATGATCATTTTAAACCGATCAATGCTTCTCATTGAGTAAAGGCTAATAAATGAATTATAATGCATGGTATCACAATGTTTTGGATAGAGTGGATAACTTGGAAGCTTTGTCGTCTTCATTTGAGTATGATTTTTGTTATACTATAGAAAATTGAGCAAGCATAATGTGGGCGTTGGATTCATGTCATTCTGAGCTCTAAATAAAAAGTTATGGACGATTAAGTGCGGACATGTCAACTTGATCGGCCAGTTAAAAAGATCATTCTAAACGGATCATTGGTGCTCATTGATTAAAACCTCATAAGTGAATCATAATGCATGGCATCATACAGTTTGGGATAGATTGGATTACTTGGAAGCTTTGTCGTATCTATTTGAGTCTGAAATTTTGCCGTATTATTGAAAATTGAGCTTGCATAACGTGGGCATTAGAGTAATGTCATTCTGAGCTCTAAATCAAAAGTTATGGACAATTTAGTACGGACATGTCAAGTTGATTGGCTAGTTCCAATGATCATTCTAAGCTGATAATTGGTGCTCATTGAGTAGAGGCTTATAAGTGAAGCATAATGCATGGCATCACGCAGTTTGGGATAGATTGGATTACTTGGAGGCTGTGACTATCTATTCAAGAATGAAATCTTGTCACAATATAGAAAATTGAGCTAGCATAACGTGGGTGTTGGATTCATGTCATTCTAAGCTATAAATCAAAAGTGCGGACATGTCAAGTTGATCGCCCAGTTAAAATTTTCATTTTAAACTGATCATTGGTGCTGATATATTATCACCTCACAAGTGAATCATAATGCATGTCATCTCGCAGTTGGGATAGATTGGATTACTTGAAGGCTTGGCCGTATCTATTTCATTCCTAATTATTGTCGTAATATAGAAAATTAAGCTAGCTTAACATGGGCGTTGGATTCATATCATTTTGAGCTCTAAATCTAAATTGACGGTCGATTTCATGTTGAAATTTCAAGTTGATCAGCTAGCTAAAATGATCATTCTAAACGGATCGATGGTTCTCATTGAGTAAAGGCTAATAAATGAACTATAATGCATGGCATCACGCAGATTGGGATAGATTAAATTACTTGGAAGCTTTGTCGTATCAATTTGAGTATGACATTTTGTCATAGTGTTGAAAATTGAGCTAGCATAACGTGGGCGTTGGATTCATGTCATTATGAGCTCTAAACCAAAAGTTACGGACGATTTAGTGCGGACATGTCAGGTTGATTACCCAGGCGAAATGATCATTCTAAGCTGATAATTGGTGCTCATTGAGTAAAGGCTTATAAGTGAAGCATAATGCATGGCATCACGCAGTTTGGAATAGATTGGATTACTTGGAGGCTTTGAGTATCTATTTGAGTCTGAAATTTTGTCAAAATATAGAGAATTGATCTAGCATAACATGGGCATTGGATTCATGTCATTATGAGCTCTAAATCAAAAGTTATGGACAATTTAGTGCAGACATGTCGAGTTAAAATGATAATTCTAAACTCATCATTGGTGCTCATTGATTAAAACCTCATAAGTGAAGCATAATGCATGGGATCAAGCAGTTTGGGATAGATTGGATTACCTGGAGGCTTTATCGTATCTATTTCATTCCTATATTTTGTCACAATAATGAAAATGGAGCTAGCTTAACGTGGGCATTGGATTCATGTCGTTCTCAGCTCTAAATCTAAAGTGACGGAGGATTTAGTGTTGACATGTCAAGTGGATCGGCAAGGTAAAAAGATCATTGAGTAAAGGCTAATAAATGAATTATAATGCATGGCATCACACAGTTTTGGATAGATTGGATTACTTGGAAGCTTCGTCGTCTTTATTTGAGTATGAAAGTTTATTGTAGTATAGAAAATTGAGCTAGCATAACGTGCATGTTGGATTCATGTCATTCTGAGCTCTAAATCAAAAGTTATGGACGATTAAGTGCGGACATGTCAACTTTATCGGCCAGTTAATATGATCATTCAAAACTGATCATTGGTGCTCATTGATTAAAACCTCATAAGTGAAGCATATGCATGGCATCACGCAATTTGAAATAGATTGGATTACTTGGAGGCTTTGTCGTATCTATTTCATTTTTAAATTTTGTCACAATATAGAAAATTGAGCTAGCTTAACATGGGCCTTGGATTCGTGTCATCCTGAGCTCTAGATCTAAAATTATGGACGATTTAGTGCGGACATATCAACTTGATTGTCCAGTTAAAATGATTATTCTAAACTGATCATTGGTGTTCATTGATTAAAACATAATAAGTGAAGCATAATTTATGGCATCACGCAGTTTTGGTTAGATTGAATTACTTGGTGACTTTGTCGTATCTATTTCATTCCTATATTTTGTCACAATATAGAAAATCGAGCTAGCTTAACGTGGGCATTGGATTCGTGTCATTCTCAGCTCTAAATCTAAGGTGACGGAGGATTAAGTGTTGACATGTCAAGTGGATCGGCTAGGTAAAATGATAATTCTAAACGGATCAATGCTTCTCATTGAGTAAAGGCTAATAAATGAATTATAATGCATTGCATTACACAGTTTTGGATAGATTGGAATACTTGGAATCTTCGTCGTCTTTATTTGACTATGAAACTTTGTTATAGTATAGAAAATTTAGATAGGATAACGTCCGCGTTGGATTCATGTCATTCTGAGCTCTTAATCAAAAGTTATGGACGATTAAGTGCGGACATATCAATTTTATCGGCCAGTTAGAACGATTTTATCGGCCAATTCTAAACGGATCATTAGTGCTCATTGATTAAAACCTCATAAGTGAAGCATAATGCATGGCATCATGCAGTTTGGTATAGATTGGATTACTTGGAGGCTTTGTCGTATCTATTTCATTCCTACATTTTACAACAATATAGAAAACTTAGCTAGCTTAACACGGTCGGTAGATTCGTGTCATTCTGAACTCTAAACCTAAATTGACAAATAATTTTGTGTTGACATGTCAAGTTGATCGGCTAGATAAAATGATCATTCTATACGGATCAAAGGTTCTCATTGAGTAAAGGCTAATAAATGAATTATAATGCATGGCATCACATAGTTTGGGATAGATTGGAATACTTGGAAGATTTGTCGGATCTATTTGAGTCTGAAATTTTGCCATAGTATTGAAAATTGAGTTAGCATAACGTCGGCGTTTAATTCATGTCATTATGAGCTCTAAATCAAAAGTTACGGACAATTTAGTTCAGACATATCAAGTTGATTGGCCAGTTCAAATGACCATTCTAAACTCATCATTGGTGCTCATTGAGTAAAGGCTTATAAGTGAAGTATAATGCATGGGATCAAGCAGTTTGGGATAGATTGGAATACTTGGAGGCTTTATCGTATCTATTTCATTCCTATATTTTGTCACAATATTGAAAAAGGAGCTAGCTTAATGTGGGCGTTGGATTCATATCATTCTCAGTTCTAAATTTAAAGTGACGGAGGATTTAGTGTTGACATGTCAAGTGGATCGCCGAGGTAAAAAGATCGTTCTAAACGGATCAATGCTTCTCATTGAGTAAAGACTAATAAATGAATTATAATGCATGACATCACACAGTTTTGGATAGATTGGATTACTTGGAAGCTTCGTTGTCTTTATTTGAGTATGAAATTTTGTTATAGTATAGAAAATTGAGCTAGCATAACATGCATGGTTGATTCATGTCATTCTGAGCTCTAAATCAAAAGTAATGGACGATTAAGTGCGGACATGTCAACTTGATCGGCCAGTTAATATGATCATTCTAAACTGATCATTGGTGCTTATTGATTAAAACCTCATAAGTGAAGCATAATTTATGGCATCACACAGTTTGGTATAGATTGGATTACTTGGAGGCTTTGTCGTATCTATTTCATTCCTACATTTTATCACAATATAGAAAACTAAGCTAGCTTAACACGGTTGTTGGATTCGTGTCATTCTGAACCTTAAACCTAAATTGACAAATGGCTTCATCCGGTTTTTAAAGATTGTTATTTTGAAGATAGTGTAATAACTCTTGCCGAAGTAACCGTTTTTCTCTCTACACTTTTCTCGGTGATTCTGTTTCGCCGTCCTCCTTCTTCGTCGATGTTTTGCTTTCAATAACGTCTTCAAAGTGTTTCTCTCTTCCAGGGAAGAGTTTCTTGTCGTCGATTACATATCGACGGTTTCTTTTCTTTTCAATTCAGTTACCCCCACATTCTTTATAACCCAATTACATCTCATTTTTTTCTCAAAGTCTCTTCCTCTCAATTATACAATGTCAGATTACCTATCCAAAAAACTCCAGGAAATTGATCTCGGGATCAATAATCCTCCTATCACTCTCCCGCCGGAGTTATGTACTCAAGCTGAATCGGAGACCCGTTATTCCCTAATCGCAAAACCGATAAATCCGAAGAAGCAGAACCTCAGGGCGATGATGACAACACTACCGCGTCAGATTACCTATCCAAAAAACTCCAGGAAATTGATCTCGGGATCAATAATCCTCCTATCACTCTCCCACCGGAGTTATGTACTCAACCTGAATCGGAGACCCGTTATTCCCTAATCGCAAAACCGATAAATCCGAAGAAGCAGAACCTCCGGGCGATGATGACAACACTACCGCGTCTATGGAGCGCCGGCGAGGTTATCGTTTCTCGCATCATCGCCGGCAATCAAGCCCAATTCCTCTTTCAGACTGAAGAAGCCTTAATCTCCGTCCTCTGTCGAGGACCATGGTCCTTTCATGAGTGGATGTGCATCATCCAAAAGTGGTCTCCGACAATCTCTGATGCCGACATGCATTTTATCCCCTTTTGGGTCCAAATCAAGGGTATCCCGATTCAATTCTTAACCTATCCTATGGTGGTGTATATCGGGGGTACACTTGGAGACGTTTTAGAGACTGATTTCAATGCCGAAAACTTGCATCGTGTGGAGTTTATACGCGTCCGAGTACTGATGAACGTCTCCGTTCCTCTTCAATTTAAGCGAGTCTTCCGTTTCCATGATCTCGAAGCCACGCTCAAATTCCGATATGAAAAACTACAAAATTTTTGCGCCAAGTGTGGTTTCTTAACCCACAAAGCCTCGGAATGCCCATCTACTGCGATCTCGGAGGATACGACGGAGATACACCCGGGAAATAACCCACCCGACGATGATGATGATGCCTTACCACCGCCGGGTTTCCCTCCCCTTCCTTCTATGGATATTCCGAGCACCTCTACGAAGGCGCGAGCATTGAGTTCGCCAGGACAGATTACGCCGGAGAAACGCAGTGGCGACAGTCGCCAATCACCCACCAAACGGCGTAAAGTCTCTCCACTACATATCGGTTTACCAGGTCAGCCGGTTAACCCTAAATTTTTTTTAATTCAAACCGGATTGAAATTAAACTGCCTCGGGTTGTCAAGAAATCAATTTGATCTCCAAACCAAAATTTACCCACTCGGTTTAATCATTAGTAGTGGCTTAAATTTAAATCCCAAATCTGATTGGTTTAAATTAACCACATGCCTACTTTGGATTTTGGAAAAAATATTTGAAGGATATCAGTCGTTTTCATTAATTACTGGGTACTGTTTCATGAACAATAATCTCGTTCGTATCTCTTTGAGATATTTAGGTGACGGCTTGGTGGGCCATAATCCACAGGGTTCAAAATGAATGTAGCATTTTGGAACTGCTGGGGTTTAAGATGATCTCTGGTAGTTCGACGCCTAAAGGGAATAAAGAAGGATTATTCCCTGGACATATTCTTCCTAGTGGAAACGAAGAACAATAACAATATTGTCCATGATGTAGCCAGTATTTTAAATTATGAAAATGTATTATGTATACCTCCAAAAGGACTTGGAGGAGGATTAGCCTTATTATAGAATAAGTCAGTTGCTCTGAATATTGTATCTGCTGACGATAGACTTATCGACTGTAAAATTAATAAGAGTAGCTTTGATTTCTATTTGTCATGTGTTTATGGTCATCCTGTTCGGAAATTTCGGTCAAATCTTTGGGAAAGATCACAGAGAATTCATTCTCTTCGAAATAGTCCACGGATAATGTGCGGAGACTTTAATGAAATTTTATATGCACATGACAAAATTGGTGGAGCTTATAGAAAACCCTGGAGTTTATTTGACTTCCAACAAATGGTGTCAACATGTCAGATGTCAGACCTACAATTTCTAGGAAATAATATGACATGGGCTGGTAAAAGGAATGGTCAGTTAATACGGTGTTGGTTGGATCGTGTCATGGCTAATGTAGAATGGAAATCTACTTACCCTGCGTCAGTGGTTGAATATTTGGATATGATTGACTCTGACCATTGTCCAGGTATTATAAAAGTTAGACGAAATTCAGAAGCGGGGAAAAAATTATTTCGATATGATCCTCGATGTCATGAAAAACTGGGTTTCAATGATTTGTTGACAAGTAGTTGGTACAATTCAACATCTTCTCTAGAGCCAAATCTTTCAATGCGTCTAAGCACATGTCGTAAAAGAATATCAGCATGGAAGAGGGATTCTGCATTTAATTCATGTAATCTGATACAGGATCTTAGTACACTGATAAACTCAGCCAAGCTAAACCCTGTTTGTAATCCAAAGATAATTGCTGATATGAAGAAGGAATTAGTTAAGGCCTACTTAGACGAGGAGAGATATTGGAAGATGAAAAGCAGAAACCAATGGCAACAGGAAGGCGATAGAAATACAAAAAAATTTCCATGCCGTAGCCAAAAATACACGTTCCCGAAATAACATTGTTTCGATAAAACGATATGGGGGAAAACGTCTATGGAAATAAGGCTATCGCGGATCAAGCACTCACTTATTTCAACAAACTCTTTCAAGGAATAGCAGTTGCGGATATGGATTCAGTACTTTCACATATTAATTCCGTTGTTTCTGATGATATGAATGAGGAGCTTATTAAAAGTGTATCACAACCCGAAGTTTATGAAGCTGTCTTCTCCATAGGAGCAAATAAAGCCCCAGGCCCCGACGGATTCTCGGCTTCCTTTTATCAACAAAATTGGAAATTAGATGGATCCGCAGTATTTCACGAAGTTGAGAAATTCTTCCGTACTGGAGAAATGATATCAGATTTCAATCATACAAATATTTGCCTGATACCAAAAAGAGACTGCCCTTCCACAGTACAAGACTTCCGGCCTATTTCATTGTGCACTATGATATACAATGTAATTTCAAAAGTTATGGTATTAGGTCTGAAGAAGATACTGACAGAATTAGTCTCTGAAAATCAGGTTGCGTTCATCCCGGGAAGACAAATAACAGATAATGTGCTGATAGCCCATGAAGTCATGCATTCTTTAAAAGTGCAACAAACAAATGCAACATCGTTATGGCAATCAAGACCGATATCAGTAAAGCTTATGACCGCATTCAATGGAACTTTCTCGAATCAGTTATGCTTAAAAAAGGCTTCTCCAGCACATGGGTTTCTTGGATTATGCAATGCGTACGGTCAACTTCTTCTTCTGTTCTGGTCAATGGGAGTCCCTATGGATTTTTTCGACCGAGCAGAGGGCTAAGACAAGGTGACCCTTTATCACTGTATCTATTTATTCTCTGTGCGGATGCCCTCAGCTCTATGTTGTTTAATGCTGAAAGGAACCAGCTTATTCAACCCATTAGACTGAATCATAAAGGTCCTACGAGTTCTCACTTATTATTAGCTGATGACTCCCTTTTCTTCATTAAAGCAGATAGGAAAAACGTTACAAACCTCAAAAAGATTTTTGATGAGTATGATCGAGTCTCAGGCCAGGTCATCAATTTTGAGAAGTCATCAATTATATTTGGGAACAAGGTATATAATCACACAAGGAATTCAGTGCATCAGATGCTTGGAATTAATACAATCGGTGGCGGAGGTAAATATCTAGGATTACCAGAGCTGTTTAACCGCAACAGACGTGAGATGTTTAAATACATTACTGATAAAGTGAAATCCCGTATTATGGGTTGGCAATCTAGATTCCTCTCGGTAGCTGGAAAGGAAACTTTGATAAAATCCATTGCATTTGATATGCCTGTTTACTCCATGAATGTCTTTAAATTGCCAGAAGACATTTGCTATACATTGGATAGACTTCTCGCTAGGTTTTGGTGGGGTACTTCTAAAACTCGACGGAAAACATCATGCGTGTCTTGGAAGAAAATAACTACGCCTAAAATTATGGGAGGTTTGGGCTTTCGAGACTTCCAGAAATTTAACCAAGCGCTTTTGGCTAATCTTAGTTGCAAAATTATCCAAAGACCACATTGTCTCCTGGCAAAAGTATTAAAGAGTCGGTATTATCATAAAGGAGATTTTTTATCAGCTTCTGCTAGGGCACGTTCCTCTTATGGATGGCAGTCAATTTTAATGGAAGAGAGTTATTGACATCAGGTCTGAAAAAGGTTATTGGAAATGGTCAAAATACCAAACTGGGGGAATCAAACTGGCTTCCCGTTCAAACACCACGACCACCAAAATTATTACCATATAATAACCCTACTCTCGACGTTGCTATACTTATTAATCAGAACAGTGGTCAATGGGATGAAGAAAAGATGAAAGATTTGATAGAAAAAGAAGACCACCATCTGATATATAAAATTTTTACACCTTCTGTACCAATGCCGGACAGTTGGATTTGGAGCTTTACTCAAAATGGCATTTATTCTGTTAAATCGGGTTATCGTCAAGCATTGGAAATTTCGGAGAACCTTTCTTCTCAAACCCACACAATATTGGGGAATCATCAGGATCTTGCAAAAGACATTTGGACTATTGATCTCCCACCAAAGTATAAACATTTTTTATGGCGATTATTAACCAAGAGTCTACCCTTGAAATCAAATTTATTCTACAGAAAGATTTCAACGGATTCCATATGTAGCCGATGCTGCGTTTCTGAAGAAACAGAAACACACACATTTTTTATGTGTCCTTATGCTCAAACTATGTGGCGAAAGATGGGTATTCAGACTACTTCACTCTGTCATACCGATTCTAACATTCATGACAACATCAGATATCTTCTGGCAAGTTACAAGAATTGTGATGAAGACTCTTATAATCGATTTTGGACTTTCCTTCTTCTTTGGAGGATTTGGAAATCAAGAAACGAACTGCTTTTCAATAATAATAATATCCCATAAGACATATTACTATCAAAAAGCCAAGAAGATTCTATGGAATGGCTGCAAAATAAGCCACATATAAACAACAGCTACCCTCGACAATCCATCCAGACTAACAGAGGCCAGTGGAGGATTCCACCATATAACTGGGTGAAATGTAATTATGATGCGGCACATCGGTTGGGGAACCATCCATCAGGACTCGGTTGGATTATCCGCAACGATAAAGGATTATTTTTACATGCGGGACGAGGCAAATTTCAGGGTCGATCAACAGTTCTTGAAGCTGAAATTACTGCACTAATTTGGGCAATACAATCTGCATACTCTTTGGGATACCGAAATATTATTTTTGAAGGGGACAATTTAATGCTTACACTCCTGGTTAATCGGCAAGCTCACAACCTACAAATCCTACATTATATCAAGACCATCCATCTATGGGAATCTATGTTTCATGGAATACGCTTTTATCATCAACAACGAACCGGAAACCAAGCTGCTCATAATTTAGCATCATCATCTCTCCTATCCGGAGATACATGGAACATTTATAATTGTTGTCCTTATTTTTTACTTTCTGATGTAAACGTTGATATTGCAAATTAATGATAAATTTGTTGGCAAAAAAAAACCTAAATTGACAAATGGTTTTGTGTTGACATGTCAAGTTGATCGGCTAGATAAAATGATCATTCTATACGGATCAAAGGTTCTCATTGAGTAAAGGCTAATAAATGAATTATAATGCATGGCATCACACAGTTTGGGATATATTGGAATACTTGGAAGATTTGTCGTATCTATTTTAGTATGAAATTTTGCCATAGCATTGAAAATTAAGCTAGCATAACGNTCTAAATGGATCAATGCTTCGCATTGAGTAAAGGCTAATAAATGAATTATAATGCATGGCATCATACACTTTGAGATAGATTGGATTACTTGGAAGCTTTGTCGTATCTATTTGAGTCTGAAATTTTATTGTAGTATAGAAAATTGAGCTAGCATAACGTGCATGTTGGATTCATGTCATTCTGAGCTCTAAATCAAAAGTTATTGAGTAGCGGCTTATAAGTGAAGCATAATGCATGGCATCACGCAGGTTTAGATTGATTGGTTTACCTATAGGCTTTGTCGTATCTGTTTGAGTCTGAAATTTTGTCATAGTATTGAAAATTGAGCTAGCATAACGTGGGTGTTAGATTCATGTCATTCTGAGCTCTAAATCAAAAGTTAGAGATGATTTAGTGCGGACATGTCAAGTTGATTGGCTAGTTCAAATGATCATTCTAAGCTGATCATTGGTGGTCATTGAGTAAAGGCTTATAAGTTAAGCATAATGCATGGCATTACGCAGTTTGGGATTGATTGGATTACTTGGAGGCTTTGAGTATCTATTTGAGTCTGAAATTTTGTTACGATAGAGAAAATTGAGCTAGCATAACGTGGGCGTTGGATTCATGTCATTCTGAACTCTAAATCAAAAGTTATGTACAATTTAGTGCAAAGATATCAAGTTGATTGGCTAGTTAAAATGATCATTGTAGCTGATCATTGTTGCTCATTGATTAAAATCTCATAAGTGAAGCATAATGCATGGCATCATGCAGTTTGGGATAGATTGGATTACCTGAATTCTTTATCGTATCTATTTCATTCCTAAATTGTATCACAATATAGAAAATTAAGCTAGCTTAACATGGGCAATGGATTCTTGTCATTCTGAGCTCTAAATCTAAATTGACTGACGATTTCGTGTTGACATGTCAAGTTGATCGGATAGATGAAATGGTCATTCTAAATGGACCAATGGTTCTCATTGAGTAAAGGCTAATAACTGAATTATAATGCATGGCATCACAGAGTTTGGGATAGATTGGTTTATTTGGAAGCTTTGTCATATCTATTTGAGTATGAAATTTTGTCATAGTATTGAAAATTGAGCTAGAATAACGTGGGCGTTGGATTCATGTCATTCTGAGCTTTAAATCAAAAGTTATAGACAATTTACTGTGGACATGTCAAGTTGATTGGCCCGTTCAAATGATGATTCTAAGCTGATCATTGGTGCTCATTAAAAGGTTTCTAAGCGAAGCATAATGCATGGCATCACCCAGTTTGGGATAGATTGGAGTACTTGGAGGTTTTTTCGTATTTATTTGAGTCTAAAATTTTGTCACAATATAGAAAATTGAGCTAGCATAATGTGGGTGTTGGATTCATGTCATTTTGAGCTCTAAATCAAAAGTTATGGATGATTTAGTGCAGACATGTCAAGTTGATCGGCCAGTTAAAATGATCATTCTAGCTGATCATTGGTGCTTATTGACTAAAACCTCATAAGTGAAGCATAATGCATGGCATCATGCAGTTTGGAATAGATTAGATTACCTGGAGGGTAGTCATATCTATTTCATTACTAAATAATATCACAATATAGAAAATTTAGCTAGTTTAACATGGGCGTTGGATTCGTGTCATTCTGAGCTCTAAATATAAATTGAGAGACGATTTAGTGTTGACATGTCAAGTTGATCAGATAGATAAAATGATCATTCAAAATGGGTCAGTGGTTCTCATTGAATAAAGGCTAATAACTGAATTATAATGCATGGCATCACACAGTTTAGGATAGATTGGATTACTTGGTTACTTTGTTGTATCTAATCTATTTGAGTCTAAAATTTTGTCATAGTATTGAAAATTGAGCTAGCATAATGTGGGCGTTGGATTCATGTCATTCTGAGCTCTAAATCAAAAGTTACGGACAATGTACAATGGCATGTCAATTTGATTGACCAGTTCAAATGATCATTCTAAGCTTATCACTGGTGCTCATTGAGTAACGGCTTATAAGTGAAGCATAATGCATGGCATCAGGTAATTTGGGATAGATTGGATTAATTGGAGGCTTTGTCGTATCTATTTGAGTCTGAAATTCTGTCACAATATATAAAATTGAGCTAGCATAATGTGGGTGTTGGATTCATGTCATTCTGAGCTCTAAATAAAAAGTTATAGACGATTTAGTGCGGACATGTCAAGTGGATCAGCCAGTTAAAATGATCATTCTAAACTGATCATCGGTGCTCATTGATTAAAACCTCACAAGTGAAGCAAAATGCATGTCATCATGCAGTTTTGGATAGATTGGATTACTTGAACGCTTTGTCGTATCTATTTCATTCCTAAATTTTATCAAAATGTTGAAAATTAGACTAGCTTAAAATGGGCGTTGGATTCGTGTCATTTTGAGCTCTAAGTCTAAATTGATAAACGATTCAGTGTTGACATGTCAAGTTGATCAACTAGATAAAATAATCATTCTGAACGGATCAATGGTTCTCATTGAGTAAAGCCTAATAAATGAATTATAATCCATTGCATCACGCAGTTTGTGATAGAGTGAATTATTTTCAAGCTTTGTCGTATCTATTTGAGTCTGAAATTTTGTCATAGTATAGAAAATTGAGCTACCATAATGTGGGCATTGGATTCATGTCAATCTGAGTTCTGAATCAAAAGTTACAGACGATTTAGGGCGGACATGTCAAGTTGATTGGCCAGTTCAAACGACCATTCTAAGCTGAGCATTGGTGCTCATTGAGTAGAGGGATATAAGTGAAGTATAATGCATGACATCCCACAGTTTGGGATAGAATGGATTACTTGGAGGCTTTGTTGTATCTATTTGGGTCTGAAATTTTGTCATAGTATAGAAAATTGAGCTAGCATAACGTGGGCGTTGAATTCATGTCATTCTGAGCTGTAAATCAAAAGTTACCAAAGATTTAGTGCGGACATGTCAAGTTGATTGGTCAGTTCAAATGATTATTATAAGTTGATCATTGGTGCTCATTGAGTAAAGGCTTATATGTGAAGCATAAGGCATGGGATCCGCAGTTTCGGATAGATTGGATTACTTGGAGGCTTTGTCGTATCTATTTGAGTCTGAAACTTTGTCACAATATAGAAAATTTAGCTAGCATAATGTGGGCATTGGATTCATGTCATTCTGAACTCTAAATCAAAAGTTATAGACGATTTAGTGCAGACATGTAAAGTTGATTGGCCAGTTCAACTGATCTAACCTTATCATTGGTGCTCATTGAGTAAAGTCTTATAAGCGAAGCATAATGCATGCACTACAAGAAAAAATTGATATTTCCGACGGCATTTCCGACGGAAATAAAACCGTCGAAATTTTCCAAGGCCTATGCAAAGATTTTCCGACGGACTTCCGATGGAATTTTTTTGTCGATGATCCGTTGGTATTTTCCGACGCATGCATTACCGTCGAAAATAGATGGTAAAACCTGACGGCTTTCCATCCATTTTCCGACGAAAACATAGGCGTCGGGATATCCTCTTAAAACCATCGCAAATTGCCAACAAAATACAAGCCATCGGTTTTTTCCGACTATTTCCCGATAGAATGTTGTTTTTACTATACGTTTAGAATCCGTCAATCGATGGGCTGACGTCGAGTATAGTTGTTGTTCGTCGGAAAAATCCGGCAGTGGTCAAAAACGATTGAAAATCCATCGGAATCAGAATATTCTTAAGAATAATCTATTAAAAATTTGTGATTATCTGTTAAAAATTTGTAATAATCTATTAAAATTTCGTAATAAACTGTTAAAAATTCGTGATAATTTTCTAATTTTCAATATAAATACGCTATGCCCATTAACAATTTCACCAGAACAAAAAATCTTAAGAAAATGTCTTTTTCGGGTTCTTATGATTATTTTCGATCGTGGATGGATAATCTTGGTATGATTCAACAATAGGGGAATTGACGGATGAATTTGAGCAAGGTGTTGAAGAGTTCATGACATTTGCATCAAACAATAGCATGATATCAGAATACGATAAAATGTATTGTCCGTGTATTAAATGTCGAAATCATAGATTAATCTCTGTTAGAAAAGTACATAATCATTTCTATAGGACTGGATTTATGCCGAGTTACAAAATTTGGTATTCACATGCAGAAACTGATGCAACTATGCAATATTATGGTAGTACTTCAAAAAGGTTAGATAGTACTAATATTAGTGTAGAGGAACTAGCATCACAAGGTGATATAAACGTAAGGTATTGTTCAAATGGTGAATTATGCATTTCGTGAACAAGAGCATCATACACTGAGGATAGTAGCAGAATAGAGGAAGCTAATTTGGAAGCCCAAAATTTTTTTGATATGTTAGATGCATCGAAGCAGCCTTTGTATAAAGGATGTAGAGATGGATTATCACCTTTATCTGCTACAAGCAGGTTGCTGACGATAAAGACGGATTTCAACTTGGTTGAAGATTGTGTGAATGTGATAGCTGATTTTGTTAGAGATATATTACCTGAAGATAATATTGCACCTGCTTCATATTACGAGGTTCAAAAACTTGTTGCTGGTCTTGGATTTTCATATCAGATTATCGATGTACGTATTAAAAATTGCATGATCTATTGGAAAAATGATGAAAACCGCATGAAGTGCCAATTTTGTCACAAACCTTGATTTCAAGAGACAAGCAGCAGAGTACCTATTCCGCATAAACGGATGTGGTATTTGTCATTATCAGAGAGGTTAAAGAGGTTATATCAATTTAAACACACGGCAAAACCTATGAGATGGCATGCAGAACATAATTTGAATGGAGAAATTGTGCATTCCTCGAATGCTGAAGCATGAAAACATTTTCAACAAGTTTATCCAAGTTTTGAATATGAGCCTAGGAATGTATACCCCGGGTTATCTACATATGGATTCAACCCTTTTGGGAAGCATGGGAGGCAATACTCGTTGTGGGCAATTATCGTGACACCTTATAATTTGCCTCCTTCGTTGTGCATGAAATGAGAGTTTTTGTTTCTAACAATTCTCGTCCGCGGTCCAGAACATCCTAAGCGATTGCTTGATATTGTTTTGCAGCCACTAATTCATGACTTAAAAATACTGTGGGAAAATTGTGTCGAAGCATTCGATGTTTCCAACCAACATAACTTCTTCATGCGAGCAGTACTTATGTGGATCATAAGTGATTTTCCCGCATATGGTATGATATCACGATGGTCGACGCATGGAAGATTAGCATACCCATATTGTCAAGATAATACTGATGCATTCCAACTGAAACACGGACGAAAGACTAGTTGGTTCGATTGTCATCGTCGATTTCTACCACAAGATCATCCATATCGCCGGAGCACGACATTGTTTAGGAAAAACAAAAAAAATTTGATGGTCCATCTCCTATTCTTGAAAGGAATTATATGATGACTCAATTTAGAGATTTTGGTGATGAGAGAATGGCTTCATGTGGAGGTAACGGACATTACCCTATTGATGGTAGTGGCGAATACCATAATTGGCACAAGAAGAGAATTTTTTTGAGATTTACCATATTGGAAGGACCATTTGTTGCACCAAAATCTAGATGTTATGCACATTGAGAAAATTTTTTTTGACAACATAATGAATACCGTTCTAAATGTGCAAAGAAAAACAAAAGATAATTTGAAAGCTAGATTGGATTTGCTAGATATTTGTTTCCGGAAGGAACTACATGTAATGTCAAATGGAAAATCATTTTCTACCGCATTCCGGTTGGATGCGCATGCAAAAGACGAATTCTTTGACTGAATTAAGCATAGTGTTAAATTTCCAGATGGATACGCATCTAATCTTCATAATTGTGTCGATACAAAACTGTAGGCAAATTTTCATGGATGAAAAGTCATGATTGTCATGTATTCATGCAAAGACTATTTCCATTTGCCTTTAGCAATCTTCTGCCTAAAAACATCAACCGAACAATTGCGGTTACGTTTACATTATTTTATATATAAATAATTATAATTTCATATATTATATGATATTAAATTTTGTGATTATTTTTTTTTTTCATACTTTAATTATATATAAATTATCTTTTTCTGATAATACATCATTTCAGATTATTATAATTAGAATAAACTATACTAAACCGAAAAGTATTAGAAATAAATATTTATGAATTTATTTTTAAATTTATCTGCAAAAATATATATTTTTCGAAATATCCTCACCTGTCGGATTTTCGACGCCGTTGGTAATTCTGTCGGAAATCCGTCGACATACCGTAGAAACCGTCAACAATCATCTAATTTATAAATTTATTTTTAAATTTGTCTATATATTTTTTCGAAATATTGATTTCTTCACCCGACGGATTTCAACATTTATTGGAAATTAGAAGATATTTTAAGTCACATATGTACAGGACTTAATCTATTTTATTATTAATTGATTTTGAATTGAAAACTAACATAATTTAGAATGATATCTAAATTTGATTCAAATTGTTCAACTCTATAAATAATCGATTGAATCCAAAATAAGTATACTATTTTTTTTATTGGATCATATATAGACGATTATATTTTGTGTAGTGAATCATATATAGACGATCCAAAATAAGTTTTATTTTGAAACACTTTGTGTAGTGAATCCTTAATGAAATTCTTATATTAAGAATAATAAAATAATAGAAACAGTACATTTCCTACATATATATGGATCCGAATTACATTGAGTTCAAAATACATTATCGTTTTAACTCAACATTCAAGAAACATGTAGTATACATATAAATATTTTTATACTTTAATTATATATAAATATTTTTTCAAAATATTGATTTATGAAACCGACGGATTTCCGATGGCTTTGGTAATTCCATCGAAAAGCCGTCGGAAAACCGTCAAAAATGTATTTACAACGTGGGCAGACTATTTGTCGATCAGGCACGGGTTCTAAGTAGTCCGACGGATTTCTGTAGGCCATATGCAGGAAACGTAATTCCCAACCCGGGCTTTCGCGAAAACATTTATTAAATTCCCGACGAAAATTACCGTCGGAAATATCTAATATAACCTACGGTCGTTTCTTCTCCTTTTTCTCTCTCGCGTTTCTCTCCTTCTCTACCTCTTCGCCTCTCCGCCTTTCCGCCGCTGTCGTCGCCAGAAATCGCTTTTCTTCTTCACCTCCCGCCGCTGTCATCGCCGGAAATTGCTTTTCTTCTTCACCTCCCGCCGCTGTCATCGCAAATCATGTAAGATATTTTTATACGAAGTGCTTGGGGTAGAATATGATATAAAACTGTCTCTGCTTTGTTTCAAATTTGAACCATTTGTGAGTTTGCGTTGTTGGCATTGTGGCAAGAGTCACTGTTGTATAGGAGAAGCCTATACATACATTACATAATCTGGTCGGACCTTTTCCCAAATAAATATAGAAAGTCTTGTTTTTTCTTTATGGAAGTTGTAATATTTGATCCGAAAAAACTGTTTGTATGAAAGCAAAAAGCAGTTTTTTTATTACTAATGAGTCTTTACAAGCCTGTTAATTTGGAAACCAAAGAGTAGTTAACGACGGTTGTTCTTCGACTATTTGTCGATCCTTGAGAAGGGAAAATCGGTGTTTTTGCCGGAGTTGTTCCATTGTAGCTTCTGTTTTTTTCTTTTCTGGAAAAATAAAGGTTGAACTTCGTAAATTGTTTGACTTGTTAGGCCAAATTTGTTCGATAGACTCATTCTATGGTTTGTGAAGAGCCAATGCTTTACTACGCTTCGGTATTCGATTTTATCTAAACTCACAGAATCAAAAGATGGTTTGATGCGGAAAGTTTGTGATTCTTTGTTTTAGTAACCTTTGATGGTGCATTTGTTGAATTTCGTTTGAATGGTTGCATGAGTGCAAACTGTTTGTTTAAATGTCTGAAAGCAAACTTACAGTTGCTCATTCTGCTTTTCTTAGCTTTTCATTAATGTAAACGATAGGTTTTGTGTATAATTAGGGCAGCGAGGTAGAAATTTGTAGCTTGATTAGGACATGTCTTCACATCTGTTTCTCATGTGGTAATTCGTGTAGTAAAATTATGAGGTGACGTAACGTCATTACATTAGTTTTTCATTCAATGTATCATAAAAATCATAAGCTGAACTGTACTTAACTTTTGTTTTAAAAGTTAAGAAAAGCATTTTATTTTAGAAGAAGTAATATGACTTATTATCTATCTAAAAATTACTCAACTAATAATGAAAATTACAAAATACAAGTGATTAGGAGAGTGAAACTAATTAATTTTATACTAAAAATTGGAAAACTTCTTTAAAAAATTCATTAAAATAAAAATAATTGATTATTATTTTAAATAATTTAATGTATTTAAATAAAAAATGACAAATAATAAATGTAGATAGACTGATAAAATGTCACAATCATAATGTTTTAAGGTCGTATCAAGAGTACCAAAGACGTGGTTAGTTGTCTACTCCAAGTTGTATACCAACTCAAATTCCAAAATCTGTAAATGATTTTTTTTCGACCAATGACAATTGAAGAACTGGTTCAGCAGCCTGGTCATGAACTTTTTACTTTTTTTGATTCGAGACATCAAGGAAATTTGATATGTAAATTAAATTTTTTATAATTATATTTAAAATAATTATTTTAACACTATTTTAATAAAAATTTGTAGGTTTGGTATTTCAAACAATGAAATAAGCAAATCTTTATTAAAGTTGCTTCATTCTCTTTTGAACAACCCATATACCAAATTTAGAGATATTCCATACGAAAAACGTCAGATTTGGTTCAAGACGTTTGCGATACGTTAATTTATTTTTAAATATATAATTGTGTTAAGTAGTTTTTAATAATATTTTTAGTAATATATAAGTAAATTTCGCAGCAATAGTTTACATGGGATCCCATGAACACAAAATTGGTGGAAGAAGCTTTTCATAAAGAGGTTGCAGTACAATTTTCCTGGCACATTAACGAGTGGAAACAAAAATGAAAAAAGGGAAAAGATAAACCAAGAGGGTTGAATGAGATGTTTGGAACAACTTTATTTGTTATTGGGAATCTTCCAGCACTGAGGTCATCTCGAGGACTAATTCAGGAAACCGGAAGAGCGACCGAGTAGGCAAAGGCATTTACATTCACAATACCGGATCAACTAGTTTTCTGAGACGAGCCGATCAATTGGTAAATTAATTATTATATTAATTTATTTATTATTATTTGAAAATTTTTAAATTATTAATTTAGAAGTTTTTACTTTTAGCCACAAGAATTTGGAGCGCCCCCAGATCAATGGCAACTTGTCGAGGCCGTCCACACGAACAAAAAAACTGGTGGCATCCAAGATGGTCTTGTTAATGAGATCATCGAAGTAGTGAAAAAGAAAAAAATGATATTTTAACTCAATAGTCTCAAGTTGGCTCTTTATCTTTGGTCGCTGAATTGCCTCGTTCGGAGATTAACCATCTCGTTCTTGATGTAAGTTTGATATTTTTTTTTATTTTTTTTTATATTTAATATTATAATATCTTTTTAATAATATTTTTTTATTTTTACAGGAAGTACCATTTTCTAAGGGTCGTCATCTAGGACTCGGGAGAGTTGCAGATACCGGTGGTGCAACATCTGCGGCTAGAAACGAGGAGAATGACAAGATAAAAGAAAAAATGGTGGCTATGCAGATAGAGATGAAGAATCTTAAAAATATTATATTGGATGGAGAGGTGAAGTGAACCACACGAGGGGTGATTAACCTCGTGATAAATCACAACTTAGAAGCTAGGAGGGCTGGTCTCAACTAGAGTTTTAAGCGATAGAGTTTTAGGAGAAAATCTCGTAGGACAAAGTTCTATCTTTATTAATAATCAAAAGTTTATGAACTACAATACTGAAGGATCCTTATTAATATGCTCGGTAGCCTTGACCTTTTAGGGTCGACCCAAACGGAAAAGTTACAAAAGTGCATAAGGAAAATTACAAAAAGGAAATAACCAAAAAAGGGACAACTACCTAAATTGTTCTTGACTCAAAAATGGAAAACTACTAATTCCTACCCTGAAAACAGAAAAGGAAAGTATATAATTGAAAACTTACCTTTCTTACCTTTCGGCCAAGAAATGGAAGGTGGCCGAACTTGTGGGTTGCACGCGCCTAGCTCATAGCCTTCAACTTGGAGTAGGGTTACGAAATGTTGGGCCTTGACCTCTTTTTCCACGAGACCCCAACACTCTGAATTCCTTTGCAATGTTGAGAAACCCTTGGATTCTTCCTTGTACTCTTGGCCTAATGCTCCTTGTCCCTTGTCTTCTACGAGCTTGTCTACCCACAAGCTGAACTTGTGGAAAAGTGCCCTTGTTCTACTCCTTGTCATGGCTCCTGGTGGCACTGGTGTAGAAAGTTCATCCAGATTCATGCCTTGAAGCTGGTAGATGAATTGATCCGAGTCTTCTTGTGTAGAGGTGGAAATGATGGTGCAATCGCGTGAGCCGGCTGGATTGTGCATGGAGCTGGCCGAGTTGGGATCGGAGCCGGCCAGATTGATTTGTGAGCTGGCGGCATCACCAATTAGGCTGGCGGTGTCATTCACGTTGCCGCCAGTTGGGCCGGAGGTTTGGGCCTCTCTGCCGGAAAATTTGGTCGGCCTGGCCCAGCTGATCATAGGGCCGGTGGTACCGCTTGGCCCGGCAGACGCGCCAAATGGCCCGGATGTCTCGGGCAAGCCTTCTGGTTGGCCATTTTGGTCTTCTGGTTGGCCATTTTGGTCTTCTGGCTGGCCAGACGATCTGATGTCCTCATCATCCCCTCCCCCATTCAGTAAGTTTTGACCTAAAAACTGGCTCATCTACAAGGAAAGGAGTTAAATCAGTCACATTGAATGTGTTAGACACATTAAACTCACCTGGAAGTTCAATGTGGTAGGCGTTGTTGATCCTCTCCAGCATTCTGAATGGTCCATCTCCTCTTGGGGCCAGCTTGGAGCTCCTTAGGTTGGGGAACCTCTCTTGCTGTAGGTGTAGCCACACCCAATCGCCTCGTTGAAAGATCATTTCTCTTCTCCCATTGTTGGCGTGAGTCACGTACTGCCCAGTCCTCTTCTCCAGGTTCTCTGCTACCTTCTGGTGTATCTTCTTGATGAATTCTGCCTTAGATACTCCATTGAGGTTGGTCATTTCTGTTGGGGGTAGTGGTGTTTGCTCTAAAGGCGTTTGAGGGTTGAAGCAGTAGACCACTTCAAAAGGGGTCTTCTTTGTGGCTGAATGCACTACTCGGTTGTAAGAAAACTCTATAAATGGCAGGCACTCCACCCATGTCTTGAGGTTCTTCCCTAGTGTGGTCCTGAGAAGAGCCGACAATGTCTGGTTGACTACTTCATTTTTGCCATCTGTTTGAGGATGGCAGGTGGTAGAGAAGAGCAGCTTTGTGCCCAGCTTTCTCCAAAGGGTCCTCCAGAAGTGGCTGAGAAATTTTGTGTCTCTGTCTGACACGATGGTCTTTGGCACTCCATGAAGTCGCACTTCCTCCCTGAAGAACAGTTCAGCTGTTTGTGTGGCATCATTAACATTGGCAGATTGTATGGAAGGTGCCATCTTGGAAAATTGGTCCACCACTACAAATATAGCATCCTTGTGGTTGATCTTGGGCAGACCTAGAACAAAGTCCATGGAAATGTCCACCCATGTATGTGTAGGTATGGGCAGAGGGAGATACAACCCATGAGGCCATTCGGGACTTCGCCTTCTTGCAAGTGATGCACCTTGCACAATGGGCTTCTACTGACCTCTTGATGTGTGGCCAATAGAAGTGCTCCTTTACCACTACTAGTGTCTTGTCAACACCAAAGTGGCCCATAAGACCTCCTCCATGAGCTTCTCGGGTGATAAGCTCTCGTAGAGATCCTTGTGGTATGCACATCTTTCTTTCCTGGAATAAGAACCCATCATGGATATAGAACTTGCCATGACTCCCTGTGCCACACTCCTTGTAGCTCTCAGCAAAGTCAGGATCATCCTTATACAGGTCTTTGATGTGCTCGAATCCTAAGACCTTTCCTTCCATTGTAGATATCAAAGCAAACCTCCTTGATAATGCATCGGCTACCACATTATCCTTGCCTTTCTTGTACTTGATGACGTAAGGGAAGGTTTCTATAAACTCCATCCACCTAGCATGTCTCCTCTTGAGGTTGGTTTGCCCTTTAATGTGTTTGAGAGTCTCGTGATCAGTGTGGATCACAAACTCCTTGGACAACAAGTAATGTTGCCAAGTCTCCAAAGCTCGGACTAGGGCATAGAGCTCCTTGTCGTAGGTGGGTAATTCAGTGAGGCCCCACCTAACTTCTCACTGAAGTATGCCACTTGCCTTCCTCCTTGGGTTAGCACTACTCCTATGCCTATTCCAGATGCATCACACTCCACTTCAAACGTCTTGTTGAAGTCGGGCATGACTAGTACTGGTGAATGCGTGAAGCTGTCCTTCAAGGCCTGGAATGCCTTCTCTTGAGATTCTCCCCAGCTGAATCCCACATTCTTCTTCACTACTGCCGTCAATGGTGAGGCAATGCTGCTGAAGTTGGGCACGATTCTTATGTAGAAGCTGGCCAGGCCATGGAAGCTTCTCACTTGACTGATGTTGCTCGGTGTTGGCCGTTCTTGTATGGCTTGAATCTTCTCTTCATCAACCTGTAATCCCTGTGAACTTACAACAAAGCCTAAGAAAACAACTAAATTGTTCTTGACTCAAAAATGGAAAACTACTAATTCCTACCCTGCAAAACAGAAAAGGAAAGTATATAATTGAAAACATACCTTTCTTACCTTTCGGACAAGAAATGGACGGTGGCCGACCTTGTGGGTACGCGCCTAGCTCCTAGTCTTCAACTTGGAGTAGGTTTACGAAATGTTGGGCCTTTACCTCTTTTGCCATGAGAGACCAAGTCTCTGGAGTCCTTTGCAATGTTAAGAAGCCCTTGGATTCTTCCTTGTACTCTTGGCCCCATGCTCCTTGTCATTGGTCTTCTAGGACCTTGTCTACCCACAAGCTGAACTTGTGGAAAAGTGCACTTGTTCTGCTCTTTGTCATGGCTCCTGGTGGCACCATTGGTGTAGAGACTTCATCCAGGTTCATGCCTTGAAGCTGGTAGCTGAGTTGATCCGAGTCTTCTTGTGTAGAGGTGGAAATGGTGGTGCAATCGCGTGAGCCGGCTGGATTGTGCATGGAGCTGGCCGAGTTGGGATTGGAGCCGGCCAGATTGATTTGTGAGCCGGCGGCGTCAACAGTTGCGCCGGCGGTGTCATTCACATTGGTGCCAGTTGGGCCGAAGGTTTGGGCCCCTCCGCCGGAAAAGTTGGTCGGCCCGGCCCAGCTGATCATAGGGCCAGCGGTACCGCTTGGCCTGGCAGACGCGCCAAATGGCCCGACTATCTCGGGCAAGCCTTCGGGTCGGCAATTTCGGTCTTCTTGCTGCCCAGACAATCTGATGTCCTCATCAATAATGCATGACATCACACATTTTGGGATATATTTGGATTACATGGAGGCTTTGTCGTATCTATTTGAGAATGAAATACAACCATATGGTAAGCACGCATTTTGGGATATATTGGATTACATGGAGGCTTTGTCGTATCTATTTGAGAATGAAATACAGCCATATGGTAAGCATGTTTGCTTTTGAAGTTACCCTTGGGATCCGTCCCCACTTTTTTTTCTTTTCCTTCCTGACTTGTCACAATATACAAAATTCAGCTAGCATAACAAGGGCATTGGATTCATGTCATTCTGAGCTCTAAATCAAAAGTTACGGTTGATTTAGTGCGGACATGTCAAGTTGATTGGCCAGTTCTACTAATCATTCTAAGCTGATCATTGGTGCTCATTGAGTAAAGGCTTATAAGTGAAGCACAATGCATGGTATCATGCAGTTTGCGATATATTGGATTACTTGGAGGCTTTCATATCTATTTGAGTATAAAATTTTGTCACAATATAGAAAATTGAGCTTGCATAACAAGGGCATTGGATTCATGTCATTTTGAGCTCTAAATCAAAAGTCAGGGATGATTTGGTGCGGACATGTCAAGTTGATTGGCCAGTTCTACTAATCATTCTAAGTTGATCATTGGTGCTCATTGAGTAAAGGCTTATAAGTGAAGCATAATGCATGGCATCACGCAGTTTGGTATATATTGGATTACTTTGAGGCTTTGTCGTATCTATTTGAGTCAGAAATTCTGTCATAGTATAGAAAATTGAGCTAGAATAACGTGGGCATTGGATTCATGTCAATATGGTCTCTAAATCAAAAGTTACGGACGATTTTGGTCGGACATATCAAGTTGATTGGCCAGTTCAAATGATCATTCTAAGCTGATCATTGGTGCTCATTGGGTAGAGGGTTATAAGTGAAGCATAATACATGACATCAGGCAGTTTGGGATAGATTAGATTAATTGGAAGTTTTGTCGTATCTATTTCAGACTAAAGAAAATTGTCATAGTAAAGTAAATTGAGCTAGCATAATGTGGGCATTGGTTTCATGTCATTCGGAGCTCTAAATCAAAAGTTACGAAAGATTTAGTGCGGACATGTCAAGTTGATTGGTCAGTTCATATGATCATTCTAAACTGATCACTGGTGCTCATTGAGTAAAGGCTTATAAGTGAAGCATAATGCATGGCATCACACAGTTTGGGATAGATTAGATTACTTGGAGGCTTTGTCGTATCTATTTGAGTCAGAAATTTTGTCACAATATTGAAAATTGAGGTAGCATAACGTGGAAATCGGATTTATGTCATTCATAGCTCTAAATCAAAAGTTACGGACGACTTAGTGCAGGCATGTAAAGTTGATAGGCCACTTAACCTGATCATTCTAAGCTGATCATTGGTGCTCATTGAGTAAAGGCTTATAAGTAAAGCATAATGCATGACATCACGCAGTTTGGGATAGATTGGATTACTTGGAGGTTTTGTGGTATCTATTTGAGTCGGAAAAAGAGTCACAATATAGAAAATTGAACTAGCATAACGTGGGCATTGGATTCATGTCATTCTGAGTTCTAAGTCAAAAGTTACGAACGATTTAATGTGGACATGTCAAGTTGATTGGTCAGTTGAAATGATCATTCTGAGCTAATCATTGGCGTTAATGGAGTAAAGGCTTACAAGTGAAGCATAATGTATCGCATCACACAATTTGGGATAGATTGGATTACTTGGAGGCTTTTTCGAATCTATTTAAGTCTGAAATTTTATCACAATATAGAAAATTGAGCTAGCATAACGTGGGCATTGGAACATGTCATTCTTAGCTCTAAATCACAAGTTATGGACGATTTAGTGTGGACATGTCAAGTTGATTGGTCAGTTCAAATGATCATTCTAAGCTGATCATTGGTGCTCATTGAGTAAAGGCTTATAAGTGAAGCATAATGCATGGCATCAGGCAGTTTGGGATATATTTGATTACTTGGAGGCTTTGTCGTATCTATTTGAGTCTGAAATTTTGTCACAATATAGAAAATTGAGCTAGCATAATGAAGGCATTGGATTCATGTCATTCTAGGCCGTAAATAAAAATGTTACGGACGATTTAGTGCGGACATGTCAAGTTGATTGGCCAGTTCTTTTATCATTCTAAGCTGATCATTGGTGCTCATTGAGTAAAGGCTTATAAGTGAAGCATAAAGCATGACCTCATGCAGTTTGGCATAGATTGGATTACTTGGAGGCTTTGTCATATCTATTTGAGTCAGAAATTTTGTCATAATATAGAAAATTGAGCTAGCATAACGTGGGCGTTGGATTCATGTCAAGCTATGCTCTAAATCAAAAGTTACGGACGATTTAGGGCGGACATGTCAAGTTGATTGGCCAGTGCATATGATCATTGTAAATTGATCATTGGTGCTCACTGAGTAGAGGGTGATAAGTAAAGCATAATGCATGACATTACGCAGTTTGGGATAGATTGGATTATTTGCAGGCTTTGTCGTATAGAAAATTGAGCTAGCATAATGTGGGCGTTGGATTCATGTCATAATGAGCTCTAAATCAAAAGTTACGGACGATTTAGTGTGGACATGTCAAGTTGATTGGTTAGTTCAAATGATCATTCTAAGCTGATCATTGGTGTTCATTGAGTAAAGGCTTCTAAGGGAAGCATAATACATGGCGTCACGCATTTCGGGATAGATTAGATTACTTGATGGCTTTGTCATATCAATTTGAGTCCGAAATTTTTTCACAATATAGAAAATCGAGCTAGCATAACGTGGGCATTGGATTCATGTCATTCCGAGCTCTAAATCAAAAGTTACAAACGATTTAGTGCAGACATGTAAAGTTAATTGGCCAGTTCAACTGATTATTCTAAGGTGATCATTGGTGCTCATTGAGTAGAGGGTTATAAGTGAAGCATAATACTATAATACATGGCATCACGCAGTTCGGGATAGATTTGATTACTTGGAGGATTTGTCGTATCTATTTGAGTCTGAAACCTTGTGATAGTATAAAAAATTGAGCTAGCATAACGTGGGCGTTGGATTCATGTTATACTGAGCTCTAAATCAAAAGTTAGGGACGATTTATTGTAGATATCAAAAGTTGGTTGGCCAGTTCAACTGATCATTTTAAGCTGATCATTGGTGCTAATTGAGTAAAGGCTTATAAGCGAAGCATAATGCATGGCATCACGCAGTTTGGGATAGATTGGATTAGTTGGAGGCTTTGTCATATTTATTTGAGTATGAAATTTTGTCATATTATAGAAAACTGAGCTATCGGAAAGTGGGCGTTTGATTCATGTATATCTCAGCTCTAACTCAAAAGTTACAGACGATTTAATGCGGACATGTCAAGTTGATTGGTTAGTTCAAATTATCACTCTGCGCTAATCATTGTTGCTGATGGAGTAAAGGCTTATAAGTGAAGCATAATGCATCGCATCACGCTGTTTGGGATAGATTGGATTACTTGGAGGCTTTGCTGTATCTATTTCATTCCTAAATTTTGTCACAATATAGATAACGGAGCTAGCTTAACATGGGTGTTGGATTCGTGTCATTCTCAGCTCTAAATCTAAAGTGACGGAGGATTTAGTGTTCACATGTCCAGTTGATCGGCTAGCAAAAATGATCATTCTAAACGGATCAATGGTTCTCATCGAGTAAAGGCTAATAAATGAATTATAATTTGATTACTTGGAGGCTTTGTCGAATCTATTTGAGTCTCAAATTTTGTCACAATACAGAAAATTGAGCAAGCATAACGTGGGCATTGGATTCATGTCATTCTGAGCTCTAAATCAGAAGTGACAGACAATTTAGTGTGGACATGTGAAGTTGATTGGTCAGTTCAAATGATCATTCTAAGCTGATCATTGGTGCTCATTCAGTAAAGACTTATAAGTGAAGCATAATGCATGGCATCACGCAGTTTGAGATAGATTAGATTTCTAGGAGGCTTCGTCGTATCTATTTGTGTTTGAAATTTTGTCACAATATAGAAAATTGAGCTAGCATAACGTGGGCGTTGGATTCATGTCATTTTGAGCTATAAATCAAAAGTTACGGACGATTTAGTGCGGACATGTCAATTTGATTGGCTAGTTCTACTAATCATTCTAAGCTGATCATTGGTGCTAATTGAGTAAAGGCTTATAAGTGAAGCATAATGCATGGCATCACGCAGTTTGGGATATATTGGATTACATGGAGGCTTTTTCGTTACTATTTGAAGCTGAAATATTGTTACAATATAAAAAATTGAGCTAGTATAACGTGGGCGTTGGATTCATTTCATTCTGAGCAACAAATCAAAAGTTACAGGCAATTTAGTGCGGACATGGCAAGATGATTCGTCAGTTCAAATGATTATTCTAAGCTGATCATTAATGCTCATTGAGTAAAGGCTTATAAGTGAAGCATAATGCATGGCATCACGCAGTTCGGGATAGATTTGATTACTTGGAGGCTTTCTCGTATCTATTTGAGTCTGAAATTTTGTCACAATATAGAAAATTGAGCTAGCATAATGTGGGCATTGGATTCATCTCATTCCGAGCCCTAAATAAAAAAAGTTATGGACGATTTAGTGCGGACATGTCAAGTTGATTGGCCAGTTCTTTTATCATTCTAAGCTGATCATTGGTGCTCATTACGTAAAGGGTTATAAGTGAAGCATAAAGCATGACCTCATACAGTTTGGGATAGATTGGATTACTTGGAGGCTTTGTCATATCTATTTGAGTCTGAAATTTTGTCATAATATAGAAAATTGAGCTAGCATAACGTGGGCGTTGGATTCATGTCAAGGTATGCTCTAAATCAAAAGTTACGAACGATTTAGGGCGGACATGTCAAGTTGATTGGCCAGTTCATCTGATCATTGTGCACTGATCATTGGTACTCATAGAGCTAAGGGTTATAAGTGAAGCATAATGCATGACATTATGCAGTTTGGGATAGATTGGATTATTTGCAGGCTTTGTCGTAGCGATTTGAATCTGAAATTTTGTCATAGTATAGAAAATTGAGCGAGCATAATGTGGGCGTTGGATTCATGTCATTCTGAGCTCTAAATCAAAAGTTACGGACGATTTAGTGCGGACATGTCAAGTTGGTTGTTTAGTTCAAATGATCATTTTAAGTTGATTATTGGTGTTCATTTAGTAAAGGCCTATTAGGGAAGCATAATGCATGTCATCACGCATTTCGGGACAGATTAGATTACTTGAAAGCTTTGTCATATCACTTTGTGTCTGAAATTTTTCACAATATAGAAAATTGAGCTAGAATAACGTGACCATTGGATTCATGTCATTCGGAGCTCTAAATCAAAAGTTACAGACGATTTAGTGCAGAATTGTAAAGTTGATTGGCCAGTTCAACTGATCATTCTAAGTTGATCATTGGTGCTCACTGAGTAAAAGCTTATAACTGAAGCATAATGCATGGCATCACGCAGTTTGGGATAGACTTGATTACTTGGAGGATTTGTCGTATCTATTTTAGTTTGAAACCTTGTGATAGTATAAAAACTTGAGCTAGCATAACGTGGGCATTGGATTCATGTCATTCTGACCTCTAAATCAAAAGTTAGGGACGATTTATTGCAGATATGTAAAGTTGATTGGCCAGTTCAACTGATCATTCTAAGCTGATCATTGGTGCTCATTGAGTAAAGGCTTATAAGCGAAGCATAATGCATGGCATCACACAGTTTGGGATAGATTGGATTACTTGGAGGCTTTGTCGTATTTATTTGAGTATGAAATTTTGTCATATTATAGAAAATTGAGCATTCATAACGTGAGCGTTGGATTCATGTTAATTTCAGCTCTAAAGCAAGAGTTACAGACGATTTAATGCGGACATGTCAAGTTGATTGGTTAGTTCAAATGATCACTCTGAGCTAATCATTGTTGTGGATGGAGTAAAGGCTTATAAGTGAAGCATAATGCATCGCATCACGCAGTTTGGGATAATTGGGGTTAGTTGGAGGCTTTGTCGAATCTATTTGAGTTTGAAATTTTGTCACAATATAGAAAATTGAGCTACCATAACATGGGCATTGGATTCATGTCATTCTGGGCTCTAAATCAAAAGTGACAGATGATTTAGTGTGGACATGTGAAGTTGATTGGTAAGTTCAAATGATCATTCTAAGCTGATCATTGGTGCTCATTGAGTCAAGGCTTATAAGTGAAGCATAATGCATGGCATCACGCAGTTTGGGATAGATTAGATTACTTGGAAGATTTGTCGTATCTATTTGTGTTTGAAATTTTGTCAACATATAGAGAATTGAGCTAGCATAACGTGGGCGTTGGATTCATGTCATTTTGAGCAATAAATAAAAATTTACGGACGATTTAGTGCGCACATGTCAATTTCATTGGATAGTTCTACTAGTCATTCTAAGCTGATCATTGGTGCTCATTGAGTAAAGGCTTATAAGTGAAGCATAATGCATGGCATAACGCAGTTTGGGATATATTGGATTACATGGAGGCTTTTTCGTTTCTATTTGAGTCTGAAATTTTGTCACAATATAGAAAACTGAGCTAGTATAACGTGGGCGTTGGATTCATGTCATTCTGAGCACGAAATCAAAAGTTACGAGCAATTTAGTGTGGACATGTCAAGATGATTCGTCAGTTCAAATGATTATTCTAAGCTGAGCATTGGTGCTCATTGAGTAAAGGCTTAAAAGTGAAGCATAATGCATGGCATAACGCAGTTTGGGATAGATTGGATTACTTGGAGGCTTTGTCGTTTCTATTTGAGTCTGTAATTTTGTCACAATATAGAAATTTGAGCTAGCATAATGTGGGCATTGGATTCATGTAATTCTGAGCTCTAAATCAAAAACGTTACGGACGATTTAGTGCGGACATGTCAAGTTGATTGGCCAGTTCTTTTATCATTCTAAGATGACCATTGGTGCTCATTGAGTAAAGGCTTATAAGTGAAGCATAAAGCATGACCTCATCCAGACTGGGATAGATTGGATTACTTGGAGGCTTTGTCATATCTATTTGAGTCTGAAATTTTGTCATAATATAGAAAATTGAGCTAGCATAACGTGGGTGTTGTCATGTCTAGGTATGCTCTAAATTAAAAGTTACGGACTATTTAGGGCGGACATGTCAAGTTTATAGGCCAGTTCATATGATCATTGTAAACTGATCATTGGTGCTCATTGAGTAGAGGGTTATAAGTGAAGCATAATGCATGGCATTATGCAGTTTGGGATAGATTGGATTATTTGCAGGCTTTGTCGTAGCTATTTGAATCTGAAATTGTGTCATAGTATAGAAAATTGAGCTAGCATAACGTGGGCGTTGGATTCATGTCATTCTGAGCTCTAAATCAAAAGTTACGGACTATTTAGTGCGGACATGTCAAGTTGATTGTTTAGTTCAAATGATCATTTTAAGCTGATCATTGGTGTTCATTGAGTACAGGCTTATTAGGGAAGCATAATGCATGGCATCACACATTTCGGGATAGATTAGATTACTTGAAGGCTTTGTCATATCAATTTGAGTCTGAATTTTTTTCACAATATAGAAAATTGAGCTAGCATAACGTGGGCATTGGATTCATGTCATTCGGAGCTCTAAATCAAACGTTACAGATGATTTAGTGCGGACTTGTAAAGTTGATTGGCCAGTTCAACTGATCATTCTAAGCTGATCATTGGTGCTCATTGAGTAAAAGCTTATAAGTGAAGCATAATGCATGGCATCATGCAGTTTGGGAAAGATTTGATTACTTGGAGGATTTGTCGTATCTATTTGAGTTTGAAACCTTGTGAAAGTATAAAAAATTAAGATAGCATAACGTGGCCGTTGAATTCATGTTATTCTGAGCTCTAAATCAAAAGTTAGGGACGATTTACTGCAGATATGTAAAGTTGATTGGCCAGTTCAACAGATCATTCTAAGCTGATCATTGGTGCTCATTGAGTAAAGGCTTATAAGCGAAGCATAATGCATGGCATAACGCAGTTTGGGATAGATTGGATTACTTGGAGGCTTTGTCGTATTTATTTGAGTATGAAATTTTTTCATATTATAGAAAACCAAGCTATCATAACGCGGGCGTTGGATTCACGTTAATCTCAGCTCTAAATCAAAAATTACGGACGATTTAGTGCGGACATATCATGTTGATTGGTCAATTCAAATGATCATTCTAAGCTGATCATTAGTGCTCATGGAGTGAAGGTTTATAAGTGAAGCATAATGCATGGCATCACGCAGTTTGCGATAGATTGGATTACATGGATGCTTTTTCGTTTCTATTTGAGTCTGAAATTTTTTCACAACATAGAAAATTGACCTAGGATGACGTGGGCGTTGTATTCATGTCATTCTGAGCTTTAAATCAAAAGTTAGGGACGATTTAGTGTGGACATGTCAAGTTGATTCGCCAGTTTAACCGATTATTCTAATCTGCTCAGTGGTGCTCTTTGAGTAATGGCTTATAAGTGAAGAATAATGCATGACATCACGTAGTTTGGGATATACTGAATTATTTGGAAGCTTTGTCGTATCTTTTTGAGTCTGAAATTTTGGGACAATATAGAAAATTGAGCTAGCATAACGTGGGCATTGGATTCATGTCATTCTGAGCACTAAATCAAAAGTTACGGACGATTTAGTGCAGACATGTAAAGTTGATTGGCAATTTCAATTGATCATTCTAAGCTGATCGTTGGTGCTCATTGAGTAAATGCTTATAAGTGAAGTATAATGCATGACATCATGCTGTTTGGGAAAGATTTGACTACATGGAGGCTTTGTTGTATCTATTTGAGTGTGAAATTTTGCCATATTATTGAAAATTGAGCTAGCATAACGTGGGCGTTAAATTAATGTCATTCTGAGCTCTAAGTCAAAAGTTACAGACGATTTAGTGCAGACATGTCAAGTTGATTCGCTAGTTCAAATGATCATTCTATGTTGATCATTGGTGCTCATTGAGTAAAGGCTTATAAGTGAAGCATAATGCATGGTATCACGCAGTTTGGGATAGATTGGATTACTTGGAGGCTTTGTCGTATCGATTTGAGTCTGAAAATTTGTCACAATATATAAAATTGTGCTAGCATAATGTGGGCATTGGATTCATGTAATTCGGAGCTCTATATCAAATGTTACAGACGATTTAGTGCGTACATGTCAAGTTGGTTCGCCAGTTCTACTAATCCTTCAAAGCTGATCATTGGTGCTCATTGAGTAAAGGGTTATAAGTGAAGCATAATGCATGACATCATGCAGTTTTGGATAGATTGGATTACTTGGAGGCTTTGTCGTATCTAGTTGAGTCTGAAATGTTGTCATAGTATAGAAAATTGAGCTAGCATAATGTGGGCATTGGATTCATGTCAATTTGAGCTCTAAATCAAAAGTTATAGAATTTAGGGCGGACATGTCAAGTTGATTGGCCATTTCAAATGATCATTCTATGTTGATCATTGGGGCTCATTGAGTAGAGGGTTATAAGTGAAGCATAATGCATGACACCACGCAGTTTAGAATAGATTGGATTACTTGGAGGCTTTGTCATATCTATTTGAGTTTGAAATTTTGTCATAGAATAGAACATTGAGCTAGCATAATGTGGGCGTTGGGTTCATGTCATTCTGAGCTCTAAATAAAAAGTTTCGGACGATTTAGTGCGGACATGTCAAGTTGAGTTGCCAATTCATATGATCATTCTAAGGTGATCATTGGTGCTCATTGAGTAAAGGCTTATCAGTGAAGCATAATGAATGACATCACGCAGTTTGTTATATACTAGATTACTTGGAGGCTTTTTCGTATCTATTGAGTCAAAAATTTTGCCACAATATAAAAAATTGAGCTAGTATAACGTGGGCATTGGATTAATGTCATTCTGAGCTCTAAATCAAAACTTACGGAAAATTTAGTGCATACATGTAAATTTGATTAGCTAGTTCAACTGATCATTCTAAGATGATCATTGGTGCTCATTGATTAAAGGCTTATAAGTGAAGCAAAATGCATGGCATCACGCGTTTTAGGATAGATTTGATTGCTTGGAGGATTTGTCGTATCTATTTGAGTATGAAACTTTGTCATAGTATAGAAAATTGAGCTAGCATAATTTTGGCGTTGGAATCATGTTATTCGGCGCTCTAAATCATAAGTTACGAACGGTTTAGTGCGAACATGTAAAGTTCATTGGTCAGTTCAAATGATCATTCTAACCTGATCATTGGTGCTCATTGACTAAACGCATATAAGTGAAGCATAATGCATGGCATCACGCTATTTTGGATAAATTGGATTAATTGGAGGCTTTGTCGTATCTATTTGAGTATGAAATTTAGTCACAATATAGAAAATTGAGCTAGCATACATGTGCATTGGATTTATGTTATTCTGGGCTCTAAATCAAAAGTCACAGACGATAGTGCGAACATGCCAAGTTGATTGGCCAGTTTTGCTAATAATTCTAAGCTGATCACTGGTGCTCATTGAGTAAAGACTTATAAATGAAGCACAAATGAAGCATAATGCATGGCATCATGCAATTTGGCATCATGCAATTTGGTTTTTTCATTTCTACTTGAGCCTGAAATTTTGTCATAATATAGAAAATTGAGCTAGGATGACGTGGGTGTTGTATTCATGTCATTTTGAGCTCTAGATCAAAAGTTACGAACTATTTAGTGTGGACATGTCAAGTTGATTGGCGAGTTTAACTGATCATTCGAAGCTGATCATTGGTGCTCATTGAGTAAAGGCTTATAAGTGAAGCTTGGGATATATTTGATTACTTGGAGGCTTTGTCGTATCTATTTGAGTCTAAAACTTTGTCATAATATAGAAAATTGAGCTAGCATAACGTAGGCGTTGGATTCATGTTATTTTGAGCTCTAAATCAAAAGTTACGAACGATTTAGTGCGAACACGACAAGATAATTGGTCAGTTCAATTGATCATTCTAACATGATCATTGGGGCTCATTGAGTAGAGGGTTATAAGTGAAGCATAATGCATGACACCATGCAGTTTGGAATAGATTGGATTACTTGGAGGCTTTGTCGTATCTATTTTAGTCTGAAATTTTGTCATAGTATAGAAACTTGAGCTAGCATAATGTGGGCATTGGGTTCATGTCATTCTGAGCTCTAAATCAAAAGTTACGGACAATTTAGTGTGGACATGTCAAGTTGAATTGTCAATTCAAATGATCATTCTAACCTGAACATTGGTGCCCATTGTGTAAAGGCTTATAAGTGAAGCATAATGCATGGCATCACGCTGTTTTGGATAGATTGGGTTAATTGGATTCTTTGTCGTATCTATTTGAGTATGAAATTTTGTCACAATATAGAAAATTGAGCTAGCATACATGTGCATTGGATTGTCATTGTGAGCTCTAAAGCAAAAGTTATGGACGATAGTGCAGACATGTCAAGTTGATTGGCCAGCTTTGCTAATAGTTCTAAGATGATCACTGGTGCTCATTGAGTAAAGGCTTATAAATGAAGCATAATGCATGATTTCATGCAATTTGGGATAGATTGGATTACATGGAGGCTTTTTCGTTTCTATTTGAGTCTTAAATTTTGTCACAATATAGAAAATTGAGCTAGCATGATGTGGCGTTCTATTCATGTCATTCTGAGCTCTATATCAAAAGTTACAGACCATTTAGTGTGGACATGTCAAGTTGATTGGCGAGTTTTACTGATCAATCTAAGCTGATCATTGGTGCTCATTGAGTAAAGGCTTATAAATGAAGCATAATGCATGGCATCACGCAGTTTGGGATATATTGGATTACTTGGATGCGTTTTCGTATCTATTTGAGTCTAAAATTTTGTCATAGTATAGAAAATTTAGCTAGCATACTATGGGCATTGGATTCATGCCATTATGAGCTCTAAATCAAAAGTTACGGACGATTTAGTGCGGACATGTCAAGCTGATTGGTCAGTTCAAATGATCATTCAAAGCTAATTATTAGTGCTCATTGAGTAAAGGCTTATAAGTGAAGTATATGGCAACACGTAGTTTGGGATAGATTGGATTGCTTAGAGAGTTTGTCATATCAATTTGAGTCTAAAACTTTGTCATAGAATAGAAAATTGAGCTAGTATAACGTCGGCGTTGGATTCATGTCATTCTTAGCTCTAAATCAAAAGTTAAGGACGATTTAGTGCGGTAATTGCAAGTTGATTAGCTAGTTCTACTATCCATTCTAAGTTGATCATTGGTGCTCATTGAGTAAAGGCTTATAAGTGAAGCATAATGCATGGCATCACGCAGTTTTGGATAACTGGATTACTTGCAGGCTTTGTCATATCTATTTGAGTCTGATATTTTGTCAAAACATAGAAAATTGAGCTAGCATATCGTGGGCATTGGATTCATGTCATTCCGAGCTCTAAATCAAAAGTTACGGACCATTTAGTGCTGAAATGTAAAGTTGATAGGCAAGTTCAACTCATCATTCTAAGTTGATCATTGGTGCTCGTTGAGTAAAGGCTTATAAGTGAAGCATAATGCATGGCATCAAGTAGTTTGGGATATATTTGATTACTTGGAAGCTTTGTCGTATCTATTTGAGTCTGAAATTTTGTCACAATATAGAAAATTGAGCTAGCATACATGGGCACTGGATTTATGTCATTTTGAGCTCCAAATCAAAAGTGACGGACGATAGTACGGACATGTCAAGTTGATTGGCCAGTTCGGCTAATAATTCTAAACTGATCATTGGTGCTCATTGAGTAAAGGCTTATAAGTGAAGCATAATGCATGAAATCACGCAGTTTGGGATAGATTGGATTACATGGAGGCTTTTTTGTTCCGATTTGAGTCTGAAATTTTTTTCACAATATAGAAAATTGTGCTTGCACGATGTGGGCTTTGTATTCATGTCATTCTGAACTTTAAATCAAAAGTTACGGACAATTTAGTGTGTACATGTCAAGTTGATTGCCCAGTTTAACTGATCTTTCTTAGCTGATCAGTGGTGCTCATTTAGTAAAGGCTTATAAGTGAAGCATAATGCATGGCATCACGCAGTTTGCGATATATTGGATTACTTGGAAGCTTTGTTGTATCTATTTGAGTCTGAAATGTTGGGACAATATAGAAAATTGAGCTTGCATAACGTTGGCATTGGATTCTAGTCATTCTCAGCTCTAAATAAAAAATTTCAGACGACTTATTGCAGGCATGTAAAGTTGATTGGCAAGTTCAACTGATCATTCTAAGCTGATCATTGGTGCTCATTGAGTAAAGGCTTATAAGTGAAGCATAATGCATGGCATCACACAGTTTGGGATAGATTGGATTACTTGGAGGCTTTGTCGTATCTGTTTGAGTCTAAAATTTTGTCACAATATATCAAATTGAGCTAGCATAACGTGGGCATTGGATTCATGTCATTCGGAGCTCTAAATTAAATGTTACGGATGATTTCGTGCGTACATGTCAAGTTATTTACCTAGTTCTACTAATCATTCTAAGCTGATCATTGGTTCTCATTGAGTAAAGGCTTATAAGTGAAGCATAATGCACGGCATCACGCATTTTTGGATAGATCGGATTAATTGGAGGTTTTGTCGTATCTATTTCAGTCTGAAATTTTGTCATAGTATAGAAAATTGAGCTAGCATAATGTGGGCGTTGGATTCAAGTCAATTTGAGCTCTAAATCAAAAGTTACGGACGATTTAGGGTGGACACGTCAAGTTGATTGGCCAGTTCAAATGATCATTCTATGTTGATCATTAAGGCTCATTGAGTAGAGGGTTATAAGTGAAGCATAATGCATGACACCACGCAGTTTTGAATAGATTGGATTACTTGGAGGCTTTGTCGTATATATTTGAGTCTGAAATTTTGTCATAGTATAGAAAATTGAGCTAGCATAACCTGGGTGGTTGGTTCATGTCATTCTGAGCTCTAAATAAAAAATTACGGACGATTTAGTGCGGACATGTCAAGTTGATTGGTCAATTCAAGTGATCATTCTAGGCTGATCATTGGTGCTCATTGAGTAAAGGCTTATAAGTGAAGCATAATGCATGACATTACGCAGTTTACGATATATTGGATTACATGGAGGCTTTTTCGTTTCTATTTGAGTTAGAAATTTTGTCACAATATAAAAAATTGAGCTATCATAACGTGGGCATTGGATTAATGTCATTTTGAGTTCTAAATAAAAAGTTATGGACGATTTAGTGCATACATGTAAAGTTGATTAGCTAGTTCAACTGATCATTCTAAGCTGATCATTGGTGCTCATTGAGTAAAGGCTTATAAGTGAAGCATAATGCATGGCATCACACAGTTTTTGATAGATTTGATTACTTGGAGGCTTTGTCGTATATATTTGAGTCTGAAACTTTGTCATAGTATAGAAAATTGAGCTAGCATAACGTCGGCGTTGGATTCATGTTATTATCAGCTCTAAATAAAAAGTTACGAATGATTTAGTGCGAACATGTCAAGTTAATTGGTCAGTTCAAATGATCATTCTAACCAGATCATTGGTGCTCATTGAGTAAAGGCTTATAATTGAAGCATAATGAATGGTACCACGTAGTTCGGGATATATTGGATTACTTAGAAGCTTTGTCGTACCTATTTGAGTCTGAAATTTTAGGACAATATAGAAAATAGAGCGAGCATAACGTGGGCATTGGATTCATGTCATTCTGAACTCTAAATCAAAATTTACGGACAATTTAGTGCAGACATGTAAAGTTGATTGGCAAGTTCAGCTGATCATTCTAAGCTGATCAGTGGTGCTCATTGAGTAAAGGCTTATAAGTGAAGCCTAATGCATGGCATCACGCAGTTTGGGAAAGATTTGATTACTTGGAGGATTTGTCGTATCTATTTGAGTCTGAATTTTTGTCATAGTATAGAAAATTTAGCTAGCATAACGTGGGCGTTGGATTCATGTCATTCTGACCTCTAAATCAAAAGTTATGGTCGATTTTTTGCGGACATGTAAAGTTAATTGGTCAGTTCAAATGACCATTCTAAGCTGATCATTGGTACTCATTGAGTAAAGGCTTATAAGTGAAGCATAATGCATGGTATCACGCAGTTTGGGATAGATTGGATTACTTCGAAGATTTGTCGTATCTATTTGAGTCTGAAATTTTGTCACAATATTTAAAATTGAGCTAGCATAACGTGTAAGAATATTGAGCTTATAGAGGAGAAATGTGAAGAATTGAATCTGAAAACTCAAAGAGAAGTATGAGAAAATGAGAAATGACTTAGACTTATGGAGAAGAATCTCCTAAGAGTTTATTATACATTGAGTCTTTACAGCCCTTTTATAGAGGATTTACAATGTGAACACAAAAGAAAACGAATTCAAACTTGTGGATGAGTTTGAATAGAGGAGGAGCCTGTCAACAACCAATGAGAAGAGAGGAGACAGCATGGGCATGACTGTTTGGTGTGGTTGCCAAGACTGTGTGCAGCATGGGCATGACTGTTTGGTGTGGTTGCCAAGACTGTGTGCAGCATGGGCATGACTGTTTGGTGTGGTTGCCAAGACTGTGTGCAGCATGGGCATGACTGTTTGTGGTTGCCAAGACTGTGTGCAGCATGGGCATGACTTTTTCACCTTGATTCTTCTCCCAAGGTAGCTATTTAACCATTTCAACCATGTGGTTAATAATAACCCATCCTTTTTCATTTCCCTTGTTATTCAAACTGAATTTTCGTGCTCACACTTGCCTTGTAGGTCAAGATAGGTCTTATTTGATTTTCCTATGTCAATACTCCCCCTCAAGCTAAAGACTTTGGAATCACCCTAAAGTCTTAAGCTTGGGAACCCAAGGCAACACCTCATTAAAAACCTTATTAAGGAAAACCACTTGGGACAAAACCTTAATAAGGGAAAAAGAGTGTGCTGCTCTTGGATTAGGAGACCTTTGATCATGGGTGTGATAAATCAACAAGCCCAAGTTTGCTAAAGATGTTCTTGCAAACTTTGAGACTTGCTGCCTTTGTGAAGATGTCAGCTAGTTGGTCTTCACTCCTTGTATAACATGGCAGAATGGTTCCATCTTGAACTTTCTCCCTAACCTTATGGCAGTCGATCTCTATGTGCTTGGTCCTCTCGTGAAACACTGAGTTTGAAGCTATGTGAATGGCTGCCTGATTATCACAATGGAAGGTAATTGGCCCTGGTTGTGCAATACTGAAATCTTTCAAGAGTGCTTTGAGCCAAGTTACTTCATTTGTCAGCTTCCTCATAGCCCTATATTCTGCTTCAGCACTAGAACATGATACCACCTTCTGCTTCTTAGTCTTCCAAGTGACTAAGTTCCCACCAACGAAGGTGCAATACCCAGTGGTTGATTTCCTATCCACCCTATCACCAGCCCAATCCGCATCACAATACCCGACAATCTCAGTGTTCCCATTCTTGCCCATCCATATACCTTGACCAGGAGATCCTTTGATGTATCTAAGGATCCTTTCTACCATGCTCCAATGATATACAGTAGGCTTTTGCATATGTTGACTTACTTGATTCACAGCAAAACACAAGTCTGGTCGTGTGAGGGTGAGGTAGATCAGCTTCCCAACTAGTCTCCTATACTGAGAAACATCCTTAAATAACTCATCAGCTTTCTCCCCCTTTCCGTTGACCTTGTAGCCATCTTCAAGAGGAGTTTTGGCCGGTTTAGCCCCAAGCTTTCCCGTGTCTGTCAACAGATCAAGAGCATACTTTCTTGGGATAGAAAGAGCCCTTCTTGAGACCGACACACTTCAATACCCAAGAAGTACTTCAACTCTCCAAGATCCTTGATGTCAAATGATCTGTTTAAGAAGGCCTTTGTGGACTGAATTCCTTCCTTATCATCTCCTGTGATGATAAGGTCATCCACATAAACCAAGACCGCCACGATTCCTTTGGAGTTTTGACGAGTGAACAAAGTATGATCTGAATGGGATTTCCTAAACCCATTATCAGTAAGTGTGGAGCTTAATTTGTGATACCAGGCCCTTGGTGACTGCTTCAACCCATATATTGCCTTCCTAAGTCTTAGAACTTGTCCCTCTTTGCAAAAGTCTTCAAGGCCTGGTGGTGGAGTCATATACACTTCCTCTTCAAGTTCTCCTTGTAGGAATGCGTTCTTGACATCCATTTGCCATAAGTCCCAAGTCGGATTCGTAGCTAGTGAAAGAACAACCCTTACAGTGTGTAGCTTAGCCACCGGTGCAAATGTATCAGTATAGTCCTCTCCATATGTCTGACTGAAACCTCTTGCAACCAGACGTGCCTTGTACCTTTCTATGTCCCCATTGCTCTTATACTTGATGGTGAACACCCACTTGGAACTCACAGCCTTCTTGCCTTTGGGAAGTTCTTGTATATCCATGTATGATTCCTTTCCATAGCTCCCTTCTCATCTCTTACTGCATCTAACCATTCTTTCTTGCTCTCAGCTTCTTCATAAGTCCTTGGAATCTGACTTTGTTCAATCTTTCCAAGGATTGTTTGATGACTAGATGGCAAGAGGTCAAGGGAACAAACAGCTTGTATGGGATGAGCCACGGCCTGGTTGTTGTAGAATACCCTAGTGTTCCTAAGTCTAGTACTCCTCCTTAAAATGCTGAACAGGTGGTGCAGCCTCCTCTACAACCGTTTCCTCTTCCATTTGGTGAATAGGTTCCTCTATACCCACTTCCAAGTCGTCTTGTTCTTGAATTTGGGCCATAGCTTCTTCTTGGATTGGAGTTGGTTCTTGAGTTACCACCCCTTGTTCATTCTCTTGGGTATCTTGTGAACTACTTAAGGTTCTTGTTTCTTCATGTCTTGAATCCTTTGGCAGATCATTTCCCAAATGATTAAAGAGAAACCTCAAACTCGTAGCCAAATCAGAAGGTGACCTTGAGAGATCCTTCAATCCTTCCCAATCTTTCTGATCATAATAGCTTTGTTCTTCTATGACTTGACATCTCTAGACACATATGTCCTGTTGTTGCTCGGATCATAGCACTTATAACCCTTTTGTGTTGTCGAATATCCAAGGAACATACACTTGATGCTCTTTGCCTCCAACTTGTTTTTTAGATCACCTAGAACATACACAAAGCACACACACCCAAATACACGTAAATGATCAATGGAAGGTTTAGTTTTATTGAGTACCTCAAATGGGGATATATCTTGCAAGACTTTGGTTGGAATCCGATTGATGAGGTAGAAAGCAACCAAGACTGCATCTCCCCAAAAACTTTTAGGAACATTGGTATGAAACATCATGGATCTTGCTACTTCCATTAAGTGTCGGTTCTTCCTTTCAGCAACTCGATTTTGTTGTGGTGTGTGTGGACAGCTAGTTTGATGTAGTATTCCATGTTTGTTTAGATGAGCTTTGAATCTTTGACTTGTGTATTCCCCTCCATTATCTGATCTTAACATTTTGATCTTGGCATTGAATTGATTAGTAACATAATTATGAAAGTTTATAAATGCCTCATAAACCCTATCTTTAGATGGAAGTAATGTAACCCATGTATATTCGATTTCTCATCTATAAAGGTCACAAAGTATTTATTCCTATCTCTAGACATGTAAGGTGAGGTCCAAACATCGGAATGTACTAAATCAAAGCAATGCTCATAAATTGTAGACGATTTAGGGAAAACAACACGACAATGTTTGCCAAGGAAACAAGCCTCACAAACTGAGTGATCATAAGCGACATTAGGAATTATTAAGCTTAAAGCACGAGCATGAGGATGTCCTAATCTAGCATGCCATAAGACATCTTTATTAGCAAATACACAGGATTTGAAAGCTAAGGAATCCAAATTGCTTGGAGGGTCTTCAAGAACATAGAGCTCATCTTGAGTTACACCACCTCCAAGTATCTTACCACTCTAAATATCCTGAAAGTAAACATTGTTAGGCCCAAATGTAACATTGCAATTGAGGTCTTTAGTAGCCTTTTTGACAGAAACTAGATTAGACTTAAATTTAGGTACAAAGAATGCATTAGTTTCTTTGTCAAATAGTCTTAATTTTCCGGTTCCTTCAAATGGAATACCCTTACCATCAGCTATAGTTACTTGTCCTAGACATGGTTCAATGTTCTTTAACAACCTAGCATTGCTAATCATATGGTGAGAAGCACCTGAATCCACTACCAACTTATGATCTGGTTTATCAAGCGATTTATGGGAGTAGAGTGTGATACCGGAGAGTTTTAAGGTATAGGCCTTGATGAGATCCTCCAAGTCACTCTTCTTAACATACTCCATGGATACATTCATAGCTAGCTCCCCTCCTTGGTTGGATGAACTTGCCGGTTCAGTCACAACCTTTTGAGAGATGTTAGACTTTGAATCCTTGAACCGGTTTGGCTTGAGATGANGTTTAACTGATCATTCGAAGCTGATCATTGGTGCTCATTGAGTAAAGGCTTATAAGTGAAGCTTGGGATATATTTGATTACTTGGAGGCTTTGTCGTATCTATTTGAGTCTAAAACTTTGTCATAATATAGAAAATTGAGCTAGCATAACGTAGGCGTTGGATTCATGTTATTTTGAGCTCTAAATCAAAAGTTACGAACGATTTAGTGCGAACACGACAAGATAATTGGTCAGTTCAATTGATCATTCTAACATGATCATTGGGGCTCATTGAGTAGAGGGTTATAAGTGAAGCATAATGCATGACACCATGCAGTTTGGAATAGATTGGATTACTTGGAGGCTTTGTCGTATCTATTTTAGTCTGAAATTTTGTCATAGTATAGAAACTTGAGCTAGCATAATGTGGGCATTGGGTTCATGTCATTCTGAGCTCTAAATCAAAAGTTACGGACAATTTAGTGTGGACATGTCAAGTTGAATTGTCAATTCAAATGATCATTCTAACCTGAACATTGGTGCCCATTGTGTAAAGGCTTATAAGTGAAGCATAATGCATGGCATCACGCTGTTTTGGATAGATTGGGTTAATTGGATTCTTTGTCGTATCTATTTGAGTATGAAATTTTGTCACAATATAGAAAATTGAGCTAGCATACATGTGCATTGGATTGTCATTGTGAGCTCTAAAGCAAAAGTTATGGACGATAGTGCAGACATGTCAAGTTGATTGGCCAGCTTTGCTAATAGTTCTAAGATGATCACTGGTGCTCATTGAGTAAAGGCTTATAAATGAAGCATAATGCATGATTTCATGCAATTTGGGATAGATTGGATTACATGGAGGCTTTTTCGTTTCTATTTGAGTCTTAAATTTTGTCACAATATAGAAAATTGAGCTAGCATGATGTGGCGTTCTATTCATGTCATTCTGAGCTCTATATCAAAAGTTACAGACCATTTAGTGTGGACATGTCAAGTTGATTGGCGAGTTTTACTGATCAATCTAAGCTGATCATTGGTGCTCATTGAGTAAAGGCTTATAAATGAAGCATAATGCATGGCATCACGCAGTTTGGGATATATTGGATTACTTGGATGCGTTTTCGTATCTATTTGAGTCTAAAATTTTGTCATAGTATAGAAAATTTAGCTAGCATACTATGGGCATTGGATTCATGCCATTATGAGCTCTAAATCAAAAGTTACGGACGATTTAGTGCGGACATGTCAAGCTGATTGGTCAGTTCAAATGATCATTCAAAGCTAATTATTAGTGCTCATTGAGTAAAGGCTTATAAGTGAAGTATATGGCAACACGTAGTTTGGGATAGATTGGATTGCTTAGAGAGTTTGTCATATCAATTTGAGTCTAAAACTTTGTCATAGAATAGAAAATTGAGCTAGTATAACGTCGGCGTTGGATTCATGTCATTCTTAGCTCTAAATCAAAAGTTAAGGACGATTTAGTGCGGTAATTGCAAGTTGATTAGCTAGTTCTACTACTCCATTCTAAGTTGATCATTGGTGCTCATTGAGTAAAGGCTTATAAGTGAAGCATAATGCATGGCATCACGCAGTTTTGGATAACTGGATTACTTGCAGGCTTTGTCATATCTATTTGAGTCTGATATTTTGTCAAAACATAGAAAATTGAGCTAGCATATCGTGGGCATTGGATTCATGTCATTCCGAGCTCTAAATCAAAAGTTACGGACCATTTAGTGCTGAAATGTAAAGTTGATAGGCAAGTTCAACTCATCATTCTAAGTTGATCATTGGTGCTCGTTGAGTAAAGGCTTATAAGTGAAGCATAATGCATGGCATCAAGTAGTTTGGGATATATTTGATTACTTGGAAGCTTTGTCGTATCTATTTGAGTCTGAAATTTTGTCACAATATAGAAAATTGAGCTAGCATACATGGGCACTGGATTTATGTCATTTTGAGCTCCAAATCAAAAGTGACGGACGATAGTACGGACATGTCAAGTTGATTGGCCAGTTCGGCTAATAATTCTAAACTGATCATTGGTGCTCATTGAGTAAAGGCTTATAAGTGAAGCATAATGCATGAAATCACGCAGTTTGGGATAGATTGGATTACATGGAGGCTTTTTTGTTCCGATTTGAGTCTGAAATTTTTTTCACAATATAGAAAATTGTGCTTGCACGATGTGGGCTTTGTATTCATGTCATTCTGAACTTTAAATCAAAAGTTACGGACAATTTAGTGTGTACATGTCAAGTTGATTGCCCAGTTTAACTGATCTTTCTTAGCTGATCAGTGGTGCTCATTTAGTAAAGGCTTATAAGTGAAGCATAATGCATGGCATCACGCAGTTTGCGATATATTGGATTACTTGGAAGCTTTGTTGTATCTATTTGAGTCTGAAATGTTGGGACAATATAGAAAATTGAGCTTGCATAACGTTGGCATTGGATTCTAGTCATTCTCAGCTCTAAATAAAAAATTTCAGACGACTTATTGCAGGCATGTAAAGTTGATTGGCAAGTTCAACTGATCATTCTAAGCTGATCATTGGTGCTCATTGAGTAAAGGCTTATAAGTGAAGCATAATGCATGGCATCACACAGTTTGGGATAGATTGGATTACTTGGAGGCTTTGTCGTATCTGTTTGAGTCTAAAATTTTGTCACAATATATCAAATTGAGCTAGCATAACGTGGGCATTGGATTCATGTCATTCGGAGCTCTAAATTAAATGTTACGGATTATTTCGTGCGTTCAAGTTATTTACCTAGTTCTACTAATCATTCTAAGCTGATCATTGGTTCTCATTGAGTAAAGGCTTATAAGTGAAGCATAATGCACGGCATCACGCATTTTTGGATAGATCGGATTAATTGGAGGTTTTGTCGTATCTATTTCAGTCTGAAATTTTGTCATAGTATAGAAAATTGAGCTAGCATAATGTGGGCGTTGGATTCAAGTCAATTTGAGCTCTAAATCAAAAGTTACGGACGATTTAGGGTGGACACGTCAAGTTGATTGGCCAGTTCAAATGATCATTCTATGTTGATCATTAAGGCTCATTGAGTAGAGGGTTATAAGTGAAGCATAATGCATGACACCACGCAGTTTTGAATAGATTGGATTACTTGGAGGCTTTGTCGTATATATTTGAGTCTGAAATTTTGTCATAGTATAGAAAATTGAGCTAGCATAACCTGGGTGGTTGGTTCATGTCATTCTGAGCTCTAAATAAAAAATTACGGACGATTTAGTGCGGACATGTCAAGTTGATTGGTCAATTCAAGTGATCATTCTAGGCTGATCATTGGTGCTCATTGAGTAAAGGCTTATAAGTGAAGCATAATGCATGACATTACGCAGTTTACGATATATTGGATTACATGGAGGCTTTTTCGTTTCTATTTGAGTTAGAAATTTTGTCACAATATAAAAAATTGAGCTATCATAACGTGGGCATTGGATTAATGTCATTTTGAGTTCTAAATAAAAAGTTATGGACGATTTAGTGCATACATGTAAAGTTGATTAGCTAGTTCAACTGATCATTCCAAGCTGGTCATTGGTGCTCATTGAGTAAAGGCTTATAAGTGAAGCATATTGCATGGCATCACACAGTTTTTGATAGATTTGATTACTTGGAGGCTTTGTCGTATATATTTGAGTCTGAAACTTTGTCATAGTATAGAAAATTGAGCTAGCATAACGTCGGCGTTGGATTCATGTTATTATCAGCTCGAAATCAAAAGTTACGAATGATTTAGTGCGAACATGTCAAGTTAATTGGTCAGTTCAAATGATCATTCTAACCAGATCATTGGTGCTCATTGAGTAAAGGCTTATAATTGAAGCATAATGAATGGTACCACGTAGTTCGGGATATATTGGATTACTTAGAAGCTTTGTCGTACCTATTTGAGTCTGAAATTTTAGGACAATATAGAAAATAGAGCGAGCATAACGTGGGCATTGGATTCATGTCATTCTGAACTCTAAATCAAAATTTAGACAATTTAGTGCAGACATGTAAAGTTGATTGGCAAGTTCAGCTGATCATTCTAAGCTGATCAGTGGTGCTCATTGAGTAAAGGCTTATAAGTGAAGCCTAATGCATGGCATCACGCAGTTTGGGAAAGATTTGATTACTTGGAGGATTTGTCGTATCTATTTGAGTCTGAATTTTTGTCATAGTATAGAAAATTTAGCTAGCATAACGTGGGCGTTGGATTCATGTCATTCTGACCTCTAAATCAAAAGTTATGGTCGATTTTTTGCGGACATGTAAAGTTAATTGGTCAGTTCAAATGACCATTCTAAGCTGATCATTGGTACTCATTGAGTAAAGGCTTATAAGTGAAGCATAATGCATGGTATCACGCAGTTTGGGATAGATTGGATTACTTCGAAGATTTGTCGTATCTATTTGAGTCTGAAATTTTGTCACAATATTTAAAATTGAGCTAGCATAACGTGGGAATTGGATTCATGTCATTCGGAGCTCTAAATCAAATTTTACGGACGATTTAGTGGATACATGTCAAATTGATTAGCCAGTTCTACTAATCATTCAAAGCTGATCATTGGTGCTCATTGAGTAAATGCTTATAAGTGAAACATAATGCATGGCATCACGCAGTTTTGGATAGATTGGATTAATTGGAGGCTTTTGTCGTGTCTATTTGAGTCTCAAATTTTGTCATAGTATTTTGAGCTAGCATAATGTGGGTGTTGGATTCAAGTCAATTTGAGCTCTAAATCAAAAGTTACGGATGATTTAGGGCGGACATGTCAAGTTGATTGGCCAGTTCAAATGATCATTCTATGTTGATCATTGGGGCTCATTGAGTAGAGGGTTATAAGTGAAGCATAATGCATGACACCATGCAGTTTGGAATATATTGGATTGCTTGTAGGCTTTGTCGTATCTATTTGAGTCTGAAATTTTATCATGTTATAGAACATTGAGCTAGCATAATGTCGGCGTTGGGTTCATGTCATTTTGAGGTAAATTAAAAGTTATGGACGATTTAGTGCAGACATGTCAAGTTGAATTGTCAATTCAAATGATCATTCTAAGCTGATCACTCAATGAGTAAAGGCTTATAAGTGAAGCATAATGCATGACACCACGCAGTTTGGAATATATTGGATTACTTGTAGGCTTTTTCGTATCTATTTGAGTCTAAAATTTTGCCACAATATAAAAATAGCATAACATGGGCATTCGATTAGTGTCATTCTGAGCTCTAAATCAAAAGTTACGGACGATTTATTTCATACATGTAATGTTGATTGGCTAGTTCAACTGATCATTCTAAGATGATCATTGGTGCTCATTGAGTAACGGCTTATAAGTGAAGCATAATGCATGGCATCACGCAGTTTGTTATAGATTTGATTACTTGGAGGCTTTGTCGTATCTATTTGTGTCTGAAAATTTGTCATAATATAGAAAATTTAGCTAGCGTAATGTTGGCGTTGGATGCATGTTATTATGAGCTCTAAATCAATAGTTACGAACGATTTAGTGCGAACATGACAAGTTAATTTGTCAGTTCAAATGATCATTATAACCTGATCATTGGGGCTCATTGAGTAGATGGTTATAAGTGAAGCATAATGCATGACACCACGCAGTTTGGAATAGATTGGATTACTTGGAGGCTTTGTCGTATCTATTTGAGTGTGAAATTTTGTCATAGTATAGAAAATTGACCTAGCATAATGTGGGCGTTGGGTTCATGTCATTCTGAGCTCTAAATTAAAGTTATGGACGATTTAGTGCAGACATGTCAAGTTGAATTGTCAATTCAAATAATCATTCTAAGCTCATCATTGGTGCTCATTGAGAAAAGGCTTATACGTAAAGCATAATGCATGACACCACGAAGTTTGGAATATATTGGATTACCTGTAGGCTTTTTCGAATCTATTTGAGTCTAAAATTTTACCAAAATATAAAAAATGGAGCTAGCATAACGTGGGCATTGTACTAATGTCACTCTGAGCTCTAAATCAAAAGTTACGGACGATTTATTTCATACATGTAAAGTTGATTGGCTAGTTCAACTGATCATTCTAAGATGATCATTGGTGCTCAATGAGTAAAGGCTTATAAGTGAAGCATAATGCATGACACCACGCAGTTTGGAATATATTGGATTACTTGTAGGCTTTTTCGTATCTATTTGAGTCTAAAATTTTGCCACAATATAAAAAATTGAGATAGCATAACATGGGCATTCGATTAGTGTCATTCTGAGCTCTAAATCAAAAGTTACGGACGATTTATTTCATACATGTAATGTTGATTGGCTAGTTCAACTGATCATTCTAAGATGATCATTGGTGCTCATTGAGTAACGGCTTATAAGTGAAGCATAATGCATGGCATCACGCAGTTTGTTATAGATTTGATTACTTGGAGGCTTTGTCGTATCTATTTGTGTCTGAAACTTTGTCATAATATAGAAAATTTTAGCTAGCATAATGTTGGCGTTGGATTCATGTTATTATGAGCTCTAAATCAATAGTTACGAACGATTTAGTGCGAACATGACAAGTTAATTGGTCAGTTCAAGTGATCATTATAACCTGATCATTGGGGCTCATTGAGTAGATGGTTATAAGTGAAGCATAATGCATGACACCACACAGTTTGGAATAGATTGGATTACTTGGAGGCTTTGTCGTATCTATTTGAGTGTGAAATTTTGTCATAGTATAGAAAATTGACCTAGCATAATGTGGGCGTTGGGTTCATGTCATTCTGAGCTCTAAATTAAAGTTATGGACGATTTAGTGCAGACATGTCAAGTTGAATTGTCAATTCAAATAATCATTCTAAGCTCATCATTGGTGCTCATTGAGAAAAGGCTTATACGTAAAGCATAATGCATGACACCACGAAGTTTGGAATATATTGGATTACCTGTAGACTTTTTCGAATCTATTTGAGTCTAAAATTTTACCAAAATATAAAAAATGGAGCTAGCATAACGTGGGCATTGGACTAATGTCACTCTGAGCTCTAAATCAAAAGTTACGGACGATTTATTTCATACATGTAAAGTTGATTGGCTAGTTCAACTGATCATTCTACGATGATCATTGGTGCTCATTGAGTAAAGGCTTATAAGTGAAGCATAATGCATGGCATCACGCAGTTTGTGATAGATTTGATTACTTGGAGGCTTCGTCGTATCTATTTGTGTCTGAAACTTTGTCATAATACAGAAAATTTATCTAGCATAACGTTGGCGTTGGATTCATGTTACTCTGAGCTCTAAATCAATAGTTACGAACGATTTAGAGCGAACATGACAAGTTAATTGGTCAGTTCAAATGATCATTCTAACCTGATCAATGGGGCTCATTGAGTAGAGGGTTATAAGTGAAGCATAATACATGACACGATGCAGTTTGGAATAGATTGGATTACTTGGAGGCTTTGTCGTATCTATTTGAGTCTGAAATTTGTCATAGTATAGAAAATTGAGCTAGCATAATGTGGGCGTTGGATTCATGTCATTCTGAGCTCTAAATTAAAAGTTATGGACGATTTAGTGCAGACATGTCAAGTTGAATTATCAATTCAAATGATCATTCTAAACTCATCATTGGTGCTCATTGAGTAAAGGCTTATAAGTGAAGCATAATGCATGACACCACGCAGTTTGGAATATATTGGATTACCTGTAGGCTTTTTCATATCTATTTAAGTCTGAAATTTTGCCACAATATAAAAAATTGAGCTAGCATGACGTGGGCATTGGATTAATGTAATTCTGAGCTCTAAATCAAAAAGTTACGGACAATTTATTTCATACATGTAAAGTTGATTGGCTAGTTCAACTGATCATTCTAAGATGATCATTGGTGCTCATTGAGTAAAGGCTTATAGGTGAAGCATAATGCATGGCATCACGCAGTTTGTGATAGATTTGATTACTTGGAGGCTTTGTCGTACCTACTTGAGTCTGAAATTTTGTCATAGTATAGAAAATTGAGCGAGCATAATGTGGGCATTGGGTTCATGTCATTCTGAGCTCTAAATAAAAAGTTATGAACAATTTAGTGCGGACATGTCAAGTGAATTGTCAATTCAAATGATCATTCTAAGCTGATCATTGCTGCTCAATCAGTAAAGGCTTATAAGTGAAGCATAATGCATGACATCAGAAGGTTCGTGATAGATTAGATTACTTGAATGCTTTTTCTTATCTATTTGAGTCTGAAATTTTGTCACAATATAAAAAATTCAGCTAGCATAACATGGGCATTGGATTAATGTCATTCTGAGCTCTATATCAAAAGTTAAGGATGATTTAGTGCATACATGTAAACTTTATTGGCTAGTTCAACTGATCATTCTAAGATGATCATTGGTGCTCATTGAGTAAAGGCTTATAAGTGAAGAATAATGTGCATGGCATCACGCAGTCTAGGATAGATTTGATTACGTGGAGGCTTTGTCGTATCTATTTGAGTCTGAAACTTTGTCATCGTATAGAAAATTAATGTAGCATAACGTGGCCGTTGGATTCATGTCATTTTGAACCCTAAATCAAAACTTACGGACGATTTTGTGCGGACATGTCAAGTTAATTGGTCAGGTCCAATGACCATTCTAATGTTGATCATTGGGGCTCATTGAGTAGAGGGTTATAAGTGAAGCATAATGCATGACACCACACATTTTGGAATAGATTGGATGACTTGGAGGCTTTGTCGTATCTATTTGAGTCTGAAATTTTGTCACAATATAGAAAATTTAGCTAGAATAACGTGGGCATTTGATTCATGTCATTCTAAGCTCTAAAGCAAAAGTTACGGACGATTTAGTGCGGACATGTCATGTTGATTGGCCAGTTCTACTAATCGTTCTATGCTGATCATTGGTGCTCATTGAGTAAAGGCTTACAAGTGAAGCATAATGCATGGCATCACGCATTTTGGGAAAGATTGGATTACTTGGAGGCTTTGTCGTATCTATTTGAATCTAAAATTTTGTCATAGTATATAAAATTAAGCTAGTATAACGTGGGCGGTTGATTCGTGTCAATTGGAGCTCTAAATCAAAAGTTACAGACAATTTAGGGCGGACATGTCAAGTATATTGGCCAGTTCAAATGATCTTTCTAAGTTGATCATTTGGGCTCATTGAGTAGAGGGTTATAAGTGAAGCATAATGCATGAAATCACGCATTTTGGGATAGATTGGATACTTGGAGGCTTTGTCGTATCTATTTGAGTCTAAAATTGTGTCATAGTATAGAAAATTGAGCTAGCATAATGTGGGCGTTGGATTCATGTCGTTTTGAGCCCTAAATCAAAAATACGGACGATTTTGTGCGGACATGTCATGTTGATTGGTCAATTGAAATGATCATTCTAAGCTCATCATTGGTGTTCATTGAGTAAATGCTTATATGTGAAGAATAATGCATGACATCAGGCAGTTTGTGATAGATTAGATGACTTGGAGGCTTTTTCTTATCAATTCGAGTATGAAATTTTGTCACAATATAAATATTTAAGCTAACATTACCTAGGCATTGGATTAATGTTATTCTGAGCTCTAAATCAAAAGTTATGAACGATTTAGTGCAGACATGTAAAGTTGATTGGCCAATTCAACTAATCATTCTAAGCTGATCATTGGTGCTCATTGATTAAAGGTTTATAAGTGAACTATAATGCATGGCATCACGCATTTTGGGATAGATTTGATTACTTGGAGGCTTTGTCATATGTATTGGTGTCTGAAACTTTTACATAGTATAGTAAGTTGCGCTAGCATAACGTGGGTGTTATATTCATGTTATTCTGAGCTCTAAATCAAAAGTTACCATTGATTTAGTGCAGACATGTCAAGTTATTTGGTCAGTTCAAATGATCATTCTAACCTGATCATTGGTGCTCATTGACTAAAGGCTTATAAGTGAAGCATAATGCATGGCATCAAGTTGTTTGGGATATATTGAATTACTTCGAGGCTTTGTCGTGTCTATTTGAGTCTGAAATTTTGACACAATATAGAAAAGTGAGCTAGCATACATAGGCATTGGATTTATGTCATTCTGAGCTCTAAATCAAAAGTTACGGACGATAGTGCGGACATGTCAAGTTGATTGGCTTGTTCTGCTAATAATTCTAAGCTGATTATTGGTGCTCATGGAGTAAAGGCTTATAAGTGAAGCATAATGCATGGCATCACGCAGTTTGGGAAAGATTTGACTACTTGGAGGCTTTGTTGTACCTATTTGAGTCTGAATTTTTGTCATTGTAGAGAAATATGAGCTAGCATAACATGGGCGTTGGATTCATTCTATTCTAACCTCTAAATCAAAAGTTATGGTCGATTTTGGGCGGACATGTAAAGTTAATTGGTCAGTTCAAATGAGCATTCTAAGTTGATCATTGGTGCTGGTTGAGTAAAGGCTTATAAGTGAAGCATAACGCATGGCATCAAGCAGTTTGGGATAGATTGGATTACTTGGAGGCCTTGTCGTATCTATTTGAGTCTGAAATTTTGTCACAATATTTAAAATGGAGCTAGCATAACGTGGGCATTGGATTCATGTCATTCGGTGCTATGTATTAAATGTTACGGACGATGTAGTGCGTACATGTCAAGTTGATTAGCCAGTTCTACTAATCATTCTAATCTGAACATTGGGGCTCATTGAATAAAGGCTTATAAGTGAAGCATAATGCATCGCATCACACAGTTTTGGATAGATTGATTTAATTGGAACATTTGTCATATCTATTTGAGTCTGAAATTTTTTCATCGTATAGAAAATTCAGCAAGCATAATGTGGGTGTTGGATTCAAGTCAATTTGAGCTCTAAATCAAAAGTTAGAGACGGTTTTGGGCGGACATGTCAAGGTTATTGGCCTGTTCAAATGAGCATTCTATGTTGATCATTGGGGCTCATTGAGTAGAGGGTTATAAGTGAAGCATAATGCATGACACCACACATTTTGGAATAGAATGGATGACTTGGAGGCTTTGTCGTATCTATTTGAGTCTGAAATTCTGTCATAGTATAGAACATTGAGCGAGCATAATGTGGGCTTTGGGTTCATGTCATTCTGAGCTCTAAATCAAAATTTACAAACGATTTAATGCGGACATGTCAAGTTGAATTGTCAATTCAAATGATCATTCTAAGCTTATCATTGGTGCTCATTGAGTAAAGGCTTATAAGTAAAGCATAATGAATGACATCACGCAGTTTGTGATATATTAGATTACTTGGAGGCTTTGTCGTATCAATTTGAGTCTGAAACTTTGACATAGTATAGAAAATTGAGCTAGCATAACGTTGGCGTAGGATTCATGTTATTCTGAGCTCTAAATCAAAAGTTATGAACGATTTAGTGCGAACATGTCAAGTTAATTGGTCAGTTCAAATGATCATTCTAACCTGATCATTGGTGCTCATTGAGTCAAGGCTTATAAGTGAAGCATAATGCATTGCATCACGCAGTTTTGGATAGATTGGATTACTTGGAGGCTTTGTCGTATCTTTTTGAGTCTGATAATTCTTCATAGTATAGAAAATTGAGCTAGCATAATGTGGGTGTTGGATTCAAGTCAATTTGAGCTCTAAATTAAAAGTTACAGATGATTTAGGGCGGACACGTCAAGTTGATTGGGCAGTTCAAACGATCAATCTATGTTGATCATTAAGGCTCATTGAGTAGAGGGTTATAAGTCTCATTGAGTAGAGGGTCATTGGATTCATGTCATTCTGATCTCTAAATCAAAAGTTACGGACGATTTAGTGCAGACATGTAAAGTTGATTGGCAAGTTCAACTAATCATTCTAAGCTGATCATTGGTTCTCACTGAGTAAAGGCTTATAAGTGAAGCATAATGCATTGCATCACGCAGTTTGTGATAGATTTGATTACTTGGAGGCTTTGTCGTATCTATTTGAGTGTGAAACTTTGTTATAGCATAGAAAATTGAGCAAGCATAACGTGGGCGTTGGATTCATGTCATCTGACCTCTAAATCAAAAGTTACAGTCGACTTTGTGCGGACATGTCAAATTAATTGGTCAGTTCAAATGACCATTCTAAGCTGATCGTTGGTGCTCATTGGGCAAAGGCTTATAAGTGAAGCATAATGCATGGCATCACGCAATTTGGGATAGATTGCATGACATGGAGGCTTTTTTGTTTCTATTTAAGTATGAAATTTTTTCACAATATAGAAAATTGAGGTAGCATAACGTGGGCATTGGATTCATGTCATTCTGAGCTATAAATCAAAAGTTATAGGTGATTTTGAATGGACATGTCAAGTTGATTGGCCATTTTAACTGATCATTTTAAGCTGATCATTGGTGCTTATTGAGTAAACGGTTATTAGTGAAGCATAATGCATGGCATCACGCAGTTTGGGATATATTGGATTACTTGGAAGCGTTGTCGTATATATTTGTGTCTGAAATATTGTCATAGTGTAGAAAATTGAGCTATCTTAATGTGGGCGTTGGAATCATGCCATTCTGAGCTCTAAATTAAACATTAGAGACGATCTAGTGCGGACATGTCAAGCTGCTTGGTCAGTTCAAATGATCATTCTAAGCTGATCATTGCTGCTCAGTGAGTAAATGCTTATAAGTGAAGCATAATACATGGCAACACGCAGTTTGGGATAGATTGGATTACTTATATGGTTTTTCATATCAATTTGAGTCTTAAACTTTGTCATAGAATAGAAAATTGAGCTAGCATAACATGGGCTTTGGATTCATATCATTCTAAACTCTAAATCAAATGTAAAGGACAATTTAGTGAGGAAATGTCAAGTTGATTGGCCAGTTCTTCTAATCATTCTAAGCTGATCATTGGTGGTCATTGAGTAAAGGCTTATAAGTGAAGCATAATGCATGGCATCACGCAGTTTCGGATAGATTAGATTACTTGCAGGATTTTTTGTATCGATATGAGTCGGAAAATTATTCATAGTATAGAAAATTAGGCTAGCATAACGTGGGCGTTGGATTCATGTAATTATGAGCTCTAAATCAAAAGTTAAAGACGATTTAGTGCGGACATGTCAAGTTAATTGGTCAGTTCAAATGACCATTCTAAGCTGATCATTTGTGATCATTGAGTAAAGGCTTATAAGTGAAACATAATGCATGGTATCACGCATTTTGGGATAGATTGGATTACTTTAGGCTTTGTCGTATCTATTTGAGTCTTAAATTTTGTCACAATATAGAAAATTTAGCTATCATAGCGTCGGCTTTGGATTCATGTCATTCTGAGCTCTAAATCATAAGTTACGGACGATTTAGTGCAGATATTTCAAGTTGATTGGCCAGTTCTACTAATCGTTCTAAGTTAATCATTGGTGCTCATTGAGTAAAGGCTAACAAGTGAAGCATAATTCATGGCATCACGCAGTTTGGGAAAGATTGGATTACTTGGAGGATTTGTCGTATCTATTTGAATCTAAAATTTTGTCATGGTATAGAAAATTGAGCTAGCATAACATTGGCGTTGGATTTATGTCATTTTGAGCTCTACATCAAAAGTTACATACAATTTAGTGCGTACATGTCAAGTTGATTGGTCAATTCAAATGATCATTATAAGCTGATCATTGGTATTCATTGAGTAAAGGCTTATAAGTGAAGCATAATGCATGACATCACGCTGTTTGTGATAGATTAGATTACTTGGATGCTTTTTCGTATCTATTTCAGTATGAAATTTTTCATAATATAAAAAATTGAGCTAGAATAATGTGGGCATTGGATTAATGTCATTCTGAGCTCTAAATCAAAAGTTATAGACGATTTAATGCAGACATATAAAGTTGATTGGCCAGTTCAATTGATCATTCAAAGCTGATCATTGGTGCTCATTGAGTAAAGGCTTTTAAGTGAATCATAATGCATGGCATCACGCATTTTGGGATAGATTTGATTACTCGGACACTTTGTTGTATCTATTTGAGTCTGAAACTTTGTCATAGCATAATAATAAATTGAGCTAGCATAACGTGGGCATTGAATTCATGTCATGATGAGCTTTAAATCAAAAGTTACTGACGATCTAGTGCAGACATGTCAAGGTTATTGGTCAGTTCAAATGATCATTCTAAGCTGATCATTGGTGCTCATTGAGTAAAGTCTTATAAGTGAAGCATAATGCATGGTGTCACGCAGTTCGGGATAGATTGGATTACTTGAAGGTTTTGTCTTATCTATTTGAGTCAGAAATTTAGTTATAATATAGAAAATTGAGCTAGCATAACGTGGGCATTGGATTCATGTCACTCTGAGCTATAAATCAAAAGTTACAAGTTGATTGGCCAGTTTAACTGATCATTTTAAGCTGATCATTGGTGCTCATTGAGTAAAGGCTTATAAGTGAAGCATAATGCATGGCATCACGCAATTTGGGATATATTGGATTACTTGGAGGCGTTGTCGTATCTATTTGAGTCTGAAATTTTGTCACAGTAGAGAAAATTGAGCTGGCATAACATAGGCATTGGATTCATGTCATTCTGAGTTCTAAATCAAAAGTTACGGAAGATTTTGTGCGGACATGTCAAGTGGATTGGCTAGTTCAACTAATCATTCTAAGCTGATCATTGTTCGTCATTGAGTAAAGGCTTATGAGTGAAGCATAATAAATTGCATCACGTTGTTTGGGATATATTGGATTACATAGAGGCTTTTTCGTATCTACTTGACTCTGAAATTTTGTCACAATATAGAAAATTGAGCTAGGATAACGTGGGCATTGGATTCATGTCATTCTATGCTCTAAATCAAAAGTTACAGACGATTTAGTGCAAATATGTAAAGTTGATTGGAAAGTTCAACTGATCATTCTAATCTAATCACTGGTGCTCATTGAGTAAAGGCTTATAAGTGAAGCATAATGCATGGCATCACGCAGTTTGGGATATATTAGATTATTTAGAGGCTCTGTCCTATCTATTTGAGTTTGAAATTATGTCACAATATAGAAATTTGAGCTAGCATACATGGGCATTGGATTTATGTCATTCTGAGCTCTAAATCAAAAGTTACGGACGATTTAGTGCAGACATGTAAAGTTGATTGGCAAGTTCAACTGATAATTCTAAGCAGATCATTGGTTCTCATTGAGCAAAGGCTTATAAGTGAAGCATAATGCATCGCATCACGCAGTTTGTGATAGATTTGATTACTTGAGGCTTTGTCGTATCTATTTGAGTCTTAAATTTTGTCACAATATAGAAAATTTCGCTATCATAGCGTGGGCATTGGATTCATGTCATGATGAGCTTTAAATCTAAAGTTACCGGCAATTTAGTGTAGACATGTTAAGGTTATTGGTCAGTTTAAATTATCATTCTAAACTGATCATTGGTGCTTATTGAGTAAAGGCTTATATGTGAAGCATAATGCATGGCGTCATGCAGTTCGGGATAGACTGGAATACTTGAAGGTTTTTTCGTATCTATTTGAGTCTGAAATTTTGTCACAATACAGAAAATTGAGCTAGCATACATGGGCATTGGAATTATGTCATTCTGAGCTCCAAATGAAAACTTACGGACGATAGTGCGGATATTTCAAGTTGATTGGCCAGTTCTGCTAATAATTCTAAGCTAATCATTGGTGCTCATTGAGTAAAGGCTTATAAGTGAAGCATAATGCATGGCATCACGCAGTTAAGGATAGATTGGATTACATGGCGGCTTTTCGTTTCTATTTGAGTATGAAATTTTTTCACAATATAGAAAATTGAGCTAGAATGACGTGGGCACTGTATTCATGTCATTCTAAGCTTTAAATCAAAAGTTACGGACGATTTTGTGTGGACATGTCAAGTGAATTGGCCAGTTCAACTAATCATTCTAAGCTGATCATTGTTCGTCATTGAGTAAAGGCTTATAAGTGAAGCATAATAAATTGTATCACGTAGTTTGGGATAGATTGGATTACATAGAGGCTTTTTCGTATCTACTTGACTCTGAAATTTTGTCACAATATAGAAAACTGAGCTAGGATAACGTGGGCATTGGATTCATGTTATTCTGAGCTCTAAATCAAAAGCTACGGACGATTTAGTGCAGACATGTAAATTTGATTGGCAAGTTCAACTGATCATTCTAAGCAGATCATTGGTTCTCATTGAGCAAAGGCTTATAAGTGAAGCATAATGCATGGCATCACACAGTTTGTGATAGATTTGACTACTTGAGGCTTTGTGGTATCTATTTGAGTCTGACATTTTGTCACAATATAGCAAATTTAGCTATCATAGCGTGGGCATTGGATTCATGTCATGATGAGCTTTAAATCAAAAGTTACCGAAGATTTAGTGCAGACATGTCAAGGTTATTGGTCAGTTCAAATGATCATTCTAAACTGATCATTCTAAACTGATCATTGGTGCTCATTGAGTAAAGGCTTATATGTGAAGCATAATGCATGGCGTCATGCAGTTCGGGATAGACTGGATTACTTGAAGGTTTTTTCGTATCTATTTGAGTTTGAAATTTTGTCACAATACAGAAAATTGAGCTAGCATACATGGGCATTGGAATTATGTCATTCTGATCTCTAAATCAAAAGTTACGGACGATAGTGCAGATATTTCAAGTTGATTGGCCAGTTCTGCTAATAATTCTAAGCTAATAATTGGTGCTCATTGAGTAAAGGCGTATAAGTGAAGCATAATGCATGGCATCACGCAGTTTAGGATATATTGGATTACATGGCGGCTTTTCGTTTCTATTTGAGTATGAAATTTTTTCACAATATAGAAAATTGAGCTAGCATGACGTGGGCATTGTATTCATGTCATTCCGAGCTTTAAATCAAAAGTTACGGACGATTTTGTGCCGACATGACAAGTGGATTGGCCAGTTCAACTAATCATTCTAAGCTGATCATTGTTCGTCATTGAGTAAAGGCTTATAACTGAAGCATAATAAATTGCATCACGTAGTTTGGGATAGATTGGATTACATAGAGGCTTTTTCGTATCTACTTGACTCTGAAATTTTGTCACAATATAGAAAACTGAGCTAGGATAACGTGGGCATTGGATTCATGTCATTCTGAGCTCTAAATCAAAAGTTACATACGATTTAGTGCAGATATGTTAAGTTGATTGCAAAGTTCAACTGATCATTCTAATCTGATCACTGGTGCTCACTGAGTAAAGGCTTATAAGTGAAGCATAATGCATGGCATCACGAAGTTTGGGATAGATTTGATTACTTGGAGGCTTTGTCGTATTTATTTGAGACTGAAACTTTGTCATAGTATAGAAAATTGAGATAGCATAATGTGGGCTTTGGATTGATGTCATTCTGAGCTCTGAATCTAAAGTTATGGTCGATTTTATGCGGACATGTCAAGTTAATTGGTCAGTTCTAATGACCATTCTAAGCTAATCATTGGTGCTCATTGAGTAAAGGCTTATGAGTGAAGCATAATGCATGGCATCACGCAGTTCGGGATATATTGGATTATTTGGAGGCTTTGTCGTATCTATTTGAGTATGAAATTTTGTCACAATATAGAAAATTGAGGTAGCATATCGTGAGCATTGGATTCATGTCATTCGGAGATCTAAATCAAATGTTACGGATGATTTAGTGCGTAGATGTCAAGTAGACTAGCCAGTTCTACTAATCATTCTAAGCTGATCATTGGGGCTCATTGAGTAGAGGGTTATAAGTGAAGCATAATGCATGACACCACGCAGTTTGGGATATATTGCATTACTTGGAGGCTTTCTCGTATCTATTTGATTCTGAAATTTGAGCTAGCATAATGTGGGCATTGGATTCATGTCATTCTAAGCTCTAAATCAAAAGTTAAGGACAATTTAGTGCAGACATGTCAAGTTGATTGGTCAATTCAAATGATCATTCTAAGCTGATCATTCGTGCTCATTGAGTAAAGGCTTATAAGTGAAGCATAATGCATGACATCACTCTGTTTGTGATAGATTACATTACTTGGAGGCATTTTCGTATATATTTGAGTTTGAAATTTTGTCACAATATAAAAAATTGAGCTACCATAACGTTGGCATTGGATTAATGTCGTTCAGAGCTCTAAATCAAAAGTTACGGACGATTAAGTGCAGACATGTAAAGTTGATTGGCCAGTTCAACTGATCACTCTAAGCTAATAATTGGTGCTCATTGAGTAAAATCTTATTAGTGAAGCATAATGCATGGCATCACGTAGTTTGGGATATATTGGATTATTTGGAGGCTTTGTCCTATCTATTTGAGTTTGAAATTATGTCACAATAGAGAAATTTGAGCTAGCATACATGGGCATTGGATTTATGTCATTCTGAGCTCTAAATCAAAAGTTACGGACGATTTAGTGCAGACATGTAATTGATTGGCAAGTTCAATTGATCATTCTAAGCAGATCATTGGTTCTCATTGAGTAAAGGGTTATAAGTGAAGCATAATGCATGGCATCACGCAGTTTATGATAGATTTGATTACTTGAGGCTTTTTCGTATCTATTTGAGTCTGAAATTTTGTCACAATATAGAAAATATAGCTATCATAGCGTGGGCATTGGATTCATGTCATGATGAGCTTTAAATCAAAAGTTACCGACGATTTAGTGTAGAGATGTCAAGGTTATTGGTCAGTTCAAATGATCATTCTAAACTGATCATTGGTGCTCATTGAGTAAAGGCTTATATGTGAAGCATAATGCATGGCATCATGCAGTTCGGGATAGACTGGATTACTTGAAGGTTTTTTCGTATCCATTTAAGTCTGAAATTTTGTCACAATACAGAAAATTGAGCTAGCATACATGGGCATTGGAATTATGTCATTCTGATCTCTAAATCAAAAGTTACGGACGATAGTGCAGATATTTCAAGTTGATTGGCCAGTTCTGCTAATAATTCTAAGCTAATAATTGGTGCTCATTGAGTAAAGGCGTATAAGTGAAGCATAATGCATGGCATCACGCAGTTTATGATATATTGGATTACATGGTGGCTTTTCGTTTCTGTTTGAGTATGAAATTTTTTCACAATATAGAAAATTGAGCTAGCATGACGTGGGCATTGTATTCATGTCATTCCGAGCTTTAAATCAAAAGTTACGGACGATTTTGTGCCGACATGACAAGTGGATTGGCCAGTTCAACTAATCATTCTAAGCTGATCATTGTTCGTCATTGAGTAAAGGCTTATAACTGAAGCATAATAAATTGCATCACGTAGTTTGAGATAGATTGGATTACATAGAGGCTTTTTCGTATCTACTTGACTCTGAAATTTTGTCACAATATAGAAAACTGAGCTAGGATAACGTGGGCATTGGATTCATGTCATTCTGAGCTCTAAATCAAAAGTTACATACTATTTAGTGCAGATATGTAAAGTTGATTGCAAAGTTCAACTGATCATTCTAATCTGATCAGTGGTGCTCACTGAGTAAAGGCTTATAAGTGAAGCATAATGCATGGCATCACGCAGTTTGGGATAGATTTGATTACTTGGAGGCTTTGTCGTATTTATTTGAGTCTGAAACTTTGACATAGTATAGAAAATTGATATAGCATTATGTGGGCTTTGGATTGATGTCATTCTGAGCTCTAAATCTAAAGTTATGGTCGATTTTATGCGGACATGTCAAGTTAATTGGTCAGTTCAAATGACCATTCTAAGGTAATCATTGGTGCTCATTGAGTAAAGGCTTATGAGTGAAGCATAATGCATGGCATCACGCAGTTTGGGATATATTGGATTATTTGGAGGCTTTGTCGTATCTATTTGAGTATGAAATTTTGTAACAATATAGAAAATTGAGGTAGCATATCGTGAGCATTGGATTCATGTCATTCGGAGATCTAAATCAAATGTTACGGACGATTTAGTGCGTACATCTCAAGTAGATTAGCTAGTTCTACTAATCATTCTAAGCTGATCATTGGGGCTCATTGAGTAGAGGGTTATAAGTGAAGCATAATGCATGACACCACGCAGTTTAGGATAGATTGGATTACTTGGAAGCTTTCTCGTATCTATTTGAGTCTGAAATTTTGTCATAGTATAGAACTTTGAGCTAGCATAAGGTGGGCGTTGGATTCATGTCATTCTAAGCTCTAAATCAAAAGATAAGGACAATTTAGTGCCGACATGTCAAGTTGAATGGTCAATTCAAATGATCATTCTAAGCTGATCATTGGTGCTCATTGAGTAAAGGCTTATAAGTGAAGCATAATGCATGACATCACTCAGTTTGTGATAGATTAGATTACTTGGAGGCATTTTCGTATATATTTGAGTTTGAAATTTTGGTACAATATAAAAAATTGAGCTACCATAACGTTGGCATTGGATTAATGTCATTCTGAGCTCTAAATCAAAAGTTACGGACGATTAAGTGCAGACATGTAAAGTTGATTGGCCAGTTCAACTGATCATTCTAGGCTAATAATTGGTGCTCATTGAGTAAAATCTTATAAGTGAAGCATAATGCATGGCATCACGCAGTTTGGGATATATTGGATTATTTGGAGGTTTTTTCCTATCTATTTGAGTTTAAATTATGTCAAAATATAGAAATTTGAGCTAGCATACATGGGCATTGGATTTATGTCATTCTGAGCTCTAAATCAAAAGTTACGGACGATTTAGTGCAGACATGTAAAGTTGATTGGCAAGTTCAACTGATTATTCTAAGCAGATCATTGGTTCTCATTGAGCAAAGGCTTATAAGTGAAGCATAATGCATGGCATCACGCAGTTTGTGATAGATTTGATTACTTGAGGCTTTGTCGTATCTATTTGAGTCTGAAATTTTGTCACAATATAGAAAATTGAGCTAGCATACATGGGCATTGGAATTATGTCATTCTGAGCTCTAAATCAAAAGTTACAGACGATAGTGCGGATATTTCAAGTTGATTGGCCAGTTCGACTAATAATTCTAAGCTAATCATTGGTGCTCATTGAGTAAAGGCTTATAAGTGAAGCATAATGCATGGCATCACGCAGTTTAGGATAGATTGGATACATGGCGGCTTTTCGTTTCTATTTGAGTATGAATATTTTTCACAATATCGAAAATTGAGCTAGCATGACGTGGGCATTGTATTCATGTCATTCTGAGCTTTAAATCAAAAGTTACGGACGATTTTGTGCGGACATGTCAAGTGGATTGGCCAGTTCAACTAATCATTCTAAGCTGATCATTGTTCGTCATTGAGTAAAGGCTTATAAGTGAAGCATAATAAATTGCATCACATAGTTTGGGATAGATTGGATTACATAGAGGCTTTTTCGTATCTACTTGACTCTGAAATTTTGTCACAATATAGAAAACTGAGCTAGGATAACGTGGGCATTGGATTCATTTCATTCTGAGCTCTAAATCAAAAGTTAAATACGATTTAGTGCAGATATGTGGAGTTGATTGCAAAGTTCAACTGATCATTCTAATCTGATCACTGGTGCTCATTGAGTAAAGGCTTATAAGTGAAGCATAATGCATGGCATCACGCAGTTTGAGATAGATTTGATTACTTGGAGGCCTTGTCATATTTATTTGAGTCTGAAACTTTGTCATAGTATAGAAAATTGAGATAGCATAATGTGGGCTTTGGATTGATGTCATTCTGAGCTCTAAATCTAAAGTTATGGTCGATTTTATGCGGACATGTCAAGTTAATTGGTCAGTTCAAATGACCATTCTAAGCTAATCATTGGTGCTCATTGAGTAAAGGCATATGAGTGAAGCATAATGCATGGCATCACGCAGTTTGGGATATATTGGATTATTTGGAGGCTTTGTCGTATCTATTTGAGTCTGAAATTTTGTCACAATATAGAAAATTGAGGTAGCATATCGTGAGCATTGGATTCATGTCATTCGGAGATCTAAATCAAATGTTACGGACGATTTAGTACGTACATGTCAAGTAGATTAGCCAGTTCTACTAATCATTCTAAGCTGATCATTGGGGCTCATTGAGTAGAGGGTTGTAAGTGAAGCATAATGCATGACACCACGCAGTTTGGGATAGATTGGGATATTTGGAGGCTTTCTTGTATCTATTTGATTCTGAAATTTTGTCATAGTATAGAAAATTGAGCTAGCATAATGTGGGCGTTGGATTCATGTCATTCTAAGCTCTAAATCAAAAGTTAAGGACGATTTAGTGCAGACATGTCAAGTTGATTGGTTAATTCAAATGATAATTCTAAGCTGATCATTGGTGCTCATTGAGTAAAGGCTTATAAGTGAAGCATAATGCATGACATCACGCAGTTTGTGATAGATTAGATTACTTGGAGGCATTTTCGTATATATTTGAGTTTGAAATTTTGTCACCATATAAAAAATTGAGCTACCATAACGTGGGCATTGGATTAATGTCATTCTGAGCTCNTCATTGAGTAAAGGCTTATGAGTGAAGCATAATGTATGGCATCATGCAGTTTGGGATATATTGGATTATTTGGAGGCTTTGTCGTATCTATTTGAGTCTGAAATTTTTTCACAATGTAGAAAATTGAGGTAGCATATCGTGAGCATTGGATTCATGTCATTCGGAGATCTAAATCAAATGTTACGGACGATTTAGTGCGTACATGTCAAGTTGATTAGCCAGTTCTACTAATCATTCTAAGCTGATCATTGGGGTTCATTTTTAGAGGGTTATAAGTGAAGGATAATGCATGACACCACGCAGTTTGAGATTGATTGGATTACTTGGAGGTTTTATGGTATCTATTTGAGTTTGAAATTTTGTCATAGTATAGAAAATTGAGCTAGTATGATGTGGGCGTTGGATTCATGTCATTCTAAGCTCCAAAATCAAAAGTTAAGGACGATTTAGTGCAGAGATGTCAAGTTGATTGGTCAATTCAAATGATAATTCTAAGCTGATCATTGGTGCTCATTGAGTAAAGGCTTATAAGTGAAGCATAATGCATGACATCACGCAGTTTTCGTATATATTTGAGTTTGAAATTTTTTCACCATATAAAAAATTGAGCTACCATAACGTGGGCATTGGATTAATGTCATTCTGAGCTCTAAATCAAAAGTTACAGACGATTACGTGCAGACATGTAAAGTTGATTGGCCAGTTCAACTGATCATTCTAAGCTAATAATTGGTGCTCATTGAGTAAAAGCTTATAAGTGCAGCATAATGCATGGCATCACGCAGTTTGGGATATATTGGATTATTTGGAGGCTTTGTCCTATCTATTTGAGTTTGAAATTTTGTCACAATATAGAAATTTGAGCTAGCATACATGGGCATTGGATTTATGTCATTCTGAGCTCTAAATCAAAAGTTATAGACGATTTAGTGCAGACATGTAAAGTTGATTGGCAAGTTCAACTGATCGTTCTAAGCAGATCATTGGTTCTCATTGAGCAAAGGCTTATAAGTGAAGCATAATGCATGGCATCACGCAGTTTGTGATAGATTTGATTACTTGAGGCTTTGTCGTATCTATTTGAGTCTGAAATTTTCTCACAATATAGAAAATTTAGCTATCATGGCGTGGGCATTGGATTCATGTCATGATGAGCTTTAAATCAAAAGTTACGGACGATTTAGTGCAGACATGTCAAGGTTATTGGTCATTTCAAATGATCGTTCTAAACTGATCATTCTAAACTGATCATTCTAAACTGATCATTGGTGTTCATTGAGTAAAGGCTTATTAGTGAAGCATAATGCATGGCGTCATGCAGTTCGGGATAGACTGGATTACTTGAAGGTTTTGTCGTATCTATTTGAGTCAGAAATTTTGTCACAATACAGAAAATTGAGCTAGCATACATGGGCATTGGAATTATGTCATTCTGAGCTCTAAATCAAAAGGTACGGACGATAGTGCGGATATTTCAAGTTGATTGGCCAGTTCTGCTAATAATTCTAAGCTAATCATTGGTGCTCATTGAGCAAAGGCTTATAAGTGAAGCATAATGCATGGCATCACGCAGTTTAGGATAGATGGGATTACATGGTGGCTTTTCGTTTCTATTTGAGTCTGAAATTTTTTCACAATATAGAAAATTTAGCTAGCATGACGTGGGCATTGTATTCATGTCATTCTGAGCTTTAAATCAAAAGTTACGGACGATATAGTATGGACATGTCAAGTTGATTGGCCAGTTTAACTGATCATTCTAGGCTGATCAGTGTTGCTCATTGAGTAAAGGCTAATAAGTGAAGCATAATGCATGGCATCACGCAGTTTTGATATATTGGATTACTTGGAAGCTTTGTCGTATCTATTTGACTCTGAAATTTTGGAACAGTATAGAAAATTGAGCTAGGATAACATGGGCATTGGATTCATGTCATTCTGAGCTCTAAATCAAATGTTACAGACGATTAAGTGCATATATGTAAAGTTGATTGGAAAGTTCAACTGATCATTCTAATCTGATCATTGGTGCTCAATGAGTAAAGGCTTATAAGTGAAGCATAATGCATGGCATCACGCAGTTTGGGATAGATTTGATTACTTGGAGGCTGTGTCGTATTTATTTGAGTCTGAAACTTTGTCATAGTATAGAAAATTGAGATAGCATAACGTAGACTTTGGATTGATGTCATTCTGAGCTCTAAATCAAAAGTTACGGTCAATTTTGTGCGGACATGTCAAGTTAATTGGTCAGTTCAAATGACCATTCTAAGCTAATCATTGGTGCTCATTGAGTAAAGGCTTATGAGTGAAGCATAATGCATGGCATCATGCAGTTTGGGATAGATTGGTTTACTTGGAGGCTTTTTCGTATCTATTTGAGTCTGAAATTTTGTCACAGTATAGAAAATTGAGCTAGTATAATGTGGGCGTTGGATTCATGTTATTCTAAGATCCAAAATCAAAAGTTAAGGACGATTTAGTGCAGACATGTCAAGTTGATTGGCCAATTCAAATGATCATTCTAAGCTCATCATTGGTCCTCATTGAGTAAAGGCTTAGAAGTGAAGCATAATGCATGACATCACGCAGTTTGTGATAGATTAGATTACTTGGAGGCATTTTCCTATATATTTGAGTTTGAAATTTTGTCACAATATAAAAAATTGAGCTACCATAACGTGGGCATTGGATTAATGTCATTCTGAGCTCTAAATCAAAAGTTACGGACGATTACGTGCAGACATGTAAAGTTGATTGACCAGTTCAACAGATCATTCTAAGCTATTAATTGGTGCTCATTGAGTAAAAGCTAATAAGTGAAGCATAATGCATGGCATCACGCAGTTTGGGATATATTGGATTATTTGGAGGCTTTGTCCTATCTATTTGAGTTTGAAATTATGTCACAATATAGAAATTTGAGCAAGCATACATGGGCATTGGATTTATATCATTCTGAGCTCTAAATCAAAACGTACGGATGATTTTTTGCAGACATGTCAAGTTGATTGGCCAGTTCTGCTAATCATTCTAAACTGATCATTGTTGCTCATTGAGTAAAGGCTTATAAGTGAAGCATAATGCATGGCATCACGCAGTTTGGGATATATTGGATTTCTTGGAGGCGTTATCGTATCTATTTGAGTCTGAAATTTTGTCACAGTATAGAAAATTGAGCTAGCATAACATAGGCATTGGATTCATGTCATTCTGAGTTCTAAATCAAAAGTTACGGACGATTTTGTGCGGACATGTCAAGTGGATTGGCCAGTTCAACTAATCATTCTAAGCTGATCATTTTTCGTCATTGAGTAAAGGCTTATAAGTGAAGCATAATAAATTGCATCATGTAGTTTGGAATAGATTGGATTACATAGAGGCTTTTTCGTATCTACTTGACTCTGAAATTTTGTCACAATATAGAAAACTGGGTTAGGATAACGTGGGCATTGGATTCATGTCATTCTGAGCTCTAAATCAAAAGTTACATACGATTTAGTGCAGATATGTAAAGTTGATTGCAAAGTTCAACTGATCATTCTAATCTGATCACTGGTGCTCATTGAGTAAAGGCTTATAAGTGAAGCATTATGCATGGCATCACGCAGTTTGGGATAGATTTGATTACTTGGAGGCTTTGTCCTATTTATTTGAGTCTGAAACTTTGTCATAGTATTGAAAATATAGATAGCATAATGTGGGCTTTGGATTGATGTCATTCTGAGCTCTAAATCTAAAGTTATGGTCGATTTTATGCGGACATGTCAAGTTAATTGGTCAGTTCAAATGACCATTCTAAGCTAATCATTGGTGCTCATTGAGTAAAGGCTTATGAGTGAAGCATAATGCATGGCATCATGCAGTTTGGGATATAATGGATTATTTGGAGGCTTTGTCATATCTAGTTGAGTCTGAAATTTTGTCACAATATAGAAAATTGAGGTAGCATATCGTGAGCATTGGATTCATGTCATTCGGAGATCTAAATCAAATGTTACTGACGATTTAGTGCGTACATGTCAAGTAGATTAGCCAGTTCTACTAATCATTCTAAGCTGATCATTGGGGCTCATTTAGTAGAGGGTTATAAGTGAAGCATAATGCATGACACCATGCAGTTTGGGAGAGATTGGATTACTTGGAGGTTTCTCGTATCTATTTGAGTCTGAAATTTTGTCATAGTATAGAGAATTGAGCTAGCATAATGTGGGCGTTGGATTCATGTCATTCTAAGCTCTAAATCAAAAGTTAAGGACGATTTAGTGCAGACATGTCAAGTTGATTGATCAATTCAAATGATAATTCTAAGCTGATCATTGGTGCTCATTGAGTAAAGGCTTATAAGTGAAGCATAATGCATGACATCACGCAGTTTTCGTATATATTTGAGTTTGAAATTTTGTCACCATATAAAAAATTGAGCTACCATAACGTGGGCATTGGATTAATGTCATTCTGAGCTCTAAATCAAAAGTTACGGACGATTACGTGCAGACATGTAAAGTTGATTGGCCAGTTCAACTGAGCATTCTAAGCTAATAATTGGTGCTCATTGAGTAAAAGCTTATAAGTGAAGCATAATGCATGGCATCACGCAGTTTGGGATATATTGGATTATTTGGAGGCTTTGTCCTATCTATTTGAGTTTGAAATTTTGTCACAATATAGAAATTTGAGCTAGCATACATGGGCATTGGATTTATGTCATTCTGAGCTCTAAATCAAAAGTTATAGACGATTTAGTGCAGACATGTAAAGTTGATTGGCAAGTTCAACTGATCGTTCTAAGCAGATCATTGGTTCTCATTGAGCAAAGGCTTATAAGTGAAGCATAATGCATGGCATCACGCAGTTTGTGATAGATTTGATTACTTGAGGCTTTGTCGTATCTATTTGAGTCTGAAATTTTCTCACAATATAGAAAATTTAGCTATCATGGCGTGGGCATTGGATTCATGTCATGATGAGCTTTAAATCAAAAGTTACGGACGATTTAGTGCAGACATGTCAAGGTTATTGGTCATTTCAAATGATCGTTCTAAACTGATCATTCTAAACTGATCATTCTAAACTGATCATTGGTGTTCATTGAGTAAAGGCTTATTAGTGAAGCATAATGCATGGCGTCATGCAGTTCGGGATAGACTGGATTACTTGAAGGTTTTGTCGTATCTATTTGAGTCAGAAATTTTGTCACAATACAGAAAATTGAGCTAGCATACATGGGCATTGGAATTATGTCATTCTGAGCTCTAAATCAAAAGGTACGGACGATAGTGCGGATATTTCAAGTTGATTGGCCAGTTCTGCTAATAATTCTAAGCTAATCATTGGTGCTCATTGAGTAAAGGCTTATAAGTGAAGCATAATGCATGGCATCACGCAGTTTAGGATAGATGGGATTACATGGTGGCTTTTCGTTTCTATTTGAGTCTGAAATTTTTTCACAATATAGAAAATTTAGCTAGCATGACGTGGGCATTGTATTCATGTCATTCTGAGCTTTAAATCAAAAGTTACGGACGATATAGTATGGACATGTCAAGTTGATTGGCCAGTTTAACTGATCATTCTAGGCTGATCAGTGTTGCTCATTGAGTAAAGGCTTATAAGTGAAGCATAATGCATGGCATCACGCAGTTTTGATATATTGGATTACTTGGAAGCTTTGTCGTATCTATTTGACTCTGAAATTTTGGAACAGTATAGAAAATTGAGCTAGGATAACGTGGGCATTGGATTCATGTCATTCTGAGCTCTAAATCAAAAGTTACAGACGATTAAGTGCAGATATGTAAAGTTGATTGGAAAGTTCAACTGATCATTCTAATCTGATCATTGGTGCTCATTGAGTAAAGGCTTATAGGTGAAGCATAATGCATGGCATCACGCAGTTTGGGATAGATTTGATTAGTTGGAGGCTGTGTCGTATTTATTTGAGTCTGAAACTTTGTCATAGTATAGAAAATTTAGATAGCATAACGTAGACTTTGGATTGATGTCATTGTGAGCTCTAAATCAAAAGTTACGGTCGATTTTGTGCGGACATGTCAAGTTAATTGGTCAGTTCAAATGACCATTCTAAGCTAATCATTGGTGCTCATTGAGTAAAGGCTTATGAGTGAAGCATAATGCATGGCATCATGCAGTTTGGGATAGATTGGATTACTTGGAGGCTTTTATCTATTTGAGTCTGAAATTTTGTCACAGTATAGAAAATTGAGCTAGTATAATGTGGGCGTTGGATTCATGTCATTCTAAGATCCAAAATCAAAAGTTAAGGACGATTTAGTGCAGACCTGTCAAGTTGATTGGCCAATTCAAATGATCATTCTAAGCTGATCATTGGTCCTCATTGAGTAAAGGTTTAGAAGTGAAGCATAATGCATGACATCACGCAGTTTGTGATAGATTAGATTACTTGGAGGCATTTTCGTATATATTTGAGTTTGAAATTTTGTCACAATATAAAAAATTGAGCTACCATAACGTGGGCATTGGATTAATGTCATTCTGAGCTCTAAATCAAAAGTTACGGACGATTAAGTGCAGACATGTAAAGTTGATTGACCAGTTCAACAGATCATTCTAAGCTAATAATTGGTGCTCATTGAGTAAAAGCTAATAAGTGAAGCATAATGCATGGCATCACGCAGTTTGGGATATATTGGATTATTTGGAGGCTTTGTCCTATCTATTTAAGTTTGAAATTATGTCACAATATAGAAATTTGAGCAAGCATACATGGGCATTGGATTTATGTCATTCTGAGCTCTAAATCAAAACGTACGGATGATTTTTTGCAGACATGTCAAGTTGATTGGCCAGTTCTGCTAATCATTCTAAACTGATCATTGTTGCTCATTGAGTAAAGCCTTATAAGTGAAGCATAATGCATGACATCATGCAGTTTGGGATATATTGGATTTCTTGGAGGCGTTGTCGTATCTATTTGAGTCTGAAATTTTGTCACAGTATAGAAAATTGAGCTGGCATAACATAGGCATTGGATTCATGTCATTCTTAGTTCTAAATCAAAAGTTACGGACGATTTTGTGCGGACATGTCAAGTGGATTGGCCAGTTCAACTAATCATTCTAAGCTGATCATTTTTCGTCATTGAGTAAAGGCTTATAAGTGAAGCATAATAAATTGCATCATGTAGTTTGGAATAGATTGGATTACATAGAGGCTTTTTCGTATCTACTTGACTCTGAAATTTTGTCACAGTATAGAAAATTGAGCTACGATAACGTGGGCATTGGATTCATGTCATTTTGAGCTCTAAATCAAAAGTTACAGACGATTAAGTTCAGATATGTAAAGTTGATTGGAAAGTTCAACTGATCATTCTAATCTGATCATTGGTGCTCATTGAGTAATGGCTTATAAGTGAAGCATAATGCATGGCATCACGCAGTTTGGGATAGACTTGATTACTTGGAGGCTATTTCCTATTTATTTGAGTCTGAAACTTTGTCATAGTATAGAAAATTTAGATAGCATAACGTGGACTTCGGATTGATGTCATTCTGAGCTCTAAATCAAAAGTTACGGTCGATTTTGTGCGGACATGTCAAGTTAATTGGTCAGTTCAAATGACCCTCTAAGCTAATCATTGGTGCTCATTGAGTAAAGGCTTATGAGTGAAGCATAATGTATGGCATCACGCAGTTTGGGATATATTGGATTATTTGGAGGCTTTGTCGTATCTATTTGAGTCTGAAATTTTTTCACAATGTAGAAAATTGATGTAGCATATCGTGAGCATTGGATTCATGTCATTCGGATATCTAAATCAAATGTTACGGACGATTTAGTGCGTACATGTCAAGTTGATTAGCCAGTTCTACTAATCATTCTAAGCTGATCATTGGGGTTCATTTTTAGAGGGTTATAAGTGAAAGATAATACATGACAACACGCAGTTTGAGATTGATTGGATTACTTGGAGGTTTTTTGGTATCTATTTGAGTCTGAAATTTTGTCATAGTATAGAAAATTGAGCTAGTATGATGTGGGCGTTGGATTCATGTCATTCTAAGCTCCAAAATCAAAAGTTAAGGACGATTTAGTGCAGACATGTCAAGTTGATTGGCCAATTCAAATGATCATTCTAAGCTCATCATTGGTCCTCATTGAGTAAAGGCTTAGAAGTGAAGCATAATGCATGACATCACGCAGTTTGTGATAGATTAGATTACTTGGAGGCATTTTCGTATATATTTGAGTTTGAAATTTTGTCACAATATAAAAAATTGAGCTACCATAACGTGGGCATTGGATTAATGTCATTCTGAGCTCTAAATCAAAAGTTACGGACGATTAAGTACAGACATGTAAAGTTGATTGACCAGTTCAACAGACCATTCTAAGCTAATAATTGGTGCTCATTGAGTAAAAGCTAATAAGTGAAGCATAATGCATGGCATCACGCAGTTTGGGATTTATTGGATTATTTGGAGTCTTTGTCCTATCTATTTGAGTTTGAAATTATGTCACAATATAGAAATTTGAGCAAGCATACATGGGCATTGGATTTATGTCATTCTGAGCTCTAAATCAAAACGTACGGATGATTTTTGCAGACATGTCAAGTTGATTGGCCAGTTCTGCTAATCATTTTAAACTGATCAATGTTGCTCATTGAGTAAAGGCTTATATGTGAAGCATGATGCATAGCATCACACAGTTTCGGATAGATCAGATTACTTGGAGGCTTTTTGGTTTCTATTTGAGTCTGAAATTTTCTCGTAGTATAGAAAATTGACGTAGCATAATGTGGGTGTTGGATTCATGTCATTCCACACTAAAGTTACACACGACTTAGTGCGGACTTGTCAAGTTTATTGGTCAGTTCAAATGATCATTCTAAGCTGATCATTAGTGGTCATTGAGTAAACGCTTATAAGTGAAGCAGAATGCATGGCCTCACGCAGTTTGGGATAGATTGGATTACTTGGAGGCTTTGTCGTATATATTTGAGTCTGAAAATTTGGCACAATATAAAAAGTTGAGCTAGTATAACGTGGGCATTGGATTCATGTCATTCTGAGCTCAAAATCAAAAGTTACGTACGATTTAGTGTAGACATGTACAGTTGATTGACAAGTTCAACTGATCATTCTGAGCTGATCATTGGTGCTCATTGAGTGAAGGCTTATAAGTGAAACATAATGCATGGCATCACACAGTTTGGGATAGATTTGATTACTCTGAGGTTTGTCGTATCTATTTGAGTCTGAAACTTTGTCATAGCATAGAAAATTGAGCTAGCATAACGTGGGCGTTCGATTCATGTCATTCTGAGCTCTAAATCAAAAGTTACAGACATTTTGTTGTGGACATGTCAAGTTGATTAGACAGTTCTTCTAATCATTCTAAGCTGATCATTGGTGCACATTGAGCAAAGGCTTACAAGTGAAGCATAATGCATGGCATCACGCAGTTTTGGATAGATTGGATTATTTGGAGGCTTTGTCGAAACTATTTGAGTCTGAAATTTTTTCATAGTAAAGAAAATTGAGCTAGCATAACGTGGGCGTTAGATTCATGTCAAGTTGAGCTCTAAATCAAAAGTTACGGACGATTTAGGGTGGACATGTCAAGTTGATTGTCCAGTTCAAGTGATCATTCTAATCTGATCATTAGTGCTCATTGAGTAGAGGGTTATAAGTGAAGCATAATGCATGACATCACGCATTCTGGGATATATTGGATTACTTAGAGGCGTGTCGTATCTACTTGACTATGACATTTTTTCATAGTATAGAAAATTGAGCTAGAATAATGTTGGCGTTGGATTCATGTCATTCTGAGATCTAAATAAAAAGTTACGAACGATTTAGTGCAGACATGTCAACTTGATTGGTCAATTCAAATGATCATTCTAAGTTGATCCTTTGTGCTCATTGAGTGAAGGCTTATGAGTGAAGCATAATGCATGGCATCACGTAGTTCGGGATAGATTTGATTACTTAGAGGCTTTGTCGTATCTATTTGAGTCTGAAACTTTGTCATAGTATAGAAAATTGAGCTAGCATAACGTGGGCGTTCGATTCATGTCATTGTGAGCTCTAAATCAAAACTTACAGACAATTTTGTGCGGACATGTCACGTTAATTGGTCAGTTCAAATGACCATTCTAAGCTGATCATTGGTGCTCATTGAGTAAACGCTTATAAGTGAAGTATAATGCATGACCTAACGCAGTTTGGGATAGATTGGATTACTTGGAGGCTTTGTCGTATATATTTGAGTCTGAAAATTTGGCAGAATATAAAAAGTTGAGCTAGTATAACGTGGGCATTGGATTCATGTCATTCTGAGCTCAAAATCAAAAGTTACGTACGATTTAGTGCAGACATGTACAGTTGATTGACAAGTTCAACTGATCATTCTGAGCTGATCATTGGTGCTCATTGAGTGAAGGCTTATAAGTGAAACATAATGCATGGCATCACACAGTTTGGGATAGATTTGATTACTCTGAGGTTTGTCGTATCTATTTGAGTCTGAAACTTTGTCATAGCATAGAAAATTGAGCTAGCATAACGTGGGCGTTCGATTCATGTCATTCTGAGCTCTAAATCAAAAGTTACAGACATTTTGTTGTGGACATGTCAAGTTGATTAGACAGTTCTTCTAATCATTCTAAGCTGATCATTGGTGCACATTGAGCAAAGGCTTACAAGTGAAGCATAATGCATGGCATCACGCAGTTTTGGATAGATTGGATTATTTGGAGGCTTTGTCGAATCTATTTGAGTCTGAAATTTTTTCATAGTAAAGAAAATTGAGCTAGCATAACGTGGGCGTTAGATTCATGTCAAGTTGAGCTCTAAATCAAAAGTTACGGACGATTTAGGGTGGACATGTCAAGTTGATTGTCCAGTTCAAGTGATCATTCTAATCTGATCATTAGTGCTCATTGAGTAGAGGGTTATAAGTGAAGCATAATGCATGACATCACCATTCTGGGATATATTGGATTACTTAGAGGCGTGTCGTATCTACTTGACTATGACATTTTTTCATAGTATAGAAAATTGAGCTAGAATAATGTTGGCGTTGGATTCATGTCATTCTGAGATCTAAATAAAAAGTTACGAACGATTTAGTGCAGACATGTCAACTTGATTGGTCAATTCAAATGATCATTCTAAGTTGATCCTTTGTGCTCATTGAGTGAAGGCTTATGAGTGAAGCATAATGCATGGCATCACGTAGTTCGGGATAGATTTGATTACTTAGAGGCTTTGTCGTATCTATTTGAGTCTGAAACTTTGTCATAGTATAGAAAATTGAGCTAGCATAACGTGGGCGTTCGATTCATGTCATTGTGAGCTCTAAATCAAAACTTACAGACAATTTTGTGCGGACATGTCACGTTAATTGGTCAGTTCAAATGACCATTCTAAGCTGATCATTGGTGCTCATTGAGTAAAGGCTTATAAGTGAAGCATAATGCATGGCATCACGCATTTTGGAATAGATTGGGTTACTTGGAGGCTTTGNTGGAGAAGAATCTCCTAAGAGTATATTCATACATTGAGTCTTTACAGCCCCTTTATAGAGGATTTACAATGTGAACACAAAAGAAAACGAATTCAAACTTGTGGATGAGTTTGAATAGAGGAGGAGCCTGTCAACAACCAATGAAAAGAGAGGAGACAGCATGGGCATGACTGTTTGGTGTGGTTGCCAAGACTGTGTGCAGCATGGGCATGACTGTTTGGTGTGGTTGCCAAGACTGTGTGCAGGATGGGCATGACTTTTTCACCTTGATTCTTCTCCCAAGGTAGCTATTTAACCATTTCAACCATGTGGTTAATAATAACCCATCCTTTTTCATTTCCCTTGTTATTCAAACTGAATTTTCGTGCCCACACTTGCCTTGTAGGTCAAGATAGGTCTTATTTGATTTTCCTATGTCAATACTCCCCCTCAAGCTAAAGACTTTGGAATCACCCTAAAGTCTTAAGCTAGGGAAGCCAAGGCAACACCTCATTAAAAACCTTATTAAGGAAAACCATTTGGGATAAAACCTTAATAAGGGAAAAAGAGTGTGTTGCTCTTGGATTAGGAGACCTTTGATCATGGATGTGATAAATCAACAAGCCCAAGTTTGCTAAAGATGTTCTTGCAAACTTTGAGACTTGCTGCCTTTGTGAAGATGTCAGCTAGTTGGTCTTCACTCCTTGTATAACATGGCAAAATGGTTCCATCTTGAACTTTCTCCCTAACCTTATGGCAGTCGATCTCTATGTGCTTGGTCCTCTCGTGAAACACTGAGTTTGAAGCTATGTGAATGGCTGCCTGATTATAACAATGGAAGGTAATTGGCCCTGGTTGTGCAATACCGAAATCTTTCAAGAGTGCTTTGAGCCAAGTTACTTCATTTGTCAGCTTCCTCATAGCCCTATATCTGCTTCAGCACTAGAACATGATACCACCTTCTGCTTCTTAGTCTTCCAAGTGACTAAGTTCCCACCAACGAAGGTGCAATACCCAGTGGTTGATTTCCTATCCACCCTATCACCAGCCCAATCCGCATCACAATACCCGACAATCTCAGTGGTCCCATTCTTGCCCATCCATATACCTTGACCAGGAGATCCTTTGATGTATCTAAGGATCCTTTCTACCATGCTCCAATGATATACAGTAGGCTTTTGCATATGTTGACTTACATGATTCACAGCAAAACACAAGTCTGGTCGTGTGAGGGTGAGGTAGATCAGCTTCCCAACTAGTCTCCTATACTGAGAAACATCCTTAAATAACTCATCAGCTTTCTTCCCCTTTCCGTTGACCTTGTAGCCATCTTCAAGAGGAGTTTTGGCCGGTTTAGCCCCAAGCTTTCCCGTGTCTGTCAACAGATCAAGAGCATACTTTCTTTGGATAGAAAGAGCCCTTCTTGAGACCGACACACTTCAATACCCAAGAAGTACTTCAACTCTCCAAGATCCTTGATGTCAAATGATCTGTTTAAGAAGGCCTTTGTGGACTGAATTCCTTCCTTATCATCTCCTGTGATGATAAGGTCATCCACATAAACCAAGACCGCCACGATTCCTTTGGAGTTTGACGAGTGAACAAAGTATGATCTGAATGGGATTTCCTAAACCCATTATCAGTAAGTGTGGAGCTTAATTTGTGATACCAGGCCCTTGGTGGTTGCTTCAACCCATATATTGCCTTCCTAAGTCTTAGAACCTGTCCCTCTTTGCAAAAATCTTCAAGGCCTGGTGGTGGAGTCATATACACTTCCTCTTCAAGTTCTCCTTGTAGGAATGCGTTCTTGACATCCATTTGCCATAAGTCCCAAGTCAGATTCGTAGCTAGTGAAAGAACAACCCTTACAGTGTGTAGCTTAGCCACCGGTGCAAATGTATCAGTATAGTCCTCTCCATATGTCTGAGTGAAACCTCTTGCAACTAGACGTGCCTTGTACCTTTCTATGTCCCCATTGCTCTTATACTTGATGGTGAACACCCACTTGGAACTCACAGCCTTCTTGCCTTTGGGAAGTTCTTGTATATCCCATGTATGATTCTTTTCCATAGCTCCCTTCTCATCTCTTACTGCATCTAACCATTCTTTCTTGCTCTCAGCTTCTTCATAAGTCCTTGGAATCTGACTTTGTTCAATCTTTCCAAGGAATGCTTGATGACTAGATGGCAAGAGGTCAAGGGAACCAACAGCTTGTATGGGATGAGCCACGGCCTGGTTGTTGTAGAATACCCTAGTGTTCCTAAGTCTAGTACTCCTCCTTAAATGCTGAACAGGTGGTGCAGCCTCCTCTACAACCGTTTCCTCTTCCATTTGGTGAATAGGTTCCTCTATACCCACTTTCCAAGTCGTCTTGTTCTTGATTTTGGGCCATAGCTTCTTCTTGGATTGGAGTTGGTTCTTGAGTTACCACCCCTTGTTCATTCTCTTGGGTATCTTGTAAACTACTTAAGGTTCTTGTTTCTTCGTGTCTTGAATCCTTTGGCAGATCATTTCCCAAATGATTCAAGAGAAACCTCAAACTCGTAGCCAAATCAGAAGGTGACTTTGAGAGATCCTTCAATCCTTCCCAATCTTTCTGATCATAATAGCTTCGTTGTTCTATGAACTTGACATCTCTAGACACATATGTCCTGTTGTTGCTCGGATCATAGCACTTATAACCCTTTTGTGTTGTCGAATATCCAAGGAACATACACTTGATGCTCTTTGCCTCCAACTTGTTTCTTAGATCACCTGGAACATACACAAAGCACACACACCCAAAAACACGTAAATGATCAATGGAAGGTTTAGTTTTATTGAGTACCTCAAATGGGGATATATCTTGCAAGACTTTGGTTGGAATCCGATTGATGAGGTAGCAAGCAACCAAGACTGCATCTCCCCAAAAACTTTTAGGAACATTGGTATGAAACATCATGGATCTTGCTACTTTCATTAAGTGTCGGTTCTTCCTTTCAGCAACTCCATTTTGTTGTGGTGTGTGTGGACAGCTAGTTTGATGTAGTATTCCATTTTTGTTTAGATGAGCTTTGAATCTTTGACTTGTGTATTCCCCTCCATTATCTGATCTTAACACTTTGATCTTGGCATTGAATTGATTAGTAACATAAATATGAAAGTTTATAAATGCCTCATAAACCCTATCTTTAGATGGAAGTAATGTAACCCATGTATATTTCGATTTCTCATCTATAAAGGTCACAAAGTAATTATTCCTATCTCTAGACATGTAAGGTGAGGTCCAAACATCGGAATGTACTAAATCAAAGCAATGCTCATAAATTGTAGACGATTTAGGGAAAACAACCTGACAATGTTTGCCAAGGATACAAGCCTCACAAACTGAGTGATCATAAGCGACATTAGGAATTATTAAGCTTAAAGCACGAGCATGAGGATGTCCTAATCTAGCATGCCATAAGAAATCTTTATTAGCAAAAACACAGGATTTGAAAGCTAAGGAATCCAAATTGCTTGGAGGGTCTTCAAGAACATAGAGCTCATCTTGAGTTACACCACCTCCAAGTATCTTAGCACTCTTAATATCCTGAAAGTAAACATTGTTAGGCCCAAATGTAACATTGCAATTGAGGTCTTTAGTAGCCTTTTTGACAGAAACTAGATTAGACTTAAATTTAGGTACAAAAGAATGCATTAGTTTCTTTGTCAAATAGTCTTAATTTTCCGGTTCCTTCAATTGGAATACCCTTACCATCAGCTATAGTTACTTGTCCTAGACATGGTTCAATGTTCTTTAACAACCTAGCAATGCTAATCATATGGTGAGAAGCACCTGAATCCACTACCAACTTATGATCTGGTTTATCAAGCGATTTATGGGAGTAGAGTGTGATACCGGAGAGTTTTGAGGCATAGGCATTGATGAGATTCTCCAAGTCACTCTTCTTAACATACTCCATGGATACATTCATAGCTAGCTCCCCTCCTTGGTTGGATGAACTTGCCGGTTCAGTCGCAACCATTTGAGAGATGTTAGCCTTTGAATCCTTGACCCGGTTTGGCTTGAGATGAGGATGAAGTATCCAGCACTTGTCCTTGATGTGGCCATTCCTCTTACAATGCTCACACATCACACTCTTCCTATCCTCTTGCTTAAACACGCTTTTGTTGCCCATGACTAGTTCTCCTTTACCACCAAACAAACCAATGTTGCCTTGCTCCCTTTGAATCCGTGAGCACACCTCTTCGAAATCAGGGAGTTTTGGCTCTCTTAGGATGGACTTAATCACATCCTTAAAGGCTGGATTTAGGTTGAGAAGGAGCCCAAATATCTTGTCTTGTTCCTTCCTTTCATTAAGCACCTTTGGATTCACAGAACTTGGTCTCAACATGTCAAGCTCGGACCATGTTGACTGGAACTTGCCCAGGAATTTTGTGAACTCCATATCCTCTTGGTGTAGATCATTGAGAGCCTTTCTTAACCTCATACACACGGCTGAGGTTTGAAACATCCCCATACACCCTCTTGAGAGTGTCCCAAAGAGACTTGGCAGTTTCACAATGTGAATAAGCTTCAAGGATGGATGGGTCCAATGAATTTTGGAGGAATCCAAGGACTGATTGATCTTCTTGGAACCACCTAGCTTCTTCTTTTCTTGTTGCATCATTCTTCTTCTCCTTTGGATCATCTATAGATGGAGTATTATCCTCCAAGATGTGATTCCAAAGTCCTTTGCCACAAATGGCTGTCTTGATGGTTCTTGACCATAATGTGTATTTCAAGCCTTTGAGAACTACTGCTATCACCGTAGGTTTCAGGCTGGAACTAATTTGAACTGTATCCTCCATTGTTAGGCTTTGAAGAGCTCAAAGGAAGCAGCTTTTATGGTTGAATGAAACCGTGAGTTTTTAGTATAAAGACTGAGAGATTTTTGACAGAAGTTTAGATTAGAAACTGAGAGATTTGAGTAGAAAAGATAAGAGAATGATCTTATGCTCTGATACCATGAAAGAATATTGAGATTATAGAGGAGAAATGTGAAAAATTGAATCTGAAAACTCAAAGAGAAGTATGAGAAAATGAGAAATGACTTAGACTTATGGAGAAGAATCTCCTAAGAGTATCATATACATTGAGTCTTTACAACCCTTTTATAGAGGATTTACAATGTGAACACAAAAGAAAATGAATTCAAACTTGTGGATGAGTTTGAATAGAGGAGGAGCCTGTCAACAACCAATGAGAAGAGAGGAGACAGCATGGGCATGACTGTTTGGTGTGGTTGCCAAGACTGTGTGCAGCATGGGCATGACTGTTTGGTGTGGTTGCCAAGACTGTGTGCAGCATGGGCATGACTTTTCCACCTTGATTCTTCTCCCAAGGTAGCTATTTAACCATTTCAACAATGTGGTTAATAATAACCCATCCTTTTTCATTTCCCTTGTTATTCAAACTGAATTTTCGTGCTCACACTTGCCTTGTAGGTCAAGATAGGTCTTATTTGATTTTCCTATGTCAATATGCTGCTTGTTGAGAAAAGCTTTACAAATGAAGCACAATGCATGGCATCACGCAGTTCGGGATAGATTGGATTACTTGGAGGCATTTTCGTAGCTATTTTGGTCTTACATTTTGTCACATTATAGAATATTTAGCTAACTTAGTGTCGGTGTTGGACTCCTGTCATTCTGAACTCTAAATAGAAAGTTATGGACAATTTAGTGCGGACATGTCAAGTTTATCAGCAAATTAAATTTATAATTCTAAACTGATCATTGGTGCTCATTGAGCAAAGGTTTGAAGCTAAAGCATAATCCAAGACATCTCGCAGTTTGGGATACATTGGATTATTGGAGTCAATACTGTATCTCTTTCACTCTCAAATGTTGTCACAATATGGAAAACTGATCTAGATTAATGTGGGTACTGGATTCATGTTAGTTTGATCTCTAAATCAAATGTTAAAGACAATTTAGTGCGGACATGTCAAGTTGATCATCATGTTAAAATTTTATAGATTAATGTGGGCATCACACAGTTTGAGATAGATTGGATTACTTAGAAGCTTTGTTGTAGTTCTTTAAGTCTTAAATTTTATAACAATATAGAAAAGTGAGGTAGCTTAACATGGTCATTTGATTCGTGTAATTCTGAACTCTAAATCAAAAGTTACTGACGATTTAGTGCGGACATGTGAGGTAAATCAACCAGTTAAATGATAATTGTAAACTGATCATTGGTGCTTCTTGAGTAAAGGCCTATAAATGAAGCATAATGCATGGCATCACGCGGTTTGGAATACATTGGATTACTTGAAAACTTTGTCGTAGCTGTTTCAAAGGGAAATGTTGTCACAATATTAAAATGATCGTTCTAAACTGATCATTGGTGGTACTTGAGCAAAGGTTTACAAATGAAGCATAATGCATGGCATCACGCAGTTTGGGATAGATTGGATTACTTGGAGGCGTTGTTGTAGCTATTTTTGTCTTGCCTTTTGTTACAATGCAGAATATTCAGGTAGATTAACGTGGGTGTTGGATACGTGTCATTCGGCACTCTAAATCAAAAGTTACGGACAATTTAGTGCTGACATGTCAAGATTACCAGCTAGTTAAATTAATCATTCTAAACTGATCATTAGTGCTCATTGAGCAAAGGTTTACAAATGAAGCATAATGCATGGCATCCCGCAGTTTGGGATACATTGGATTACTTGGAGGCTTCGTGGTAGCTCTTTCAGTTTCAAATGTTGTTATAGTATAGAAAATTAAACTACATTAACATGGGTGTTAGATTCATATCAGGTTGCGCTCTATATCAAATGTTAAAGACAATTTAGTGCGGATATGTCAAGTTGATCAGCTAGTTAAAATGATCATTCTAAACTGATCATTGGTGCTCATTGAGTAAAGGCTTATAAATGAACCATAATGCAGGGCATCACGCAATTTGGGATAGATTGGATTACTTGGGTGCTTTGTCATAGCTATTTCGTTATTAAATGAAAAGCTACAGAGAATTTAGTGCGGACATGTCAAGTTTATCAGCTAGTTATATTGATCTTTCTAAATTGATCATTTTAAACTGATCATTGGTGTTCATTGAGCAAAGGTTTACAAATAAAGCATAAGCCATGGCATCCCGCAGTTTGGGATACATTAGATTACTTGGAGGGATTTTCGTAGCTATTTTGGTCTTATTTTTTATCACAATATAGAAAATTGAGGTAGCTTAATGTGGGCGTTGGATTCATGGCATTCTTAACTCTAAATCAAAAGTTATGGATGATTTAATGCGGACATGTCAAGTTGATCGACCAGTTAAAGTGATCATTCTAAACTCATCATTGGTGCTCCTTAAGTAACTCTTAGAAATGAAGCATAATGCCTGGTATCACAAAATTTGGGATGTATTGGATTAGTTGGAGGCTTTGCCGTCGCTTTTTCGCTCTTAATTTTCGTCACAATATATAATATTGAGCTAGTTTAACATAGGCATTGGATTTGTGTCATTCGGTACCATAACGCATGGCATCACACAATTTGAGATAGATTGGATTACTTGGAGGCTTTTTCGTCTCTATATTGGTATTAAATTTTATCAAAGTATAGAATATTGAGCTAGCTTAATGTGGGTGTTGGATTCGTGTCGTTCTGAATTCCAAATCAAAAGTTACGGAGGATTTTGTGCAGACATGATAAGTTTATCAGATAGTTAAATTGATCATTATAAACTGATCATTGGTGCCATTGAGCAAAGGTTCACAAATAAAGCATAATTGTGAACCTTTAACTATTGATTTATAGTTCAGAATGACACTGAATCCAATGCCCACATTAAGCTAGCTGAATTTTCAATATTGTGACAACATTTAAAACTGAAAGAGCTACGACAAAGCCTCAAAGTAATACATTTTATCCCAAACTGCGTGATGCCACCCATTATTCGTCATTTATATAAGTCTTTACTACAGGATCACCAATGATGAGTTGAAAATGATCGTTTTAAATTGCTGATATATCACTTGACATGTCCGCACTAAATTGTCTGTAACTTTTGATTAATAACTCAGAATGACCCGAATCCAATGCCCACGTTAACCTAGCTCAATTTTCAATATTGTGATAACATTTAATACTGAGAGAGCTACGACAAAGCCTCCAAATAATCTAATGTAACCCAAACTTCGTGATGCAATGCATTATTCTTCATTTATATGCCTTTACTCAATAAGCATCAATGATCAGTTTATAATGATTATTTTAACTCCCCGATCAATTGACATGTCCGCACTAAATCATCTGTAACTTTTTTAGAGCTCAAAATGACATGAATCCAACGCCCACGTTAAGCTAGCTGAATTTTCAATATTGTGACAACATTAGTGACTGAAAGAGCTACGACAAAGCCTCCAAGTGATCCAATGTATCCCAAATTATGTGATACCATGCATTATGCTTCATTTATAAGCTTTTACTCAAGGAGCACCAATGATCAGTTTAGAATGATCAGTTTAACTGGCCGATCACTTGACATATCCGCACTAAATCATCGTAGCTTTTGATTTAGAGTTCACAATGACACTGAATCCATTGCCCACGTTAAGCTAGCTGAAATTTCTATTTTGTGACAACATTTGAGACTGAAAAAGCTACGACAAAGCCTCAAAGTACTACAATGTATCCCAAACTGCGCGATGCCATGCATTATGCTTCTTTTATAAGCCTTTACTCAAGGAGCACCAATGATCAGTTTAGAATGATCATTTTAACTCGTCGATCACTTGACATGTTTGCACTAAATCACTTGTTTCTTTTGATTTAGAGTTCAGAATGTCACGAATCCAACGCCCAGGTTAAGCTAACTCAATTCTAAATATTGTAGCAACATTTGAAACTGAAAGAGCTACGACAAAGCCTCCAAGTAATGTATCCCAAATTGCGTGATGGCATAGATTATGCTTCGTTTATAAGCCTTTATTCAAGGAGCACCAATAATCAAGTTAGAATGATCATTTTAACTAGTTTATCAAGTTGAGATGTCCGCGCTAAATTGTCTATAACATTTGAATTAGAGCTCATAATGACACGAATCCAATGCCCATATTAAGCTAGCTCAACGTTTTATATTGTGACAACATTTAATACTGAAAGAGCTACGACAAAGCCTCCAATTAATACAATGTATTCCAAACAGTGCGATGTCACGCATCATTTTTCATTTATAAGCCTTTACTAAAGGAGCAGCAATGATGACTTTAGAATCATCATTTTGACAGTCCGATCACTTGACATATCCGCAATATGTCGTCTGTAACTTTTGATTAGGAGCTAAGAATGACACGAATCCAATACCCACGTTAAGCTAGCTTAATTTTCTATATTGTGACAACATTAAACACTAAAAGAGCTAGAACAAAGCCTCCAAGTAATCCAATGTAACCCAAACTTCGCGATGTCATGCATTATTCTTCATTTACAACCCTTTACTCAAGGAGCACCAATGATCAGATTAGAATGATCATTTTAACTGGCCGATCACTTGACATGTCCACACGAAATCATCTGTAAGTTTTGATTTCGAGTTTAGAATGACACGATTTCAACGCCCATGTTAAGCTAGCTCAATTTTCAATATTTTGACAACATTTGAGAGTCAAAGAGCTACGAAATGGCCTCCAAGTAATCCAATGTATCCCAAACTGCGTGACGAAATGCATTATGCTTCATTTATAAGCCTTTACTCAAGGAGCACTGGCGAACAGTTTAGAATTATCATTTTAACTAGCTGATCAGCTTGATACATCCACACTAAATCGACTTTAGCTTTTCATTTAGAGCTCAAAATGACATGATTCCAACGCCCATGTTATGCTAGCTCAATTTCCCATATTGCCACAACATTTGAGACTTAAAGAGCTACTAGAAAATCTCCAAGTAATCCAATGTGTCCCAAACTGCGTGATGCCATGAATTATGCTTCATTTATAAGCCTTTACTCATGGAGCACCAATTTTCAGTTTAGAATGATCATTTTAACTATACGATCAACTTGACATGTCCGCACTAAGTCGTCCATAACTTCTGATTTAGAGTTTAGAATGACACGAATCCAACGCCCACATTATGCTAGCTCAGGTTTCTATACAGTGACAACATTTAAGACTTAAAGAGCTACGACAAAGCCTGCAAGTAATCCAATGTATCTCAAACTGCGTGATGCCATGCATTATGCTTCATTTATAAGCTTTTACTAAAGGAGCACCAATGATCAGTTTAGAATCCTTTTACCTAGCCCACCACTTGACATGTACGCACTAAATCGTCTATAATTTTTGGTTTAAAGTTCCGAATGACACGATTTCAACACCCACGTTAAGCTAGCTCAATATTCCATATTGTGACAACAATTGAGACTGAAAGAGGTATGAAAAAGCCTCCAAGTAATCCAATGTATCCCAAACTGCATGATGCCATGCATTATGGTTCATTTATAAGCCTTTACTAAAGTAGAACCAATGATCAGTTTAGAATGATCATTTAAACTAGCTGATCAACTTGACATATCCACACTAAATCGTCTTTAACTTTTGATTTAGGGTTCAAAATGACATGAGTCCAACACCAACGTTAAACTAGCTCAATTTTCCATATTCGGACAACATTTGACACTGGAAGAGCTACGAAAAAACCTCCAAGTAATCCAATGTATCCCAAACTGTGTGATGCCCTGCATTATGCTTCATTTATAAGCCTTCACTCAAGGAGAACCGATAAACAGTTTAGAAATGATCATTTTAACTAGCTGAACAACTTGAAACATCCACACTAAATTGTCTTTAACTTTCGATTTAGAGCTCAAAATGACATGAGTCAACCGCCAACGTCTAGCTAGCTCAATTTTCCATATTGTGAAAACATTTGAGACTGAAAGAGCTACTAAAAAGTCTCCATGTAATCCAATGTATCACAAGCTTTTACTCAATGAGCACCGATGATCCGTTTAGAATGATCATTTTAACTAGCTGATCAACTTGACATGTCTGCACTAAATCCTCTTCAACTTATCTTTTAGAGCTCAAAATGACATGAGTGCAACACCCACGTTAAGCTAACTCAGTTTTCCGGAATGTGACAATATTTGAGACTAAAAACGCTACTACAAAGCCTCCAAGTAATCCAATGTATGCCAAATTTCGTGATGCCATGAATTATGCTTCATTTATAACCCTTTACTCAAGGAGCACTAATGATCAGTTTAGAATGATCATTTTAACTGGACGATCAACTTGACATGTACGCACTAAGTTGTCCATAACTTCTGATTTAGATTCATAATGACACGAATCCAACACGCACGTTAAGCTAGCTCAGTTTTCTATATTGTGACAACATTTGAGACTTAAAGAGATACAACAAAGCCACCAAGTAATTCAATCTATCCCAAACTGCGTGATGCCATGCAATATGCTTCATTTATAAGCCTCAACTCAAGTAGCACCAATAATAAGTTTAGAATGACCATTTTAAGTGGACGATCAACTTGACATATCTGCACTAAATCCTCCGTAACTTTGGATTTAGAGTTCAGAATGACACGATTCAAATACCCACGTTACGTTAGCTCAGTTTTCTATATCGTGACAACATTTGAGACTTAAAGAGCTACGACATAGCCTCCAAGTAATCCAATCTTTCCCAAACTGTGTGATTCCATGCATGCTTCATTTATAAGCCCTTACCCAAGGAGCACCAATGATTAGTTTAGAATGATCATTTTAACTGGGCGATAACTTGACATGTCCTCACAAAATCGTCTAAGACTTTTGAATTAGAGTGCTGAATGACACGAGTTCAATGCCCACGTTTAGCTAGCTTAATTTTCTATATTGTGATAAGAGTTAAGATCGAAATAGCTACAACAAAGTTACCAAATGATAAAATTTATTCCAATGTGTGTGACACCATTGTGATTTAGACTGGCCGATCACTTGACATGAGTCCTCACTAAATCGTCTTTCACTTTTGATTCAGAGTTCAAAATGACATGAGTCCAACCCGCACGTTAAGCTACATCTATTTTCCATATTGTGACAACATTTGAGACTGAAAGAGATACTACAAAGCCCCCAAGTAATCCAATGTACTCCAAACTTTGGGATGCCTTGAACTATGCTTCATTTATAAGCCTTTACTCAAAGAGCACCAATGATGAGTTTAGGATGATCATTTTAACTAGTTGATACTCTTGACATGTACGCTCTAAATTGTCTTAAAGTTTTGACTTAGAGCTCAAAATAACATGAGTCCAACGCCCATGTTAAGCTAGCTCAATTTTCCATATTGTGACAATATTTGAGACTGAAAGAGCTACGAAAAATCCATCACGTAATCTAATGCATCCCAAACAGCGTGATGCCATGCATTATGGTTCACTTATAAGCCTTTACTCAAGGAGAACCAATGATCAGTTTAGAATGATGAGTTTAGGATGATCATTTTAACTAGTTGATGAACTTGACATGTACGCTCTAAATCCACTTAAACTTTTGACTTAGAGCTCAAAATAACATTAGTCCAACGCCAATGTTAAGCCAGCTCAAATTTCCATATTATGACAATATTTGAGACTGAAAGAGCTACGAAAAATCCATCACGTAATCCAATGCATCCCAAACAGCGTGATGCCATGCATTATGGTTCACTTATAAGCCTTTACTCAAGGAGAACCAGTGATCAGTTTAGAATGATCATTTTAACTGGACAATCAACTTGACATGTCCGCACTAAGTCGTGCGAAACTTCTGATTTAGAGTTCAGAATGGGACGAATCCGACCCCCACGTTAAGCTAGCTCAGTATTCTCTACTGTGACAATATTTGAGACTTAAAGAGCTACGACAAAGCACCAATGATCAGTTTAGAATGATCATTTTAACTGGCAGATCACTTTACATGTCTGCACTGAAGCGTCCTTAACTTTTGATTTAGAGTGCAGAATGACACGAATTCAATGCCCACGTTTAGCTAAGTCAATTTTTCTATATTGTGAAAAAAGTTAAGACCGAGATAGATACGACAAAGTTACCAAGTAATCAAATCTATCCTATATATGTCATTCCATGTATTATGCTTCATTTATAAGCCTTTACTACAGGACCACCAATGCTCAGTTTTGAATGATCATTTTAAGTAGCTGATCAACTTGACATGTCCGCAATAAATTGTCTTTAACTTTTGATTGAGAGCTCAAAATGACATGAGTCCAACGCCAACATTAAGCTAGCTCAATCTTCCATATTTTGACAACATATGACAGTGAAAGAGCTACGAAAAAGCCTCCAATAAATCCATTGTGTCCCAAACTACACGATACCATGCATTATGCTTTATTTATAAGCCTTTACTCAAGGAGAACCAGTGATCAGCTTAGAATAATCATTTTAACTAGAATGACACGATTTTAACGCCCATGTTAAGCTAGCTCAATTTTCCATATTGTGACAATATTTGAGACTGAAAGAGGTACAAAAAAGCTTCCAAGTAATCCAATTTATCCCAAACTGCTTGATGCAATGCACTATACTTCATTTATAAGCCTTTAATCAAGGAGCACGAATTATCAATTTAGAATGATCATTTTAACTGGCCAGTCAACTTGACAGGTCCGCTCTAAATCTTTAGTAACTTTTGAATTAGAGTTCAAAATTACACAAATCTAACACTCACGTTAAGTTAGCTCACTTTTCTATATTGTCATAAAATTTAATATCCAAATAGCTAAGACAAAGCCTACAAGTAATTCAATCTATCCAGAACTGTGCGATGCTATGCATTATGTGCTTCATTTATACCCCTTTACTCAATGAGCACCAATGATCATTTTAACTAACTGATAAACTTGACATGTCCACACTAATCATTTTTAACTTCTGATTTAGAGCTAAAAATTACATGAGTCCAATGCCCACGTTAAGCTAGCTCAATTTTCCATACTGTGACAACATTTGAGAATGAAAGAGCTACTACAAAGCCTCCAAGTAATCAATGTATCCCAAACTGCGTGATGCCATTAATTATGCTTCATTTATAAGCCTTTACTCAAAGAGCACCAATGATCAGTTTAGGATGATCATTTTAACTAGCTGATCCACTTGACATATCTACACAAAATTGTATTTATTTTTTCATTTAGAGCTCAAAATGACATGAGTCCAACACTTATGTTATGCTAGCTCAATATTGCATAAGGTGACAACATTTGAGACTGAAAGAGCTAGTACAAAGCCTCCAAGTAATCCAATGTATCCCAAATTGCATGATTCCTTGAATTATGCTTCATTTATAAGCCTTTACTCAAGGAGCACCAATGATCAATTTAGGATGATCATTCTATCTAGCTGATCAACTTGACATGTCTGCACTAAATCCTCTTTAACTTTGACTTAGAGCTCAACAGGACATGAGTCCAACGCCCATGTTAAGCTAGCTCAATTTTCCATATTGTGACAACATTTGAGACTGAAAGAGCTACCAAAAAGCCTCAACGTAATCCAATGTATCCCAAACTGCGTGATGTCATGCATTATACTTCACGTATAAGCCTTTCCTCAAGGAGCACCAATGATCATTTTAGAATTATCATTTTAACTAGCTGATGAACTTGACATGTCCACACTAAATTGTCTTTATCTTCTTATTTAGCGCTCAAAATGACATGAGTCCAACACCCATGTTAATCTAGCTCAATTTTCCATATTGTGACAATATTTGAGACTGAAAGAGCTACTATAAAGCCTCCAAGTAGTCAGATGAATCCCAAACTCCGTGATGCCATGAATTATGCTTCATTTATAAGCTTTTACTTAAGGACCACCAGTGATCTATTTAGAATGATCATTTAACTATCTGATCAACTTGACATGACTACAAAATATCCTCTTTAACTTTTGATTTAGAGCTCAAAGTCCAACGCCCATGTTAAGCAAGCTCAATTTTCCATATTGTTGCAACATTTGAGACAGAAAGAGCTAGTACAAAGCCTCCAAGTAATCCAATGTATCCCAAACTGCATGATGCCATGAATTATGCTTCATTAATAAGCCTTTACTCAAGGAGCGCCAATGATCTGCTTAGAATGATCATTTTAACTGGACGATCAACTTGACCTATCCTCACTAAGTCGTCTGTAACTTATGATTTAGAGTATCAAATGACACGAATCCAACACCCACTTTATGCTAGCTAAATTTTCCATATTGTGACAACATTTGAGACTGAAAGCGCTACGAAAAAGCATCCAAGTAATCCAATGTATTTCAAATCACGTGATGCCATGAATTATGCTTCATTTATAAGCCTTTACTCAAGGAGCACCAATAATGTGTTTAGAATGATCATTTTAACTAGCTGATCAACTTGACATGTCTACAAAATATCATCTTTAACTCTTGATTTAGAGCTCAATATGACATGAGTCAAACGCCCATGTTAAGCTAGCTCAATTTTCCATACTTTGACAACATTTGAGATAGAAAGAGCTAGTACAAAGCCTCTATGTAATCCAATGTATCCCAAACTGCATGATGCCATGAATTATGCTTCATTTATAGGCATTTACTCAAAGAGAACTAATAATCAGTTTATAATGATCATTTTAACTGGACGATCAACTTGACATGTCCGCATTAAGTCGTCTGTAACTTCTGATTTAGAGATTAGAATAACACGAATCCAACGCCCACGTTAAGCTAGCTCAGTTTTCCATATTGTGACAACATTTGAGACTTAGAGAGATACGAAAGAGCCTCCAAGTAATCCAATGTATCCCAAACTGGGTGATGCCATGCATTATGCCTCATTTATAAGTTTTTAATCAAGTAGCACCAATGATCAGTTTAGAATGATCATTTGACTAGTTGATCAACTCTACTTGTTCACAGTAAATCGTTTTTAACATTTGATTTAGAGCTCAAAATGAAATGAGTCCATCACCAACGTTAAGCTAGCTCAACTTTTTCCAAATTGTGACAACATTTGAGACTGAAAAAGCTACGAAAAGTCTTCAAGTAATCCAATGTATCCCAAACTACGTGATGCCATGCATTATACTTCATTTATAAGCAATTACTAAAGAAGCACCAATGATCAGTTTAGAATGATCATTTTAACTAGGTGATCTACTTGACATGTCTGCACTAAATCGTTTTAAACTTTTGATTTAGAGCTCAAAATAACATGAATCCAACGCCCACGTAAAGGTAGCTCAATTTTCCATACTGTGACAACATTTGGGACTGAAAGACCTACTACATAGCCTCCAAGTAATCCAATGTATCCCAAACTTCCTGATTCCATGAATTATCCTTCATTTATAAGCCTTTACTCAATGAGCACCAATGATCAGTTTAGAATGATCATTTGAACTGGATGATCAACTTGACATTTCCGCACTAAGTCATCTATAACTTCTGATTTAGAGTTCAGAATGACACGAATGCAACGCCCATGTTTAGATAGCTCAAATTTCCATATTGTGACAACATTTGAGACCGAAATACCTATGAAAAAGCCTCCAAATAATCCAATGTATCCCGAACTGCATGATGCCATGCATTATGCTTCATTTATAAGCATTTACTGAATGAGCATTAATGATCAGTTTAGAATGATCAGTTTAACTAGCTGATCAACATGACATGTCTACACTAAATGGTCTTTAACTTTTGATTTAGAGCTCAAGATGACATAAGTCCAAATCAATCATTAAGCTAGCTCAATATTCCATATTGTGATAACATTTGAGATTAAAAGAGCATCGAAAAAGCCTCCAAGTAATCCAATGTATCCCAAACTGCGTGATGCCATGCATTATGTTTCATTTATAAGCCTTTACTCAAGGAGAAGAAATGATTAGTTTAGAATGATCATTTTAACTTTCCGATTGACTTGACATGTTTGCACTAAATCTTATTTAACTATTGGTTTAGACTTCATAACGACATGAATCCAACGCCGATGTTCATCTAGCTGAATTTTCAATATTTTGACAACATTTGAGACAGAAAGAGCTATGACAAAAGCCTCCAAGTAATCCGATGTATCCCAAACTACGTGATGCCATGCATTATGCTTGATTTATAAGCCTTTAGTGAAAGAGCATTAATGATAAGTTTAGAATGATAATACTAACTGGCCGATCACTTGACATGTCCGCACTAAATCGTCCAAAATTTTGATTTAGAGTTAAGAAGGACACGACTCAAACGTCAAAGTAAAGCTAGCACAATTTTCTATATTGGAATTATATTTGAGAGTGAAAGAGATACGATAAAGCCTCCAAGTAATCCAACGTATCCCAAATTCCGTGATGTTATGCACAATGCTTCATTTATAAGCCTTTACTCAAGGGCACAAATGATCAATTTTGAATGATCATTTTAACTAGCCGGTCAACTTGACATGTCTTTACTAAATCCTCCGTTTACTTTAGATTTAAAAATCAAAGTGACACGAATCCAACGCAAAGGATTAATCTAGCTCAATTTTCTATATTGTGACAACATTTGAGACTGAAAGAGCAACGACAAAGCCTCCAAGTAATCCAATGTCTCCCAAACTGCATGATGCCATGCATTATGCTTCAATTTATAAGCCTTTACTCAAGTTGTATCAATGATCACTTTAGAACGATCATTTTAACTGGCCGATCAACTTCACATGTCCTCACTAATTTGTCTGTAACTTCTGATTTAGAGTTCAGAATGACATGAATCCAATGCCCACATTAAGCTAGCTCAGTTTTCTATATTGTGACAACATTTGAGACTTAAAGAACTATGACAAAGCCTCCACGTAATCCAATCTATCCCAAACTGCATGATGCCATGCATTATGCTTCATTTCTAAGCCTTTACTCAAGGAGCACCAATGATCAGTTTAGAATAATCATTTTAATTGGTTGATCACTTGAAATTTCCGCACTAAATCATCCGTAACTTTGGATTTACAATGCAGGATGATAGGAATTCAATGCGCACGTTTAGCTAGCTCAATTTTCTATATTGTGATAAAAGTTAAGACCGAAATAGCTATGACAAAGTTACCAAGTAATAAAATATACCCCAATGTATGTGATTCCATGCATTATGCTTCATTTATAAGCCTTTACTTAAGGACAACTAGTGATCAGTTTAGAACACTCATTTTAACTAGTTATACAACTTGACATATCCGCACAAAATCGTGTTTAACTTTAGATTTTGAGCTCAAAATGACATTAGTCCACTGCCCATATTAAGCTATCTCAATTTTCCATATTGTGGCAATATTTGAAAGTAAAAGAGCTACGAAAAACCCTCCAAGTAATCCAATGTATCACACATTGCGTGATGCCATGCATTATGTTTCATTTATAAGCCTTTTCTCAAGGAGCAGCAATGATCAGTAAAGAATGATCATTTTAACTTGCCGATCAACTTGACATTTCCATACTAAATCATCTTTAACTTTTGGTTTAGACTTAATAATGACATAAATCCAAAGTCCATGTTAATCTAGCTCAATTTTCAATATTGTGACAACATTTGAGACTGAAAGAGCTACGACAAAGCCTCCAAGTAATCCAATGTATCCCAAACTGCGTGATGCCATGCATTATGCTTTATTTAAATGCCTTTACTCAAGGAGCACCAACGATCAGTTTAGAATGATCATTTTAACTATCTGATGAACTTGACATGTCCACAATAAATCGTGTTTAACTTTTGATTTAGAGCTCAAAATGAAATAAGGACAACGCCAACGTTAAACTAGCTCAATTTTCCATATTGTGAAAATATTTGAGACTGAAAGAGCTATGAAAAGCCTCCAAGTAATCCAATGTATCCCAAACTGCGTGATGCCATGCATTATGCTTCATTTATAAGCCTTTACTTAAGAACCACCAATGATCAGTTTAGTATGATCATTTTAACTAGCTAATGAACTTGACATGTCCGCACTAAATCGTTTTTAGCTTTTGATTTAGAGCTCAAAATGACATGAGTCCAACGCCCACGTTAATCTAGCTCAATTTTCCATGTTGTGATAACATTTGAGACTAAAATAGCTACTCAAAGCCTCCAAGTAATCTAATGTATCCAAACTTCGTGATTCCATGAATTATGCTTCATTTATAAGCCTTTATCTCAAGGAGCACCAATGATCAGTTTAGAATGATGATTTTAACTAGATGATCAACTTGACTTGTTCGCACTAAGTCTAAACCAGATGTTAAGTTGATCGGCAAGTTAAAATGATCATTCTTAACTGATCATTGTTGCTCATTGAGAAAAGGCTTATAAATGAAACATAATGCATGGCATCCCGCAGTGTGTGAAACATTGGATTACTTGGAGGCTTTTTCGTAGCTCTTTTACTTTTAAATGTTGCCCCAATATGGAAAATTGAGGTAGCTTAACATGGAGGCAGTAGATTCATGTCGTTTTGAGCTTTGGGGCAAACGCTAACAACGATTTAGTGTGGACATGTCAAGTTGATCACCTAGTTAAAATGATCATTCTAAACTGATCATTGATGTCATTGAGCAAAGGTTTAGAGATGAAGCATAATGCATGGCATCACGCAGTTTGGGATGGATTGGATTACATGGAGGCTTTGTCGTAGCTATTTCAGTCTAAATTTTTTTCACAACATAGAAATTGTGCTAGGTTAACGTGGGCGTGGGATTCGTGTCATTCTGAACTCTACATCAAAAGTTACGAATGATTTAGTGCGGACAAGTCAATTTTATCGACTCGTTAAATTCATCATTGTAAACAGATCATTGGTGCTCATTAAGAAAAAGTCAATTTTATCGGCTCGTTAAAGGCTTCAAGTAATCCAATGTATCCCAAACAGCGTGATGCCATGCATTATGCTTCATATATAAGCCTTTACTCAAGTTGCACCAATAATCAATTTCGAATGATCATATTAACTGGCCGATCAACTTGACATGTCCTCACTCAATCGTTCGTAACTTTTGATTTAGCATTCAGAATGACACGAATCCAATGCCCATGTTAAGCTAGCTCAATTTTCCATATTGTGAAAAAATATAAGCCCGAAATAGCTACGACAAAACCTCCAAGTAATCAAATCTATCCCAAAATTCCGTAACTTTTGATTTAGAGTTCAGAATGACACAAATCCAACGCCCACGTTAAGCTAGTACAATTTTCTATGTTGTCAAAAAAATTTAGACCAAAATAGCTACGACAAAGGCTCCAAGTAATCGAATCCATCCCAAACTGCGTGATGCCATGCATTATGCTTCATTACTAAACCTTTGCTCAATGTCACCAATGATCAGTCTAGAATGATCATTTTAACTAGCTGATCAACTTGACATGTCCCCACTAAATCGTCGTTAACCTTTGCCCCAGAGCTCAAAACGACATGAATCCAACGACATAAACCCAAAACGACACTAAATCGTAGGCTAGCCACAATTTCCGATATTGTTACAACATTATCTACCATAAAGCCTTCAAGTAATCCAATGTATCCCAAACTGCTTGATGCCATGCATTATGCTTCATTTATAAGCCATTACTCAAGGAGTACCAATGATCATTTTAACTCGCCGATCAACTTGACATGTCCGCACTCAATCGTCCGTCACTTGTGATTTAGAGTTCGGAATGAAACAAATGCAACGCCCACGTTAAACTAGCTCAATTTTCTAATTGTGAAAAAATTTAAGACCGAATTAGCTACGACAAAGCCTCCAAGAAATCCAAACTGCGTGATGCCATGCATTATGCTTCATTTGTAAACTTTTGCTTAATGAGTACCAATGATCAGTTTAGAATGATCATTTTAACTAGGTGATCAACTTGACCTGTCCGCACAAAATTGTCTTTAACTTTTGATCCAGAGCTCAAAACGACATGAATCCAATGCCCACATGAATCCAACGGCCACGTTTAGCTAGCCAAAAGTTTCTATATTGTGACAATATTTGAGACTGCAAGATCTACCATAAAGCCTTCAAGTAATACAATATATCCCAAACTGCGTGATGCCATGCATTATGCTTAATTTATAAGCCTTTACTCAAGGAGCATTAGTGATCAGTTTCGAAAGATCATGTTGATTAGCCGATTAAATTGTCCATACTAAATCGTCTTTAACTTGTCCATACTAAATCGTCTTTAACTTGTCCATACTGAATCGTCTTTAACTTGTCCATACTAAATCGTCTTTAATCCAATCTATCCCAAACTGCATGATGCCATGCATTATGCTTCAATTGTAAATTTTTTTCTCAATGAGCACTAATGATAAGTTTAGAATAATCAATTTAACGAGCCGATAAAATTGACATGTCTGCACTAAATCGTCTGTAACATGTTCGCACTAAATCATCTGTAACTTTTGATTTAGAGTTCAGAATGACACGAACCCAACGCCAACGTTAAGCTAGCACAATTTTCTATATTGTGAAAAAGAATTTGACCGAAATAGCTATGAAAAAGCCTCCAAGTAATCCAATCTATCCCAAACTGTGCGATGCCATGCATTGTGCTTCATTTGAAAACCATTTCTCAATCAGCACCAATGAATAGTTTAGAATTATCAATTTAAGTAGCTGCTAAACTTGACATGTCCGCACTAAATCTTCTGAAACTTTTGATTCAGAGTACTGAATTACACTAATCCAACGCCCACATTAAACTACCTAAATTTTCTATATTGTGACAACATTTGAGACTAAAAGAGCTATGACAAAGCCTCCAAGTAATCCAATGTATTCCTAACTACGTGATGCCATGCATTATACTTCATTTATAAGCCTTTACTAAAGGAGGATCAATGATCAGTTTAGAACGATCAATTTAACTAGCTGGTAAACTTTACAAGTCTGCAGTAAACTGTCTGTACCTTTTGATTTAGAGATAAGATTGAAACGAATCCAACACCCACGTTAAGCTACCTCAATTTTTTATTTTGTGACAACATTTGAGACTGAAACAGCTATCACAAAGCCTTCAAGTAATCCAATCTATCCTAAATCTCGTGATGCCATGCATTAGGCTTCATTTAAGCTTTACTCAAGGAGCCCTAATGATCAGTTTAAAATTATCAGTTTAGAAAGATCACTTTAACAGGCCGATCAACATGACATGTCTGCCCTAAATCGTCCATAACTTCTGATTTAGAGTTTACAATGACACGAATCCAACGCCCACATTAAGTGAGCTCAATTTTCTATATTGTGACAAAATTTAAGACCGAAATAGCTATGACAAAGCCTCCAAGTAATCCAATCCATCTCAAACTACGTAATGCCATGTATTATGCTTCATTTGTAAACCTTTGTGCAATGAGCACCAATGATCAGTTTAGAATGATCATTTTAACTAGATGATCAACTTGTCATGTCCGCACTAAATCGTCTTTAACTTTTGATCCAAATCTCAAAACGACATGAATCCAACGCCCACATGAATCCAACACTCACGTTAAGCTAGCCTCAATTTTCTATATTGCGAGAACATTTGAGACTTCAAGATCTACCATAAAGCCTTCAAGAAATTCAATGTATCCCAAACTGCGTGATGCCATGGATTATGCTTCATTTATAAGCTTTTACTCAAGGAGCACCAATGATCAATTTCCAATGATCATTTTAACTGGCCGATCAACTTGACATGACCGCAGTCAATCGTCCATAACTATTGATTTAGAGTTCAGAATGACACGAATCATACGCCCACGTTAAGCTAGCTCAATTTTCCGTATTCCGACAAAATATAAGACCAAAATAGCTACGACAAACCCTCCATGTAATCCAATCTATCCCAAGTTGCATAATGCCACCCATTATGCTTCGTTTGTAAACCTTTTGTCATTGAGCACCAATAATCAGTTTAGAATGATTAACCTAACAAGCCAATAAAATGGACATGTCCTCACTAAATCATGCGTAACTTTTGATTTAGAGTTCAGAATGAAACGAATCCAATGCCCACGTTAAGTTAGCACAATTTTCTATATTGTGAATAAATTTTTGACCGAAATTGCTACGACAAAGTCTCCAAGTAATCAAATCTATCCCTAACAGTTTGAGGCCATGCATTATGATTCATTTGTAAACCATTGCTCAATGAGCACCAATGAATAGTGTAGTATGATCAATTTAACTAGTCGATAAACTTGACATGTCCGAACTAAATTGTCTGAAACTTTTGATTTAGATTACCGAATGACACGAATCCAACGCCCACGTTAAACTAGCTCAATTTTGTATATTGTGACAACATTTGAAACTAAAAGAGCTACGAAAAAGCCTCCAAGTAATCAAATGTATCAATACGTGAACCCATGCATTATGCATCATTTATAAGCATTTACTAAAGGAGTGCCACTGATCAGTTTAGAATGATGAATTTAACTAGCCGGTAAAATTTTCTGGTCCACAATAAACTGTCGGTAACTTTTGATTTAGAGTTCAGATTAAAACGAATCCAATGCCCACGTTAAGCTAGCTCAATTTTTTATATTGTGGAAACATTTGAGACTTAAAAAGCTGCCACAAAGCCTTAAAGTAATCCAATCTATCCTAAACCTCGTGATGCCATGCATTATGCTTCATTTATAAGCCTTTACTCAAGGAGCCGTAATGATGAGTTTAGAATTAATAGTTTAGAAAGATCCCTTTAACTGGCCGATCAACTTGACATGTCCGCAATAAATCCTCCATAACTGTTGATTTAGAGTTCAGAATGACACGAATCCAACGCCCACATTAAGCGAGCTCAATTTTCTATATTGTGACAAAATTTAAGACCAAAAAATAGCTACGAAAAAGCCTCCAAGTAATCCAATCTATCCCAAACTGCATGATGCCATGCATTATGCTTCATTTGTAAACCTTTTCTCAATGAGCACCAATGATCAGTTTAGGATGATAAATTTAACCAGACGATAAAATTGACTTGTCCGCGCTAAATCATCCATAACTTTTGATTTAGAGTTCAGAATGACAAGAGTCCAACGCCCACGTTTAGCTAGCTCAATTTTTTACGTATTGCGACAAAATATAAGACCAAAAAAGCTATGACAAAGCCTCCAAGTAATCCAGTCTATCCCAAACTGCGTAATGCCATGCATTATCCCTCTTTTGTAACCTTTGCTTAATGAGCACCAATGATCAGTTTAGAATGATCAATTTAACTAGCCGATAAACTTGACATGTCCACACTAAATTATCCATAACATTTGATTTAGAGTTGTGATGTGATCCTTATGAGGATCAAGCCCTTGATCAACTTCAAATGATTGTGGAAGAGTGGATGAATGGATTGATGTTGCCGAATGGGTGAAACGATGGTGTAATTTGCGGATGTGTGATCTCTTAAGTGGATGGATCCAAGAACAAGGGGAAATGGATGATACTTCTCAAGGATGGTGGAAAATCCTTGGACTATCTGCTTGCTTTGTGTGACTGAGAAAGGCCACGCACATTGGGCAAGGGGTGAATCGAATTGAAACTTCCAAGGGTGATGAAGATCCCTTAGATTTTTGGCTTTTTAGAGGAATGAGAAAGTGTTCTAAAATTCTTTATACAAGAGGATGATCAAACGAGTTTAGGAAGGCGATTTGCTATTAAAATGTTTGATGATTCAGAAAGAAAGATACAAGAGAGTACTTATAATAGTCTAGGAAATTGAAAATGACTCCTAAAATACTACCAAAACATTAGGAAATACTTAGTGATTTACACAGAAAACTAAGACAAAGACTAAAAAGTAAATAATGTTTTTACTTGATTGTTCCTCTCTTATTTCGTGGATGATGAGATAGAATGGTCTTTGATTCACCAAGAGGCTGTGGTAAAGTACCTTGGGCTTGCCTCATTAAAAACCTATCTTAGAAAACTCAGTGGGACAAAATTAAGAATAGGGAAACAGAGTACAATCCAAGCCACCTCTCTTGGTGAGGTTTAGGTGGCTTGAATCACAATCAATGTGCTTGGATTAGCACACACTAAACTGGTCTGAATGGTGTTGAGAACGTGTTGTAGTGTTGTCTTAACTTTGGCTTGCTTAGATCAGGTAATGGGACCATTGAAGATTTGTAGGCTTTCATCTCTAATATCCGTGGGTTTTAGCTGCTCCTTAGCATCTTTAGTGGCTTCTTCCTCCTCTGGTTCAAGCTGCTCCTTAGGTTTTGGTTCCTTGCTGGCCATGCTCACATCATCCTCCCCGAGTTGAGAAGAATTTGACCTCAAATATGTTTCATCTGCAAAATATGGAACCAAATCAGTAATATTGAAGCTTGAATTCACTTGGTACTTACCTTGAAGATCCAGCTGGTAGGCATTGTCATTGATCTTCTTGATGACTTTGAATGGGCCATCAATCCTAGGCATTAGCTTGGATTTCCTTTCACTCAAAAATCTATCTTTGCGCAAATGGATCCACACCAAGTCTCCTTCCTAAAATGCTAACTCCTTTCGGCATTTATTGGCTTTTTGAGCATACATCTTAGTCTTATTTTCAATATTGAGCCAAACCTTATCATGATTTTGTTAACCAACTTAGCCTTTTTCTTTCCATCACGGCTAGTCCTTTCTCTCAAAGGTAAAGGCATTAGATCCAAAGGTGAGATGGGATTGAACCCATAACAAATTTTGAATGATGAGTACTTAGAAGCAGTATTCCTAGCACGATTATACGCGAATTCAACATGAGGCAAGCATTCTTCCCAAGTCCTAAGATACATTTTAATCAAAGCTCTTAACAAAGTAGACAAGGTTCTATTAACTACTTCAGTTTGACCATCCGATTGCGGGTGACAAGGACTAGAGAAACAAAGCTTAGTTCCTAGCTTAGAATAAAGTGTTTTCCAAACCTAACTAAGGAACTAGTATCTCTATCTGATACTATGGTCCTAGGCATGCCATGAATTCTAACTATCTCCTTAAAGAATAATCCGGATATGTTAACGGCATCATCCGTCTTATGACAAGGAATAAAGTGAGCCATTTTGGAAAACCTATCAACTAAAACAAACACATAATCCTTTCCAGTCTTAGTTCTAGGCAATCCAACAACAAAATCCATAAAAATATCATGCCAGGGTGCAAAGGTATAGGAAGAGGGGTATGCGAACCGTGCTTTTGGATTGTGGATTTGGCTTCCTTGCAAGTTTTCTCAACATCACTCCTCAAGTGTGACCAAAAGAAGTGTTCCTATTTAATTTCTTTGCCACGCCAAAGTGACCCATAAGACAACCTCAATTTGCTTCCTTAACAAACAACTCTCGCAAAGAGGAGTTAGGTACACATAACCGATTATAATAAAACAAGAAGCCTTCACTCTTAAAGTATTTCCCTGTACCAAAATTCTCACAAGATGCATAAATATCCTTAAAATCAGCATCAGTAGCATATAACTCTTTATTTGCTCAATCCCTAGCAGTTTAACTGCTAAACAATTCAGGAGCACATACCTCCAAGAAAGAGCATCGGCTACTACATTCTCTTTACCTTTCTTGTATTTGATCACATAAGGGAAGGTTTCGATGAATTCAACACACCTAACATGTCTTTTGTTCATATTTTGTTGTCCTTTGAGATGTTTGAGTGACTCATGGTCGGTATGGATGACAAACTCCTTGGGCCAATGATAATGTTGCCATGTTTGCAAGGCCCTCACAAGTGCATATAGTTCTTTGTCATAGGTTGGGTAATTGAGTGTGGTCCCTCCAAGTTTCTCACTAAAGTAGGCTATGGGCTTCCTTTCCTGCATAAGAACAGCACCAATACCAACTACTAAGGCATCACATTCAATTTCAAAAGTTGTATCAAAGTTAGGAAGATATAGCACCGGGGAGTGTGTGAGCTTGTCTTTCAAGGTTTGGAATGTCTCCTCTTGCGCCTGCTACCACTTAAATCCCACATTCTTTTTGATAAACCTCAGTGATTTGAGCTGCTATAGTGCTAAATTCCATGAAAAATCTCCGGTAAAACCCAGCTAGGCCATGGAAGCTCCTTACTTCCCCCAACATTCTTTGGACTTGGCCACTCCTTAATTGCTTTTATCTTTTCTTCATCAACCTTAATACCATCTGTACTCACAACAAAACCTAAGAAGACAAGGTTATCTGTTCCAAAAGTACATTTCTTAAGATTGGCATACAAGGTTTCCTTTCTAAGCACTTCAAATACCTTTCTGAGGTGTTCTACATAATCATCTAAGATTCGGCTAAAAACTAGAATGTTATCAAAGTGGACTACCACAAAATGACCTATGAATTCCCTAAGGACATTGTTCATCAATCTCATGAAGGTACTAGGTGCATTTGTCAAGCCAAAAGGCATTACTAACCACTCATATAAACCTTGTTTAGTTTTAAATGCAGTTTTCAACTCATCACCTTCTTTCATCCTAATTTGGTGATAACCACTCTTAAGATCTACCTTAGAGACGATGCAAGAACCATGCAATTCATCTAACACATCATCTAATCTAGGTATAGGATGGCGATACTTTACAGTGATATTGTTGATGGCTCTGCAATCAACACAAATTCTCCAGCTTCCATCATTTTTTGGGACAAGCAAAACAGGTACAAGACACGGGCTCATACTTTCGCGGATATGTCCTTTCTCGATGAATTCAGTGACTTGCTGTTGAATCAGCTTGATCTCCAGGGGGTTGGTTCTTTAGGCTGGCTTGTTGGGAAGAGATGCTCGTAGTAGAAAGTCAATTCGGTGCTCAATTCCTTGGATTTTGGTAAGCCTTGCGGTTGCTCCTACGGAAAGAAGTTGAATTTTGCTAGGAATGTCCTGCATAGATTGTTTAGTATGAAAGCATTATTTAAGAAAAAAAAAGTAGGTGTGGTAAGTTACTCCCTGGGTTGGACTTAATCATAAGAGTTGTCAGTTGTTTGGCAGGTGGCTTGGTTTGCGGTTTGGCGGTGCCATCGGCATGGGGTTTGCTTTTGGGTTCGGATTGGGTTTTCTTTTTCTTTAATGCTATCTGATCTAAATGAACCTCTTGTGGGGATAAAGGTACTAAAATATGTTTCTTTCCCTTAAACTCAAATGAGTTCCTATTAGTAAACCCATCATGAATGACCCTTATGTCCGATTGCCAATGCCTACCTAACAAGATGTGACAGCATCTATGAGTAATACAATGATCATTACTTGACCTTTACTCAAAGAGCGCCAATGATCAGTTAAATGATCAATTTAACTAGCCGATAAACTTGAATTATTCAATCTATCCCAAACTGCGTGATCCCATGCATTATTCTTCAATTGTAAACCTCTGCTCAATAAGCACCAATGATCAGTTTAGAATGATCAATTTAACTTGCCAGTAAACTTGACATGTCCCCACGAAATAGTACATAACTTTCGATTTAGAGTTCAAAATTACATGAATCCGACACCCATGTTAAGCTAGCTCAATAGATTATCTATGTTTAAACTCTTCACAACTTATCAATGGATATAACCCGTTTGGTATGAATAGTTTGTCACTCCCCACCCATGAGTAAATATTTCATAGTAGCCTCACTAGAATCCAAGTTTTCGAACTTTTTTTACAGCATAGAGATATCAACCATGGCAAACAGATTCCTTTTCGGGAGCTATTCATCCTTCCCGAATGCAGCAAATTGTGACAAAATTGTGTGATGCCATGCATTATGATTCATTTATAAGCCTTTACTCAATGAACACCAATGATCAGTTTAGAATGATTTTTTAACTGGCTGTTCAACTTGACATGTACGCACTCAATTGTTTTTAACATTTGGTTTAGAGCTTAAACTGACAGAATCCAATGCCCACGTTAATCTAGCTCAATTTTCTATATTGTGACAACATTTGAGACAGAAAGAGCTACGACAAAGCCTCGAAGTAATCCAATGTATCCCAAACTACAAAATGCCATGCATTACACTTCATTTGTAAACCTTTGCTAAATGAGAACTAATGATCAGTTTAAAATGATCAATTTAAGTAGCTGGCAATCTTGACATGTCCGCACTAAATTGTCCGTAACTTTTAATTCAGAGTTCAGAATGACATGAATCCAACGCCTATGTTAAACTAGCTGAATATACTTCATTGTGACAAAATGTAAGACCAAAAAAGCTATGACAATGCCTCCAAGTAATCCAATCTATCCCAAACTGCGTGATACCATGCATTATGGTTCATTTCTAAACCTTTGCTCAAGGAGCACCGATGATCAATTTAGAATTATCTTTTTAACTAGCGGATCAACCTGTCATGTCCGCACGAAATGGTCTTTAACATTTGATTAAGCGCTCAAAATGATATGAATCCAATGCCCATTTTAAGCTAGCTCAATTTTCAATATTGTGACAACATTTGAGTTTAAAACAGATACAACAAAGCATTCAAGTAATCCAATGTACCCCAGACCATGTGATGCCATGCATTATGCTTCATTTATAGGCCTTTACTCAAAGAGCACCAATGATCAGTTAAGAATGATCATTTTAATTGGTCGATTAACTTGACATATCCGCACTAAATCGTCCGTAATTTTTGATGTAGGGTTCGGAATGAGACGAATCCAACGACCACGTTAGGCTACCTCAATTTTCTATATTATGATAATATTAAAGAATGAAATGCAACAACAAAGCTTCCAAATAATCCAATATATCCAAAACTGGGTGATGTCATGCATTATGCTTCATTTGTAAACATTTGCTCAATGAGCACCAATGGTCATTTTAGTATGATCAATTTAACTATCCGGTAAACTTGACATGTCCGCACTAAATCGTCCATAACTTTTGATTTAGAGTTCTGAATGACATGAATCCAACGACCATTTCAAGCTACCTCAATTTTTTTATATTGTGATCAAATTGAAGAATCAAATAGCTACAACAAAGCTTCTAAATAATCCAATCTATCTTAAACTGCGTAATTGCATGTATTATGCTTCATTTGATCAATTTATGCTTAAACTTTTGCTCAATGAGCACCAATGATCAGTTTAGATTGATCAATTTAACTAGTCGCTAAACTTGACATTTCCGCACTAAATCGTCTGTAACTCTTGATTTAGAGTTCAGAATAACACGAATCCAACACCCACGTTAAGCTAGCTCAATATTTTGTATTGTGATAAAATTTAAGACCGATATAGCTATGAAAAAGCCACCAAGTAATCCAATCTATCCCAAATTGTGTGATGCCATGCATTATGGTTTATTTATACGCCTTTACTCAATAAGCACCAATGATCAGTTTAGAATTATCATTTTAATTAGCTGATCAACTTGACATTTACGTACGAAAACGTTCAATGTTCAATGTTCTATTTGGTGACAAAATTTAAGACCGAAATAGCTACGAAAAAGCCTCTAAGTAATCAAATGTATCCCAAACAACGTGATGCCATGCATTCTGCTTCATTTATAAGCCTTAAATCAAGGAGCACCAACATAAGTTTAGAATGATCAATTTAACTAGCCGATAAACTTGACATTTCCGCACTAAATCATTCGTAATTTTTTATTTAGAGTTCAGAGTGAGATTAATCCAACGCCCACGTTAAGCTAGTTCAATATTCTATATTGTGCCAAAATTTAAGACCAAAATAGCTGCGACAAAGCCTCCAAGTAATCCAATCTATCCCAAATTGCGTGATGCCATGCATTATGCTTCATTTGTAAACTTTTGCTCAAGGAGCGCCAATGATCAGTTTAGAATGATCATTTTTAACTAGCTCATCAACTTGACATTTCCGCATTAAATCGTCTTTATCAGTTGATTTAGATCTTAAAATGACATGAATCCAACACCCACGTTAATCTAGTTCGATTTTCAATATTGTGACAACATTTGAGAATGAAAGAGCTACGACAAACCCTCCTATTAATCCAATATCCCAAACTGCGTGATACCATGCATTATGCTTCATTAACAAGCACTTACTCAAGTAGCACTAATGACAAGTTAAGAATGATCATTTTAACTGGCCGATCAACTTGACATGTCCGCACTAGATCGTCCGTACCTTTTGATTTAGAGCAGAAAATATCATGAATCCAACCCCCACGTTAAGCTAACTCAATTTTCCATATTATGACAACATTTGAGACTAAAAGAGCCACGACAAAGCCTCCAAGTAATCCCATGTATCCCAAACTGCGTGATGCCATGCATTACGTTTCATTTATAAGTCTTTACTCAATGAGCACAAATGATTAGTTTATAATGATAATTTTAACTGGCCGATCAACTTCAAATGTACGCACTAAATCGTACATAACCTTTGATTTAGAGTTCAGAATGAGATGAATCCAACACCCATGATAAGTTAGCTCCGTTTTAACATTTGAGACTGAAAGAGGTACCACAAAGCCTTCAAGTAATCGAAGTATCCCAAACTGCATGATGACATGCATTCTGCTTCATTTATAAGCTTCATTTATAACGAGCACCGATGATCAGTTTAGAATGATCAGTTTAGAATGATCATTTTAACTGACCAATCAACTTTATATATTCACACTAAATCATCCGTAACTTTTGATTTAGAGTTTAGAATGACACAAATACAACTACCATGATAAGCTAGCTCAATTTTTGATATTGTGACAAAATTTACGACCAAAATAGGTACGACAAAGCCTCCAAGTAATCGAATCTTTCCCAAACTGCTTTATGCCATTCATTATACATCATTTGCAACCATTTGCTCAATGAGCACCAATGTTCAGTTTAGAATGATCATTTTAACTAGTCGATCAAGTTGTCATGTCCACACTAAATCGTCCATCACTTTTGATTTAGAGTTCAGAGTGACATGAAACCAACGCCCAAATAAAGCTAGCTCAATTTTCTATATTGTTATAAAAATTAAGACCGAAATAGCTACGACAAAGCCTCCAAGTAATCGAATCTATCCTGAACTACGTGATGCCATGCATTATGCTTCATTTATGCGCCATTTCTCAATGACCACCAATGATCAGTTTAGAATGATCATTTTAACTAGCTGATCAACTTGACATATCTACACTAAATAGTCTTTAAAATTTTATTTAGAGCTCAAAATTACATGAATCCAACGCTCACCTTAACCTAGCTCAATTTTTTATATTGTGACAACCTTTGAGACTGAAAGGGCTACGACAAAGCTTCTAAGTATTCCAATATACCCCAAAATGTATGATTTCATGCAATATGCTTCATTATAAGCCATTCCTGAAGGGGCACCAATGATCACCTTAACCGGCCGATCAAGTGGACATGTCCGCATTAAAAAGCCTCCAAGTAATCCAAGTGACTTTTTATTTAGAGTTCGTAATGACACGAATCGAACACCCACATTAAGCTAGCTCAATTTTCTTTATTATGACAACATTTGAGACTGAAAGAGCTACCACAAAGCCTCCAAGTAATCCAATTTATCACAAACTGCATGATGCCATGCATTATGCTTCATTTATAAGTTTAGAATGATCATTTTAACTGGCCGATTAACTTGACATTTTCGCACTAAATCGTATGTATCATTTGATTTAGAGTTCAGATTGATACGAACCAAACACCCACGTTAACCTAATTCAATGTTCCATATTGTGACAACATTTGAGAGTGAAAGAGCTATGACAAAGCTTCCAAGTAATATAGTGTATCCAAAACTGCGTGATGCCATGCATTACGCTTCATTTATAAGTCTTTACTCAAGCAGCACCAATTATCAGTATAGAATGATCATTTTAACTGGGTGATCAACTTGACATGTACGCACTAAATCGTCTGTGACATTTGATTTAGAGAGCAGAATGACACGAGTCCAATGCCCATGTTAAGCTAGCACAATTCTCTATATTATCACAACATTTGAGACTGAAAGACGTACGACAATATTTCCAAAACTGCGTGATGCCATGCATTACGCTTCAGTTATAAGTTACTCAAGGAGCACTTATGATCAATTTAGAATGATCATTTTAACTGGCCGAACAAATTGACATGTCCGCACTAAATCGTGTGTAACTTTTGATTTAGAGTTCAGAATGACACGAAAAAACGCCCATGTTAAGCTAGCTCAATTTTCTATATTGTCACAAAATTTAGGACCAAAATAGCTACGACAAAGCCTCCAAGTAATCGATTCTATCCCAAACTGTGTTATGCCATGCATAATGCTTCATTTGTAAACCTTTGCTCAATGAGCACCCATGATGATCTTAGAAAGACCAATTTAACTAGTCGATCAACTTGACATGTATGCACTAAATCAACCGGTAACTTTTGATTTAAGGTTCGGAATGACATGAATCCAACGCCCACATTAAGATAGCTCAATTTCCTATATTGTGACATACCTTTCCTCAATGAGCTCTAATGATCAGCTTAGAAAGATCAGTTTAGAACGATCAATTTAACTTGCCGATCAGCTTGACATGTCCGCACTAAATTGTCTGTGACTTTTGATTTAGAGTTCAGAATGACACGAATCCAACGTTCAAGTTAATGTAGCTCAATATTCTATATTGTGACAAAATTTAAAACCTAAATAGCTATGACAAAGCCACCAACATTTGAGACTGCGTTATGCCATGCATTATGCTTCATTCATTCGGTTTTACTCAATGAGTACCAATGATAAGTTTCGAATGATCATTTTAGCTAGCTGATCAACTTGACATGTCCATACTAAATCGTCTTTAACTTTTTATTTAGAGCTCAAAGTGACATGAATCCAACGCCCACGTTAAGCTACCTATATTTTCCATATTGTGACAAAATTTGAGACTGAAAGAGATATGACAAAGCCTCCAAGTAATTCAATGTGTCCCAAACTGCGTGATGCAATGCATTATGTTTCATTTATAAGTCTTTACTCAATGAGCACCAATGATCGCTTTAGAATGATCATTTTAACTGGCCGATAAATTTGACATGTACGCACTAAATTGTCCATAATATTTTATTTTTGAGTTCAAAATGACATGAATTCAAAGCTCACGTTAAATTAGCTCAATTTTCTATATTTTGACAACATTTGAGACTGAAAGAGCTACCAGAAAGCCTTGAAGTAATTAAATGTATCCCAAACTGTGTGATGCCACACATTATGCTTCATTTATAAGCATATACTGCAGGAGCATCAATGATAAGTTTTGAATCATCATTTTAACTGGCCGACCAACTTGACATGTCCGCACTAAATATGCTTTAACTTTTAATTTATAGCTAAAAATGACATGAATCCAACGACCACGTTAAGCTAACTTAATTTTCCATATTACGATAACATTTGAGATTGAAGAGTTATGACAAAGCCTCCAAGTAATCCCATGTATCCCAAACTGCGTGATGCCATGCATTACGATTCATTTATAAGTCTTTACTCAATGAGCACCAATGATCAGTTTAGAATGATCATTTTAACTGGCCGATCAACTTGACATGTATGCACGAAATTGTCTGTAACTTTTGATTTAGAGTTGATTATGACACGAATGTAACGCCCATGTTAAACTAGCTCAATTTTCAATACTTTTGAAAACATTTGAGAATGAAAGAGCTACTACAAATCCTTCCATCAATCCAATGCATTATGTTTCATTTATAACCCTTTACTGCAAAAGCATCAATGATCAGTTTAGAATGATCAGTTTATGACGATCAATTTAACTAGCCGATACAATTGACATGTACGGAATAAATCATCTGTAACATTTGATTTAGAGTTCAGAATGACACGAATACCACGCCCACGTTAAACTAGCTCAATTTTCTATATTGCAACAACATTTGAGATTGAAAGAGCTACCACAAAGGCTTTAAATAATCCAATCAATCCTAGCCTGTGTGATGCCATGCATTTTGCTTCATTTATAAGACTTTACTCAAGCAGCACAAATGATCAGCTTAGAATGATCAGTTTAGAACGATCAGTTTAGAACGATCAATTTAACTGGGCGATCAACCTCCCATGTCCGCACTAAATCGTCTGTACCTTTTGATTTATAGTTCAGAATGACACGAATCAAACGTTCATGTTAAAGTAGCTCAGTATTCTATATCGTGACAAAACAATTTAGACCTAAATAGCTATGAAAAAGCCTGCAAGTAATCCAATCTATTCAAATATGCGTGATGTCATGCATTATGATTCATTTGTAAACATCTGCTCAATGAGCACCAATAATCAGTTAAGAATGACCAATTTAACTAGTTGATAAACTTCACATGTCTGCACTAAATCGTTTGTAACTTTTGATTTAGAGTTTAGAATGATACGAATCCAACGTCCACGTTAATCTAGCTCAATTTTCTATATTGTAACAACATTTGAGACTGAAAGAGCTACGACGAAGCCACCAAGTAATCCAATGATCCTAAACTCCATGATGCCATGCATTATGCTTCAGTTATAAGCCTTTGCTGAAGGAGCACTAATGATCAGTTTATAATCATCATTTTAACTTGCCAGTCAAATTGACATGTTCACACTAAATCGTCCGTAACTTTTGATTTAGAGATCAAAATGACACGAAACCAACGCCCACGTTAAGCTATCTCAAATTTTTATATTGTGACAACATTTGAGACTGGAACAGCTTCCACAAAGCCTCCAAGTAATCCAATGTATCCCAAACTACGTGTTACCATGCAATATGCTTCATGTATATGCCTTTACTCAAGTAGCACCAATGATTAGTTTAGAATGATCATTTGTTCTGGTCGATCAACCTGACATGTCCGCACTAAATTGTCCCTAACTTTTGATTTAGAGTTCAGAATGACTCGAATCCAACGCCCACGTTAAGCTAACTCAATCTTTGAATATTATGACAAATTTAAGACCGAAATAGCTACGACAAAGCTGCCAAGTAATCCTATCTATCCCAAACTGTTTGTTACCCTCCATTATGCTTCATTTCTAAACCTTTTCTCAATGAGCACCAAAGATCAATTTTGAATGATCAATTTAACTAGCCGATAAACTTGACATGTCCGCACTAAATCGTTTTCACTTTTGATTTATAGTTCAGAATGAAATGAATCAAATGCCCACGTTAAGCTAGCTCAATTTTCTATTATGGCAACATTTGAGACTGAAAGAGGTACGACAAAAACGCTAAATAATCCAATGTATCCCAAGCTACGTCCTGCCATGCATTATGCTTCATTTATAAGCCTTTACTCAAGGAACACCAATGATAAGTTTAGAATGATTATTTAACTGGCCGATCAACTTGACATGTGCGCACCTAATCGTCTCTAACTTTTGATTTAGAGTTTGGAATGATCATTTTAATGTGTGCTGTTATGCATTATACTTCATTTCTAAGCCTTTAGTCAAGGATCACCAATAATTAGTTTTGAATGATCGTTTTAGCTGGCCGATCACTTGACATCTCCGCATTAAGTCATCCATAACTGTTTATTTAGAGTTCCGAAAGACACGAATCCAACGCACACGTTAAACTAGCTCAATTTTCTATATGTGACAACATTTGAGACTTAAAGAGTTACGACAAAGCCTCCAAGTAATGGAATTTACCCCAAACTGCATTATCTCATGCATTACGCTTTATTTATAAGCCTTTACTCAATGAGCACCAATGATAAGTTTAGAATGATCATTTTAACTGCCCGATCAACTTGACATGTCCGACCTAATCGTCCATAACTTTTGATTTCGAATTCAGAATGACAGAAATCCAACGTCCATGTTAAGCTAGCCCAATCTTTTATATTTTGACAACATTTGAGACTAAAACACCTACCACAATCTTTCAAGTAATCCAATCTATCCGAAACTCAGTGTTGCCATGCATTATACTTCATTTATAAGCCTCTACTCAAGGAGCACTAATGATTTGTTGAGAATGATCATTTTAACTGGCCGATCAACTTGACATGTCTACACTAAATCGTCCGCAACTTTGGATTTAGAGTTCCGAATGACACAAATCAAACGCCCACGTTAAGCTAGCTCAAGTTTTTATATTGTGACAACATTTGAGACTAAAACATCTACCACAAAGTCTTCAAGTAATCCAAATTATCCTAAACCGAGTGATGTCATGCATTATGATTCATTTGTAAACCTTTTGTGAATGAAGACCAATGATAAGTTTAGAATGATTGTTTTAACTGGTTGATCAACTTGACATTTCTGCTCTAAATCATCCGTAACTTTTTTTTAGATTTAAGAATGATTCCAATCCAGCGCCCACATTAAACTAGCTCAGTTTTCTACATTGTGAAAAAAATTAAATACTGATATAGCTACGACAAAGACTCCAAGTAATCAAATCCATCCCAAGCTGCGCGATTCCATGCATTATGCTTCATTTGTAAACGTTTGCTCAATGAGCAGCAATGATTAATTTATAATTATCAATTTAACTAGCTGATTAACTTGACATGTCCACAATAAATCATCCGTAACTTTTGAGTTAGAGTTCACAATGACATTGATCCAACATCCACATTAAGCTAACTAGATTTTCTATATTGTGACAACAATTGAGGCTGCAAGAGCTATGACTAAGCCTACAAGTAATTCAATGTATCCAAAACTACGTGATGCCATGCATTATGCTTCATTTATAGGCCTTTACTCAAGAAGCACCGATGATCAGTTTAGAATGAAGATTTTAACAGGTCAATCAACTTGACATGTCCGCACTAAATCATCCGTAACTTTTGATTTAGAGTTCAGAATGACACAAATCCAATGCCCACGTTAAGCTAGCTAAATTCCTTATTTTGTGAAAACATTTGATATTGAAACAGCTACCACAAAGCCTTCAATTAATCCAATCTAATCTAAACTGTGTGTTGTCATTCATTATGCTTCATTTATAAGCCTTTACTCAAGGGCACTAATGATCAGTTTAGAATGATCACTTTAACTAGCCGATCAACTTGACATATCTGCATTAAATCGTCCGTAACTTTTGATTTAGAATTTAGAACGAACGAATCCAACACCGATGTTAAGCTAGCTCAATTTTTATATTGAGACAATATTTAAAATTGAAACAGGTACCACAAAGCCTTCAAGTAATCCAATCTAACCTACACTGCGTGATACCATGCATTATGCTTCATTTATTAACCTTTACTCAAGGAACACAAATGATCAGCTTAGAATGATCAGTTTAGAATGATCACTTTAACTGGACGATCAACTTGATATGTCCACACTAAATCATGCGTAACTTTTGATATAGAGTTCAAAATGACATGAATCCAACGCCCACGTTAAGCTATTTCAGTTTTCTATATTTTGATAACATTTGAGACTGAAAGACCTTTGACAAAGACTCCTAGCAATCCAATGTATCTTAAACTACGTGATGCCATGTATTGTGCTTTATTTATCGGCTTTTACTCAAGGAGCACCAATGATCAGTTTAGTATGATCATTTTAACTGGTCGATCAACTTGACATGTTCGCACTAAATCGTCCATAACTTTTAATTTAGAGTTCAAAATGACATGAATCCAATACACATGTTACGCTAGCTCAATTTTTTATTGTGACAACATTAGAGATTGAAACAGCTACCACAAAACCCTCAAGTAATCCAATCTAATCTAAACTGTGTGATGTCATGCATTATGCTTCATGTATAAGCCTTTACTCAAGGAGCACCAATGATCAGTTTAGAATTATAAGTTCTGAAAGATCACTTTAGCTGGCCGATCAAATTGACATGTATGCACTAAATCGTCTGTAACTTTTGATTTAGAATTCAAAATGATAAGAATCCAACACCCACATTAAGCTATTTCAGTTTTCTATATTGTGTCAAAATTTATGACCGAAATAGCTACGAAAAAGTGTCCAAGTAATCCAATCTATCCCTAACTGCGTCATGCCGTGCATTACGCTTCATTTATAAGCGTTCACTCAAGGATCACCAATGATTAGTTTAGAATGATCATTTTAACTGGCCGATCAACTTGACATCTCTGCACCTAATCGTCCATAACTTTTGATTTCGAGTTCAGAATGACAGGAATCCAACGTCCATGTTAAGCTAGCTCAATTTTTATATTTTGAAAACATTTGAGACTGAAACAGCTATCACAAAGCCTACAAGTATTTAATCTATCCGAAACTCTGTGATGCCATGCATTGTGCTTCATTTATAAGCATTTACTCAAGAAGAACTAATGATCAGTTTAAAATGATCATTTTAACTGGCCAGTACACTTGACATGTCTACACTAAATTGTCCGTGACTTTTGAGCTCAGAATGACACGAATCCAACACCCACATTAAGCTAGCTCAATTTTCTATAATGTGAAAAAATTTAAAACTGAAATACCTACGACAAAGCCTCCAAATAATCTAATCTATACCAAACTGCGTTATGCCATGCATTATGCTTCATTTGTAAACCGTTGCTCAATGATCACCATATATCAGATTAGAATGATCAATTTAACAAGCCGATAAACTTGATATGTCCGCACTAAATCGTCTGTGACTTGTGATTTAGAATTTAGAATGACTTTAATCCAACGCCCACGTTAAGCTAGCTACTTTTTCTATATTGTGACAACATTTGAGACTGAAAGGGCTCTGATAAAGCCTCCAAGTAATCCATTGTATCCCAAACTACGTGATGCCATGCATTATGCTTTATTTATAAGCCTTTACTCAAGGAGCACCAATGATCAGCTTAGAATGATCATTTGAACTGGTCGATCAACTTCACATGTCCGCACTTAATCGTCCGTAACTTTTTATTTAGAGTTCAAAATGAAATGAATCTAACACCCACGTTAAGCTAGCACAATTTTTTATATTGTAAGAACATTTGAGATTGAAACAGCTACCACAAATCCTTCAAGTAATCCAATCTAACCTAAACTGCGTGATACCATGCATTATACTTTATTTATAAGCCTTTACTCAAGGAGCACTAGTGATCAGCTTAGAATGATCAGTTTAGAATTATCACATTAACTGGCCGATCAATTTGACATTTCCGCACTAAATCGTACGTAACTTTTGATTTAGAGTTCAAAATGACATGAATCCAATGCCCACATTAAGTTATTTCAATTTTCTATATTGTGATAACATTTGAGACTGAAAGAGCTTTGACAAACCCTCCAAGTAATGCAATATATCCCAAACTAAATGACGCCATGCATGGTGCTTTATTTATAGGCTTTTACTCAAGGACAACCAGTGATCAATTTAGAATGATCATTTTAACTGGTTGATCAACTTGACATGTCTGCACTAAATCGTCCGTAACATTTGATTTAGAGTTCGAAATGACACGAATCCAACACCCACGTTAAACTAGCTCAATTTTTTATTGTGACAACATTTGAGATTGATACAGCTACAACAAAACCTTCAAGTAATCCAATTTAATCTAAACTGCGTGATGTCATGCATTATGCTTCATTTATAAGCCTTTACTCAAGGAGCAATTATGACCACTTTAACTGGCCGATCAACTTCATACATCCGCATTGAATCGTCCATAACTTTATTTAGAATTTAAAATGGCACGAATCCAACGCCCAAGTTAAGCTATTTCAAATTTCAATATTATGTCATATTTAGGACCGAAATAGCTACGACAAAGCCTCCAAGTAATCCAATCTATCACAAACTTTGTGATGCCATGTATTATGCTTCATTTGTAAACCTTTGCTCAATGAGCACTTTACAATGTTTAATTTAACAAGCCGATAAACTTGATGTGTCACAAAAAATCATCCGTAACTTTTGATTTTGAGTTCATAATAACACGAATCCAACGCCCACGTTAAGCTAGCTCAATTTTCTTTATTGTGACAATATTTGAGACTGAAAGAGCTACGACAAAGCATCCAAGTAATCCAGTGTATCCTAAACTACATGATGCCATGCATTCTGCTTCATTTACAGGCCTATACTCAAGGAGCACCAATGATCAGTTTCGAATGATCATTTTAACTGGCCGATGAACTTTTGATTTAGAGTTTAGATTGACATGAATCCAATGCCCATGTTAAGCTAGCTCAATTTTTATATTGTTACAACATTTAACATTGAAACAACTACCACAAAGCCTTCAAGTAATCCAATCTAACCAAAACTGCGTGATGCTATGCATTATGTTTCATTTATAACCTTTTACTCAAGGAGCACTAATGATCAGTTTAGAATAATCAGATTAGAAAGATCACTTTAGCTGGCCGACCAACATGACATGTCCGCACTAAATCATCCATAACTTTTGATTTAGAGTTCAAAATGATACGAATCCAAAACCCACATTAAGCAATTTCAATTTTCTATATTGTGTCAAATTTTATGACCAAAATAGCTACAAAAAAATGTCCAAGTAATCCAATCTATCCCAAACTGTGTGATGCCATGCAATATGCTTCATTATAAGCCTTTACTCAAAGAGCACCAATGTTTAGTTTAGAATGATCATTTTAACTGGCTGATAAACTTGACATGTCCGCACCTAATCGTAGGTTACTTTTGATTTCGAGTTTGGAATGACATGAATCCAACGTCCACGTTAAACTAGCTCAATTTTTATATTTTGAAAACATTTGAGTCTGAAACAGCTACCACAAAGCCTACAAGTAATCCAATCTATCCGAAACTCTATTATGCCATTCATTGTGCTTCATTTATAAACCTTTACTCAAGAAGTACTAATGATCAGTTTAGAATGATCATTTTAACTGGCCAATCAACTTGACATATCTACACTAAATTGTCCGTGACTTTTGATTAAGAGTTAAGAATGACACGAATCCAACGCCCACATTAAGCTAGCTCAATTTTCTAGATTGTGACAAACTTTAAAACTGAAATACCTACGACAAAGCCTCCAAGTAATCTAATATATCTCAAACTGAGATATGCCATGCATTATGCTTCATTTGTAAACTTTTGCTCAATGAGCACCAATGATCATATTAGAATGATCAATTTAACTAGCCGAATAACTTTACATGTCCGCACCTAATCGTATGTAACTTTTGATTTCGAGTTTGGAATGACATGTATCCAACATCCACGTTAAGCTAGCTCAATTTTTATATTTTGAAAACATTTGAATCTGAAACAGCTACCACAAAGCTTACAAGTAATCTAATCTATCCGAAACTCTGTGATGCCATGCATTGTGCTTCATTTAGAAGCCTTTACTCAAGAAGCACAAACGATCAGTTTAGAATGATCATTTTAACTGGCCCATAAACTTGACATGTATACACAAATTGTCCGTGACTTTTTATTTAGAGTTCAGAATGACACGAATCGAACACCCACATTAAGCTAGCTCAATTTTCTATATCGTGACAAAATTTAAAACTGAAATACCTACGACAAGGCCTCCAAGTAATCTAATCTATCCCAAACTGCGTTATGCCATGCATTATTCTTTATTTGTAAATCTTTGCTCAATGAGCACCAATGATCATATTAGATGGATCAATTTAACTAGCCGATAAACTTGACATGTCCGGACTAAATCGTCTGTGACTTGTGATTTAGAATTCAGAATGACATTAATCCAATGCCCACATTAAGCTAGCTATTTTTTCTATATTGTGACAATATTTGAGACTGAAAGAGCTTTGACAAAGCCTTCAAGTAATCCATTGTATCCCAAACTACGTGATGCCATGCATTATGCTTTATTTATAGGCCTTTACTCAAGGAGCACCAATGATCAGTTTAAAATAATCATTTTAACTGGTCGATAAACTTCACATGTCCGCACTTTATCGTCCGTAACTTTTTATTTAGAGTTCAGAATGACAAGAATCCAACGCCCACGTTAAGCTAGCGCAATTTTTTATATTGTGAGTACATTTGAGATTGAAACGGCTACCACAATGCTTTCAAGTAGTCCAATCTAATCTAAACTTTGTGATGTCATGCATTATGCTTCCTTTATAAGCCTTTACTCAAGGAGCACTAATGATCACTTTAACTGGCTGATCAACTTGACATATCCCGATTAACTCGTTCGTAACTTTTGATTTAGAATTAAGAATGAACGAATCCATGACTGATGTTAAGCTAGCTTAATTTTTTATGTTGTGACAATATTTAAAATTGAAACAGGTACCACAAAACCTTCAAGTAATCCAATCTAATCTAAATTGCGTGATGTCATGCATTATGCTTCATTTATAAGCCTTTACTCAAGGATCACTAATGATCAGTTTAGAATGATCACTTTAACTGGCCGATCAACTTGACATATCCGCACTAAATTTTCCGTAACTTTAGATTTAGAATTTAGAATTACACGAATCCAACGCCAATGTTAAGCTATTTCAATTTTCAATAGTGTCATAATTCAGGACCAAAATACCTATGACAAAGCCTTCAAGTAGTCCAATCTATCCCAAACTTTGTGATGCCATGATTATGCTTCATTTGTAAACCTTTTCTCAATGAGCACTTTAGAATGATTAATTTAACAAGCTGATAAACTTGGCATGTGGCACAAATCGTCCTTAACTTTTGATTTTGAGTTCAGAATGACACGAATCCAACGCCTACGTTAAGCTAGCTCAGTTTTCTTTATTGTGACAATATTTGAGACTGAAACAGCTACGAAAAAACATCCCAGTAATCCAGCGTATCCTAAACTACGTGATGCCATGCATTCTGCTTCATTTATAGGCCTATACTCAAGGAGCACAAATGATCAGTTTAGAATGATCACTTTAACTGGTCGATTAACTTGATATATCTGCACTAAATCGTCCGTAACTTTTGATTTAGAGTTTTGATTGAACAGAATCCAATGCCCACGTTAAGCTAGCTCAATTTTTTATATTGTGACAATATTTAAAATTGAAACAGCTACCGCAAAGCCTTCAACTAATCCAATATAACCAAAACTGCGTGATGTCCTGCATTATGTTTCATTTATAAGCCTTTACTCAAGGAGCACCTATGATCAGTTTAGAATTATCAGTTTAGAAATATCACTTTAGCTGGCCGATCAACTTGATATGTCCGTACTAAATCCAGCATAACTTTTTATTTAGAATTCAAAATGATACGAATCCAACCCCCACATTAAGCTATTTCAATTTTCTATATTGCGTCAAAATTTATGACCGAAATAGCTACGACAAAGTGTCAAAGTAATCCAATCTATCCCAAACTGCGTGATGCCATGCATTATGCTTCATTTATAAGCCTTTACTCATGGAGCACCAATGATTAGTTTAGAATGATCATTTTAACTTGCCGATCAACTTGACATGTCCGCACCTAATCGTCTGTAACTTCCGAATATGAGTTCAGAATGACATGAATCCAACGACCACGTTAAGCTAGCTCAATTTTCTAAATTGTATTGACATTTGAGACTAAAAGAGCTACGACAAAGCCTCCAAGTAATCCAACGTATCCCAAATTACGTGTGATGCCATGCATTATGCTTCATTTATTGGTCTTTACTCAAGGGGAACCAATGATCAGTTTAGAATGATCATTTTAACTGCCCAATCAACTTGACATGTATTCACTAAATCGTCTGTAATTTTTGATTTAGAGTTGAGAATGACACGAAATCAACGCCCTCGTTAAGGAAGCTCAATGTTCTGTATTATGATAAAATTTTACACTGAAATAGCGACAACCAAGCCTCCAGGTAATCCAGTCTATCCCAAACTACCTGATGCAATGCATTATGCTTCATTTGTAAACCTCTACTCAATGAGTAACAATGATAAGTTTAGAATGATCAATTTACTACCCGATAAGCTTGACATGTCCGCACTAAATCATTCGTAACTTTTGATTTAGAGTTCAGAATAACATGAATCCAACGCCCATGTTAAGTATCTCAATGTAGTATATACTGATGACATTTGAGACTAAAAGAGCTTTGACAAAACCTCCAAGTAATCCTACGTATCCCAAACTAGGTGATGCCATGCATTATTCTTCATTTATAGGCCTTTACTCAAAGAGCACCAATGATCAGTTTAGAATGATCATTTCAACTAGTCAATCAACTTGACATGTCCGCACTAAATTGACCGTAACGTTTGATTTAGAATCCGAATGACACGTTAAGCTATCTTAATGTTTTATATTGTGACAACATTTGAAATTGAGATAACTAGCACAAAGCCTTTAAGTAATCCAATCTAACCTAAATTGCGTGATGCCATGCATTATGCTGCATTTATAAGCCTTTAGTCAAAGAGCACTAATGATCAGTTTAGAATGATCTGTTTAGAATGATCAGATTAGAGTGATCACTTTAACTAGCCGATTAACTTGACATGTCCGCACTAAATCGTCCGTACCTTTTGATTTATAGTTCAGAATGACACGAATCCAACACCCACGTTAAGTTATTTCAATTTTTTATTTATAGTTCAGAATGACCAAAATAGCTATGAAAAAGGTTCTAAATAATCCAATCTATCCCAAATTGCGTGATGCCATTCATTATGCTTCATTTTTAAACGTTTGCTCAATGAGCACCAATGATCAGTTTAGAATGATCCATTTAACTAGCCGATAAACTGTACATGTCCACACTAAATCGTCAGTCACTTCTGATTTTGAGTTGAGAACGACACCAATCCATTTCCCACCTTAAGCTAACTACATTTTCTATATTGTGACAACATTTGAGACTGAAAGAGTTATGACAAAGCCTCCAAACTACGTGATGTCATGCATTATGCTTTATTTATAGGCCTTTATTCAAGGTGCACTAATGATCAGTTTAGATTGATCATTTTTCCTGACCAATCAACTTGACATGTCCGCACTAAATCGTTCATAACTTTTGATTTAGAGTTCAGAGTCACACGATTCTAATACCCACGTTACGGTAGCTTAATTTTCTATATTATGAAAAAATTTAGGACCGAAATAGCTACGACAAAGCCTTGAAGTAATCCAATCTATCTAAAACTATGTGGTCTCATGCATGACGCTTCATTTATAAACCTTTGCTCAATGAGCACCAATGGTTATTTTAGAATTATCAATTTAACTAGTTGATAAACTTGACATGTCCTCACCAAATCGTGCGTAACATTTGATTTAGAGTTCCAAAGGACACGAATCCAACCCCCACGTTAAGCTAGCTCAATTTTCTATCTTGGGAAAAAATTTCAGAATGAAATAGTTTTGACAAAGCCTCCTATTAATCCAATCTATCAGAAACAGCGTTGTACAATGCATTATGCTTCATTTGTATACCTTCCCTCAATGAGCACCAAAGATCATTTTAGAATGATCAGTTTAACTAGTCGATAAACTTGACATGTAATGCATGAAATTCCACACCACCTTAACCTAGATCAATTTTCTATAGTGTGAACTAATTTAGGACTCAAATAGCTATGACAAAGCCTTCAACTAATCTCATCTATCCGAAATTGCGTGTGGCATTATGGTCCATTTGTAAACCTTTGCTCAGTGAGAATTAATGATAAGTTTGGAATGATCATTTTAACAAGCTGATCAACCTGTCATGCCCGAATCATCCGTAACTATTGATATAGAGTTCAGAATGACAGGAATGCAATGCCCACGTTAAGCTAGGTCAATTTTCTATATTGTGACAAAATTTCAGACCGGAATATCTATGATAAAGGCTCCAAGTAATCCAATCTTTTCCAAACTGCATGATGCCATGCATTATGCTTCAATTATAAGCCTTTACTCAAGGTGAACCAATGATCAGTTTAGAATGATCATTTTAACTAGGTGATCAACTTCACATTTTCGCACTAAATCATTTTTAACATTTGATTTAGATCTCAAAATTACATGAATCTAGTGCCCACGTTAAGCTAGCTCAATTTCTATATTGTGACAACATTCGAGAGTAAAAGAGCTACGACAATGCCTTCAAGTAGTCCAATCTAACCCACACTGTGTGATGCCATGCATTATGCTTCATTTATAAGCCTTTACTCAAGGAGCACCAATGATCACTTTAGAATGATTATTTTAACTAGCCGATCAACTTGACATGTACGCACTAATTCGTACTTAACTTTTGATTTAGAGTTCAGAATCACAAGAATCCAACGCCCACGTTAAGCTAGCTAAATTTTCTATATTGTGAACAAATTTAGGACCAAATAGGTTCAACAAAACCTCCACATATTCCCATCTATCCGAAATTGCATGATGCCATGCATTATGTTTCATTTGTAAACCTATTTTTCGTGAGCACCAATTATCAGTTTAGAATGATCATTTTAACAAGCCGATTAACTTGTCATGTCTGCACTAAGTCGTCTTTAACTTTTGATTTAGAGCTCAAAATGACATGAATATAATACCCACGTTAAGTTAGTTAAATTTTCTGTATTGTGATAACATTTGAAACTAAAACAGCTAAAACAAAGCGTCCAAGTAGTCTAATGTATCCCAAACTGCGTGAGGCCATGCATTATGCTTCAATTATACACCTTTCCTAAACGAGCACCAATGATCAGTTTATAATGATTATTTTAACTAGCTGATCAACTTGACATGTCCGCACTAAGTTGTCTTCAACTTTTGATTTAGAGCTCAAAATGACATGAATCTAATACCCACATTAAGTTAGCTACATTTTCTGTATTGGGACAACATTTGAGACTAAAAGAGCTACGGCAAAGCTTCCAAGTAATCCAATCATTCCCAAACTGCATGATGCGATGCATTATGCATCATTTATATACATTTACTTAACGAGCACCAATGATCAGTTTAGAATGATTATTTTAACTTGCTGATAAAGTTGATGTATACACACTAAGTCGTCTTTAACATTTGATTTAGAGTTTAGAATGACACGAATTGAACGCCCACATTAAGCTAGCTCAATTTTCTATATTGTGAAAAAAATGAAGACCGAAGTAGCTGTGACAAAGCCTCCAAGTAATCCAATCTGATGCCATTCATTATGCTTCATTTTGTAAACCTTTGCTCAATGACAAGAAATAATCAGTTTATACTATTTAATTTATCTAGCCGATAAACTTAAGATGTCCGCCCTAAATAGTCCGTAAATTTTTATTTAGAGTTCAGAATTATACGAATACAATGACTACATTAAGCTAACTCAATTTTCTGTATTGTGACAAATATTAATACCAAAATAGCTACGATAAAGCCTTTAAGTAATCCAATCTATCCCAAACTGCATGATTCCATGCAATATGCTTCATTTGTAAAGGTTTGCTCAATGAGCAGAAATGACAAGTTTAGAATGATCAATTTAACTAGCCGATAAACTTGAGATGTCCACACTAAATTGTCCGTAACTTTCGATTTAGAATTCAAAATTAAACGAATACAATGCCCACATTAAGCTTGCTCAATTTTCTATTTTGACAAAATTTAGGACCGAAATAGTTACGATAATACAAGTAATCCAATCAATGCCAAACTGCGTGATGCCATATATTATGCTTCATTTAAAATCCTTTGCTCCATTAGAACCAATGATCAGTTTAGAATGATCATTTTAACAACCCGATCAACTTGTCATGTCCACACTAAATCGTCTGTAACTTTTGATTTAGAGTTCATAGTGCCACGAATCCAACACCCATGTTAAGTTAGCTCATTTTTCAAAATTGTGACAACATTTGAGAGTGAAAGAGCTATGAAAAAGCCTCCAAATAATCCAATGTACCCCGAATTGTGTGATGCCATGCATTATGCTTCATTTATAAGCCTTTACTCAAGGAGCACCAATGATCAATTTAGAATGATCATTTTAACTGGCTGATCACTTGACATGTCCGCAATTAATCGTCCGTAACTTTTAATTTAGAGTCCACAATGACACGGATCCAACACCCATGTTAAGCTAGCTCAATTTTCAATATTGTGACAACATTTCAGTCTGAAAGAGCTACGACAAAACCCCTGAGTAATCCAATGTATCCCAATCTACGCGATGTCATGTATTATTCTTCAATTATAAGCCTTTACTCAAGTAGCACCAATTATCAGTTTAGAATGATCACTTTAACTGGCCGATCACTTGACATGTCCACACTAAATCATGTGTAACTTTTGATTTAAAGTTCAAAATGACATGAATCCAACGCCCACGTTAAGCTAGCTCAATTTTCAATATTCTGACAACATTTGAGATTGAAAGAGCTATGAGAAAGCCTCCAAGTAATACAATGTATTCCAAACTGCGTGATGCCATACATTATGCTTCATTTATAAGCCTTTACTCAAGGACCACAAACTGTCAGTTTAGAATGATCATTTTGACTCGCCGATCACTTGACATGTCCGCACTAAACCGTCCATCACTATTGATTTACAGTTCATTATGACACGAATCCAACACGCACGTTAAGCTAGCTCAATTTTCAATATTGTGACAATATTTGAGACTGAAAGAGCTATGACAAAGCCATCAAGTAATTTAATGTATCCCAAATTGCATGATGCCATGCATGATGCCATGCATTATGCTTCATTTATAAGCCTTTACTCAAGTAGCACCAATGGTCAGTTTAGAACAATCATTTTAACTAACTGATCAAGTTGAGATGTCCGAACTTAATCGTCCTCAACATTTGATTAAGAGCTCAAAATAACATGAATCCAATGGCAACGTTAAGCTATCTTAATTTTCCATATTGTGACAATTTTGAGACTGAAAGAGGTACTACAAAGCCTCCAAGTAATCTAATGTATACCAAACTTCGCGATGCCATGCATTATGCTTCATTTATAGGCCTTTACTCATGGAGAACCAATGATCTGTTTATAATGATCATTTTAATAGAAAATCAACTTGACCTGTCCGCACTAAATTGTCAGTAACTTTTGATTTAGAGTTTTGAATGACACGAATTCAATGCCCAAGTTAAGCTACCTCAATTTTCAATATTGAGACAACATTTTGAGACTTAAAGAGCTACGACAAAGCCTCCAATTAAACCAATGTATCCCAAACTGCGTTATGCCACGTATTATTCTTCATTTATAAGCCTTTACTCAAGGAACACAATTGATTAGTTTATAATGATCATTTTTACTGGCCGATCACTTGATATGTCCATACTACATCGTCTGTAACGTTTGATTTAGAGTTCAGAATGACACGAATCAAACGCCCATGTTAAGCTAGCTCAATTTTCAATATTGTCATAACATTTGAGACTAAAAGAGCTACGACAAAGCCTCGAAGTAATCCAATGAATCCTAAAATGCGTGACACCATGCATTATGATTCATTTATAAGCCTTTAATCAATGAGCACCGCTGATCAGTTTAGCCAGCTGATCAACATGAAATGTCCGTACTAAATCGTCTTTAGCTATTGATTTAGAGCTAAAAATGACATGACTCCAATTCCAAAGTTAATCTAGCTCAATTTTCCATATTGTGACAATTTTGAGACTGAAAGAGCTACTACAAAGCCTCCAAGTAATCCGATGTATCCCAAATTGCGTAATACCATGCATTATTCTTCATTATTTGCCTTTACTTAATGATCACCAATGATCAGTTTAGAATGATCATTTTAACTGGCCGATCATTTGACATATCCGAACTAAATCGTTTGTAACTTTTGATTTAGAGTTTTGAATGACACGTATCAAACGCCCATGTTAAGCTACCTCATTTTTCAATATTGTGACAACATTTTGAGACTTAAAGAGCTACGGCAAAGCCTCCAAATAAACCAATGTATCCCAAACTGTGTGATGCCATGTATTATTTTTCATTTATAAGGCTTTACTCAAGGCACACAATTGATTAGTTTAGAATGATCATTTTACTGGCCGATCACTTGACATATCCGCACTAAATCGTCCATAACTATTGATTTAGATTTCAGAATGACACTGAATCGAATGCCCACGTTAAGCTAGCTCAAGTTTCTATTTTGTGACAACATTTGAGAGTGAAAAAACTAGGACAAAGCCTCCACGTAATAGAATGTATTCCAAACTGCACAATGCTGTGCATTATGCTTCATTTATAAGCCTTTACTCCATGAGCACCAATGATCAGTTTAGAATGATCATTTTAACTAGACGTTATACTTGACATGTTTGCACTAAATCGTCTGTAACTTTTAATTTAGAGTTCAGAATGACATGAATCCAACGCCGACGTTAAGCTAGCTCAATTTTCTATATGGTGACAACATTTGAGACTGAAAGCGCTACGACAAAGCCTCCACAAAGCCAATGTATAAACTTCATGATGCCATGCGTTGTGCTTCATTTATAAACCTTTACTCAATGAGCACCAATGATCAGTTTAGAATAACCACTTTAACTGGCCGATCAACATGACTTATCCGCACTAAATTGTCCATAAATTTTGATTTAGATATCCAAATGACACGAATCCAACGCTCACGTTAAGCTAGCCCAATTTTCAACAGTGTGAAAAAATTTAATATTGAAATAGCTATGACAAAGCCTCCAAGTAATCCAATCTATCCCAAAATGCGTGATGGACTGCATTATGCTTCATTTATAAGCCCTTACTCAAGAAGCACCAATGATCAATTTAGAATGATCATTTTTAACTAGCTGATCAACTTGACATGTCCACACTAAATCGCCTTTAACTATTGATTTAGAGCTCAAAAAAAATTTAGTCCAACACTAACGCTTAGCTAGCTCAATTTTCTATATTGTAAACACTTTTGAGACTGAAAGAGCTACTACAAAGCCTCCAATTAACCCAATCTCTCCCAAACTGCGTGTGCCATGTATTATATTTCATTTATAAGCGTTTACTCTAGGAGCACCAATGATCAGTTTAGAATGATCAATTTAACCAGCCGATAAACTTGACATAACCACACTAAATCGTCTGTAACCTTTGATTTAGAGTTCAGAATGACACTGCCCACGTTAAGCTATCTCAATTTTCTATATTGTGACAACAGTTGAGACTGAAAAAGCTACGACAAAACCTCCAAGTAATACAATGTATCCCAAACTGCACGATGCCATGCATTATGCTTCATTTATAAGCTTTTGTTCAAGGAGCACCAATGATCAGTTTAGAATGATCATATTAACTAGACGATCAACTTGACATGTCGGCACTAAATCGCACATAACTTTCCATTTAGAGATCAGAATGACACAAATCTGATGCCCACGTTAAGCTAGCTCAATTTTCTATATTGTGACAAAATTTTACACTAAAATAGCTACGACAAAGTCTCCAAGTAATTCACTGTATCACAACCTGCGCGATTCCATGATTATTTATCATTTATAAGCCTTTACTCAAGAGCACCAATGATCAGTTTAGATTGGTCATTTAAACTGGCCGATCACTTCACATGTCCGCACTAAATCGTCCGTACTTTTTTTATTTAGAGTTTAGAATGACACCAATCCAACGCCCACGATAAGTTAGCTCAATTTTCAATATTGTGACAACATTTGAGAATGAAAGAGCTACGATAAAGCCTCCAAGTATTGTAATGTATCTTAAATTGCGTGATACCATGCATTATGCTTCATTTATAAGTCTTTACTCAAGGATCACCAATGATCAGTTTAGAATGATAATTTTAACTGGGCGATCACTTGACATATCCGTAGTAAATCGTCTATAACTTCAAATTTAGAGTTCAGAATGGCAGGAATCCAACGCCCACGTTAAGCTAGCTCAATTTTCAATATTGTGATGAGATTTGAGGCTCAAAAAGCTATGGCAAAGACTCCAAGTAATCCAATGTATCCCATGGTGATGCCATGCATAATGTTTCATTTATAAGCATTTAGTCATGGAGCACCAATGATTAGTTTAGAATGATCATTTTAATGGACGATCAACTTGACATTTCCACACTAAATCGCCTGTAACTTTTGATTTAGAATTCAGAATGACACGAATCCAACGCCCACATTAAGCTAGCTCAATTTTCTATACTGTGACAATCAGAGACTGAGAGAGCTACGAAAAGGCCTCGAAGTAATCCAATGTATCCCAAAATGCGCGATGTCATGCATTATTATTCATTTATAAGCCTTTACTCAAGCAGCACCAATGATCAGTTTAAAATGATTATTTTAATTGGCCAATCAGTTGACATATCTGAACTCAATTATACGAAACTTTTGAATTAGAGTTCAGAATTACACTGAATCTAGTTTCTACATTAAGCTAGCTCAAGTTTCTATTTTGCGAAAACATTTGAGAGTGAAAAATCTATGACAAAGCCTCCACGTAATAAAATGTATACCAAACTGCACGATTCCATACATTATGCTTCATTTATAAGTCTTTACTCAAATAGCACCAATGAACAGTTTAGAGTGATCATTTTAACTAGACGATATACTTGACATGTTTGAACTAAATCGTCCGTAACTTTTGATTTAGAGTTCAGAATGACACGAATCCATTGCCCACGTTAGGCTAGCTCAATTTTCTATATGCTGGCAACATTTGAGACTTAAAGAGCTACGACAAAACCACCATGAATCCATTGTATAAACTGCATGATGCCATGCGTTTTGCTTCATTTATAAACCTTTACTCAATGAGCACCAATGATTAGTTTAGAATAATCATTTTAACTGGCCGATCAACTTGACATATCTGCACTAAATCGCCGTAAGTTTTGATTTAGAATTCAAAATGACACGAATCCAATGCTCACATTAAGCTAGCCCAATTTTCTACATTTTGAAAAAAATTATGATTAGCTACGACAAAGCCTCCATGTAATCCAATCTATCCCAAACTGCGTAATGGCATGCATTATGCTTCATTTATAAGCCTTTACTCAAGAAGCACCAATGATCAATTTGGAATGATCATTTTAACTAGCTGATCAACTTGACATGTCCACACTAAATCTCCTTTAACTTTTGATTTAGACCTCAAAATAACATTAGTCCAACGCTAATGTTAAGCCAGCTCAATTTTCTATATTGTGACAACATTTGAGACTGAAAGAGCTAATACAAACCTTCCAAGTAGTCCAATCTATCCCAAACTGCGTGATGGCATGCATTACGCTTCATTTATAAGTTTTAAGTCAAGGAGCACCAATGATTAGTTTAGAATGATCATTTTAATTCTTTTCTTTCAAATACATTCTTCCTTCACTGGGAATATGCTGTTATTGAGCTGTGTTTTCTCGTAGCTATCCAGCACTTGGAAGGAGCGAGCAAGGACCTGCTCGGGAATGTAGCTACCTCCGCAAGTGTAGGGCGGTTTCCTATGTTGGACTGAAAAAATAAGGACCTAAGAGCGTCTTCTCATAGGTTTTTTCCTCTCGCGCCCACCGCCGCCTGGCCGATAAACTTGACATATCCACGCTAAATCGTCCGTAACATTTGATTTAGTGTTCAGAATGACACTGAATCCAATGCCCACGTTAAGCTATCTCAATTTTCTATATTGTGACAATAATTGAGCCTGAAAAATCTACGACAAAGCCTCCAAGTTATAAAATGTATCCCAAGATGCACGATGCCATGCATTTTACCTCGTTTATAAGCTTTTATTCAAGTAGCACCAATGATCAGTTTAGAATGATCATTTTTACTAGAGGATCAACTTGACATGTCGGCACTAAATCGTTCATAACTTTTGATTTAGAGATCAAAATGACACGAATCCATCGCCCACGTTAAGCTAGTTCAATATTCTATATTGTGACAAAATTTTACACTGAAATAGCTACGAAAAAGCCTCCAAGTAATCCAATCTATCGCAACCTGTGTGATGCCATGCATTATTCGTCATTTATAAGCCTTTCCTCAAGGAGCACCAATAATCAGTTTAGATTGATCATTTTATTGGCCGATCACTTCACATATCTGCAGTAAATCATCTGTAACTTTTGATTTAGTGTTCAGAATGACACGACTCCAACTCCCACGTTAATCTAGCTAAATTTTCAATATTGTGATAACATTTGAGAATGAAAGAGCTACAATAAGGCCTCCAAGTAATGTAATATATCCCAAATTACGTGATACCATGCATTATGCTTCATTTATAAGAATTTAATCAAGGAGCACCAATGATCAGTCTAGAATGATCATTTTAACTGGCCGATCACTTGACATATCTGCTGTAAATGGTCCGTAACTTCTGATTTAGAGTTCAAAATGACAAGAATACAACGCCCACATTTAGCTAGCTCAATTTTCAATATTGTGACAACATTTGAGATTCAAAGAGTTATGACAAAGACTCCAAGTAATCCGTATCCCATGGGGATGCCATGCATAATGCTTCACTCAAAAGCCTTTATTAATGGAGCATCAATGATCAGCTTAGAATGATCAGTTTAGAATGATCATTTTAATGGACGATCAACTTCACATGTCCGCACTAAATCGTGTGTAACTTTTGACAACATTTAAGACTGAGAGAGCTACGGCAAAGCCTCCAATTAATCAATGTATCACAAAATGCGCGATGCCATGCATTATTCTTAATTTATAAGCCTTTACTCAAGGAACACCAATGATCAGTTTAGACTAAATATTTTAAGTGGCCGATCACTTGACATGTCCGCGCTAAATCGTCTGTAATTTTTGATTTAGAGTTCAGAATGATACTGAATGCAATGTCCACGTTAAACTAGCTCAATTTTCTATTTTGTGACAACATTTGAGAGTGAAAAAGCTATGATAAAGCCTCCACGTAATAGAATGTATTCCAAACTGCACGATGCCATGCAATATTCTTCATTTATAAGACTTTACTCAAAGAGCACCAATGATCAGTTTAGATTGATCATTTTAACTATCCGATCACTTCACATGTCCACTCTAAATCGTTAGTAACTTCTGATTTAGAGTTCAAAGTGACACGAATCTAACGCCCATGTTACGCTAGCTCAGTTGTCTATATGGTGACAGCATTTGAGAATGAAAGAGCCACGACAAAGCCTCCAAGTAATGTAATGTATCCCAAATTGCGTGACATCATGCTTTATGCTTCATTTATAAGGCTTTACTCAAGGAGCAGCAATGATTAGTTTAGAATGATCATTTTAACTAGCCGATCACTTGACATATATGTAGTAAATCGACCGTAACTTTTGATTTAGAGTTTAGAATGACAGGAATCCAACACCCATGTTAATCTAGCTCAATTTTAAATATTGTTTCAACATTTCAGACTGAAAGATTTACGACAAATCCTCCAAGTAATCCAATGTATCCCAAAATACGCGAGGCCCTGCAAAATGCTTCATTCATAAGCCTCCATTAAAATGATCATTCTAAACTGATCATTGGTGCTCCATGAGTGAAGCATTTTGACATGTCCGCACTAAACCGTCTGTAACTTTTGATTTAGAGTTCAGAATGACATGAATCCAACGCCCACGTTAAGCGAGTTTAATTTTCTGTATGGCGACAACATTTGAGACAGAAAGAGCTACAAAAAAGCCTCCACAAATCCCATGTATAAACTGTATGATGCCATGCGTTATGAGTCATTTATAAACCTTTACTCAATGAGCACCAATGATCAGTTTAGAATGATTATTTTAACTGGCGGATGAACTTGACATATCCGCACTTAATCGTCCGTAAGTTTTGATGTAGAATTCAAAATGACATGAATCTAACGATCACGTTAAGTTATCCCAATTTTCTACATTGTGAAAAAATTTAAAACTTAAATAACTACGACAAAGCCTCCAAGTATTCCAATCTATCCCAAACTGCATGATGGCATGCATTATGCTTCATTTATAAGCCTATATTCAAGAAGCACCAATGATCAAATTAGAATGATCATTTTAACTAGCTGATCAACTTGACATGTCCACACTAAATTGCCTTTAGCTTTTGATTTAGATATCACAATAACATTAGTCCAATGCTAACATTAATCTAGCTTAATTTCCTATATTGTGACAACATTTGAGACTGAAAGAGCTACTTTAAAGCCTCCAAGTAATACAATCTATCGCAAACTGTGTGATGCATGCATTATGCTTCATTTATATGCCTTTACTCAAGAAGCACCAATGATAAGTTTAGAATGATCATTTTAACCGGCCAATAAACTTGACATATCAACATTAAATCATCCGTAACGTTTGATTTAGAGTTCAGAATGACACTGAATCCAATGCCCACGTTAATCTAGCTCATTTTTCTTTATTGTGACAACAATTGAGACTAAAAAAGCTACGGAAAAGCCTCCAAGTAATACAATGTATCCCAAAACTGCACGATATCATGCATTATGCTTCATTTATAAGCTTTTATTCAAGGAGCACAAATGATCAGTTTAGATTGATCATTTTAACTAGCCGATCACTTCGGATGTTCGCACTAAATTGTCCGTAACTTTTGATTTAGAGTTTAGAATGATAAAAATCCAACGACCAAGTTAAGCTAGCTCAATTTTCTATAATGTGACAACATTTCAGAATGAAAGAGCTACGATAAAGCCTCCAAGTATTGTAATGTATCCCAAATTGCGTGACACCGTGCATTATGCTTCATTTATAAGCCTTTACTCAAGTAGAACATTTGATCACTTTAGAATGATCATTTTAACTGGCTGATCACTTTACATGTTCGAACTAAATCGTCCATAGCTTCTGATTTAGAGTTCAGAATGACCGGAATCCAACGCCCACATTAATCTAGCTCAATTTTCAATATTGTTACAACATTTCAGACTGAAAGAGTTACGACAAAGCCTTCAAGTAATCCAATGAATCCCAAAATACGCGATCCATGCATAATGCTTCATTCATAAGCCTTTACTCATGGAGCACCAATGATCAGTTCAGATTGATCATTTTAATGGACGATCAACTTGACATGTCTGCACTTAATCGTCTGTAACTTTTGATTTGGAGTTCAGTATGACACGAATCCAAAGCCCAAGTTAAGCTAGCTCAATTTTCTATATTGTGACAAGATTTGAGACTGAGAAAGCTTTGACAAAGCCTCCAAGTAATCCAATGTATCACAAAATGCTCGATGACATGCATAATTCTTCATTTATAACCCTTTACTCATGGAGCACCAATGATTAGTTTAGAATGATTATTTTAATTCGCCGATCACTTGACATGTTCGCACTAAATCGTACATAACTTTTGATTTAGAGTTGAGACTTACACAAATCCCGGGCCAAGGTTAAGCTAGCTGAATTTTCAATATTGGCAGAACATTTGAGATTAGAAGAGCTACGTCAAAGCCTCCATGTAACTGTTGATTTAGAGTTCAGAATGACACGAATCCAACACCCACGTTAAGCTAGCACAATTTTCTATATGGTGACAATATTTGAGACTGAAAGAGCTATGACAAACCCTCCAAGTAATCCAATGTATCCCGAATTGCGTGATTTCATCCATTATGTTTCATTTATAATCGTTTACGCAAGGAGCACCAATGATCAGTTAAGAATGATCATTTTAACTGGCCGATCACTTTACATATCCGCACTAAATCGTCTGTAAATTTTGATTTAGAGTTCAGAATGACACTGAATCCAATGCCCACGTTAAGCTAGCTCAATTTTCTATTTTGTTACAACATTTGAGAGTGAAAGAGCTACGACCAAGCCTCCAAGTAATCCAATGTATCCCAAATTGCGTCATGCCATTCATTATGCTTCATTTATAAGCTTTTACTCAAAGAGCACCAACGATCAAATTAGAATGATCATTTTTAACTAAACGATATACTTCACATGTCTAGACTAAATCATCTATAACTTTTGATTTAGAGTTCAGAATGACACCAATCCATCGTGCACGTTAAGCTAGCTCAATTTTCAATATTTTGAAACGATTTGAGACTGAAAGAGCTATGAAAAAGCCTCAAAGTAATCAAATGTACCCCGCTTGATGGCATGCATAATGCTTCATTTATAAGCTTTTTTCATGGAGCACCAATGATCAATTTAGAATGATGATTGTAATGAACAATCAACTTGACATGTACGCACTAAATCTTATGTAACTTTTGATTTAAAGATTAGAATGACACGAATCCAACGCCCACGTTAAGTTATCTCAATTTTCTATATTGTGACAACATTTGAGACTGAAAGAAATACGACAAAGCTTCCAAGTAATCCACTGTATCCCAAACTGCACGATACCATGCATTATTCTTCATTTATAAGCTTGTACTCTAGGAGCACCAATGATCAATTTAGAATGATCATTTTAACTAGATGATCAACTAGACATGTCCGCACTAAATTGTCCATAACTTTTGATTTAGAGTTCAGAATGACAAGAATCCAACGCACGTTAAGCTAGCTCATTTTTTAATACTATGAAAACATTTGGGACTGAAAGAGCTATGACAATGCCTCCAAGTAATCCAATGTATCTCTGCGTGATACCATGCATTATGCTTCATTTATAAGCCTTAATGGAGCACCAATGATCAATTTTGAATGATGATTTTAATGGACGATCAACTTGACATGTCCGCACAAAATCCTTTGTAAATTTTGATTTAGAGTTTAGAATGACACGAATCCAACGCCCACATTAAGCTACCTCAAATTTCTATATTGTGACAACATTTGACACTGAAAGAACTACGAAAAAGCCTCCAAGTAATCAAATGTATCCCAAAATGTGCGATGCCATGCATTATTCTTCATTTAAAAGCCTTAACTCAACAACCACTAATGATCAGTTTAGAATTATCATTTTAATTGGCCGATCACTTGACATGTCTGCACCAAATCGTCCGTAATTTTTGATTCAATGTTGAGACTTACACGAATCCAACACCCATGTTAAGATAACTCAATTTTCAATATTGTGACAACATTTGAGACTGAAAGAGATACGACAAAGCCTCCAAATAATATAATGTATCCCGAACTGCACGATGCAATGCATTACACTTCATTCGTAAGCCTTTACTCAAAGAGCAACAATGATCAGTTTAGAATGAACATCTTAGTTTGCTGATCAACCTGAGATGTACCCACTAAATCGTGTTCAACTTTTGATTTAGAGCTCAAAATGACATGAGTCCAACACCAACGTTAAGCTGGCTCAATTTTCCATATTTTGAAAATTTTAAGATTAAAAGAGGTTTTACAAAGCCTCCAAGTAATCCAATGTAACCCAAACTGCGAGATAACATGCATTATGCTTCATTTATAAGCATTTACTCAAGGAGCACCAATGATCAGTTTAGAATGATCATTTTAATGGACAATCAATTTAACATGTCTGCACTAAATCGTCTGTAACTTTTGATTTAGAGTTCAGAATGACACGAATCCAACGCCCACGTTAACTTAGCTCAATTTTCAAAATTGTGACAACATTTGAGAGTGAAAGAGCTATGACAAAGCCTCCAAGTAATCTAATGTATCTTAAATTGCGTGATGACATGCATTGCTTCATTTATAATCCTTTACTCAAGGAGCACCAATGATCATTTTAACTAGCCGATCACTTGAAATGTTCGCAATTAATCGTCCATAACTTTTAATTTAGAGTTCACAATGACATGAATCCAACACCCACGTTAAGCTAGCTCAATTTTCAATATTGTTACAACATTTCTGAATGAAAGAGCTACGACAAAACCTCTAAGTAATCCAATGTATCCCAATCTACGCGATGCCATGCATTATTCCTCAATTATAAGCCCACATTAAGCTAGCTCAATTTGCAATATTGTTACAACATTTCAGACTGAAAGAGTTACGATAAAGCCTTCAAGTAATCCAATGAATCCCAAAATACGCGATGCCATGCATAATGCTTCATTCATAAGCCTTTACTCAAAGAGAACCAATGATCAGTTTAGATTGATCATTTTAATGGACGGTCAACTTGACATGTCTGCACTTAATCGTTTGTAACTGTTGAGTTAGAGTTCAATATGACACGAATCCAATGCCCAAGTTAGGCTAGTTCAATGTTCTATATTGTGACAACATTTGAGACTGAGAAAGCTACGACAAAGCCTCCAAGTAATCCAATGTATCACAAAATGCGTGCTGCCATGCATTATTCTTCATTTATAAGCCTTTACTCAAGGAGCACCAATGATCAGTTTAGAATGATATTTTAATTCACCGATCACTTGACATGTCCACACTAAATCTTCCGTAACTTTTGATTTAGAGTTGAGACTTACACAAATCTAACGCCCGGGTTAAGCTAGCTTAATTTTCAATATTGGGAGAACATTTGAGATTGAAAGAGCTACGTCAAAGTCTCCATGTAACTGTTGATTTAGAGTTCAGAATGACACGAATCCAACACCCACATTAATCTAGCTCAATTTTCTATATTGTGACAATATTTGAGACTGAAAAAGCTATGACAATACATTGCGTGATTTCATCCATTATGTTTCATTTATAAGCGTTTACGCAAGGAGCACCAATGATCAATCTAGAATGATCATTTTAACTGGCCAATCACTTTACATATCCGCACTATATCGTATGTAATTTTTTATTTAGAGTTCAGAATGACATTGAATCCAATGCCCACGTTAAACTAGCTCAATTTTCTATTTGTGACAACATTTGAGAGTGAAAGAGCTACGACAATGCCTCCAAGTAATCCAATGTATCCCAAATTGCGTCATGCCATTCATTATGCTTCATTTATAATCTTTTACTCAAGGAGCACCAACAATCAAATTAGAATGATCATTTTTAACTAAACAATATACTTCACATGTTCGCCCTAAATCATCTGTAACTTTTGATTTAGAGTTCAGAATGACACCAATCCATCGTGCACGTTAAGTTAAGTCAATTTTCAATATTTTGAAATCATTTGAGACTGAAAGAGTTATGAAAAAGCCTCAAAGTAATCAAATGTATCCCTGCGTGATGCCATGCATTATGCTTAATTTATAAGCTTTTTTCATGGAGCACCAATGATCAATATAGAATGATGATTTTAATGGACAATCAACTTGACATGTACTCACTAAATCTTATGTAACTTTTGATTTAAAGATTAAATTGACACGAATCCAAGGCCCACGTTAAGGTAGCTCAATTTTCTATATTGCGACAACATTTGAGACTGAAAAAAATACGACAAAGCCTCCAAGTAATCCAATGTATCCCAAACTGCGCGATGCCATGCATTACTTTTTATTTATAAGCCTTTACTCAAGGAACACCAATGATCAGTTTAGAATGATCATTTTAACTAGACGATCAACTTGACATGTCCGGACTAAATCGTTCGTAACTTTTGATTTAGAGTTCAGAATGACAAGAATCCAACACACACGTTAAGCTAGCTCAATTTTAATACTATGAAAACATTTGAGACTGAAAGAGCTATGACAACGACTCCAAGTAATCTAATGTATCTCTACGTGATGCCATGCATTATGCTTCATTTATAAGCCTTTACTCATGGAGCACCAATGATCAATTTAGAATGATGATTTTAATGGACGATCAACTTGACATTTCCGCACTAAATCCTTTGTAAATTATGATTTAGAGTTTAGAATGACACGAATCCAACGCCCACATTAAGCTACCTCAAATTTCTATATTGTGACAACATTTGACACTAAAAGAACTACGAAAAAGCCTCCAAGTAATCAAATGTATCCCAAAATGTGCGATGCCATGCATTATTCTTCATTTATAAGCCTTAACTCAACAACCACTAAAGATCAGTTTAGAATTATCATTTTAATTGGCCGATCACTTGACATGTCTGCACCAAATCGTCCGTAATTTTTGATTCAATGTTCAGACTTACACGAATCCAACACCCATGTTAAGATAACTCAATTTTCAATATTGTGACAACATTTGAGACTGAAAGAGATACGACAAAGCCTCCAAATAATATAATGTATCCCGAACTGCACGATGCAATGCATTACGCTTCATTCGTAAGCCTTTACTCAAAGAGCAACAATGATCAGTTTAGAATGAACATCTTAGTTTGCTGATCAACCTGAGATGTACCCACTAAATCGTGTTCAACTTTTGATTTAGAGCTCAAAATGACATGAGTCCAACACCAACGTTAAGCTGGCTCAATTTTCCATATTTTGAAAATTTTAAGATTAAAAGAGGTTTTACAAAGCCTCCAAGTAATCCAATGTAACCCAAACTGCGAGATAACATGCATTATGCTTCATTTATAAGCATTTACTCAAGGAGCACCAATGATCAGTTTAGAATGATCATTTTAATGGACAATCAATTTAACATGTCTGCACTAAATCGTCTGTAACTTTTGATTTAGAGTTCAGAATGACACGAATCCAACGCCCACGTTAACTTAGCTCAATTTTCAAAATTGTGACAACATTTGAGAGTGAAAGAGCTATGACAAAGCCTCCAAGTAATCTAATGTATCTTAAATTGCGTGATGACATGCATTGCTTCATTTATAATCCTTTACTCAAGGAGCACCAATGATCATTTTAACTAGCCGATCACTTGAAATGTTCGCAATTAATCGTCCATAACTTTTAATTTAGAGTTCACAATGACATGAATCCAACACCCACGTTAAGCTAGCTCAATTTTCAATATTGTTACAACATTTCTGAATGAAAGAGCTACGACAAAACCTCTAAGTAATCCAATGTATCCCAATCTACGCGATGCCATGCATTATTCCTCAATTATAAGCCCACATTAAGCTAGCTCAATTTGCAATATTGTTACAACATTTCAGACTGAAAGAGTTACGATAAAGCCTTCAAGTAATCCAATGAATCCCAAAATACGCGATGCCATGCATAATGCTTCATTCATAAGCCTTTACTCAAAGAGAACCAATGATCAGTTTAGATTGATCATTTTAATGGACGGTCAACTTGACATGTCTGCACTTAATCGTTTGTAACTGTTGAGTTAGAGTTCAATATGACACGAATCCAATGCCCAAGTTAGGCTAGTTCAATGTTCTATATTGTGACAACATTTGAGACTGAGAAAGCTACGACAAAGCCTCCAAGTAATCCAATGTATCACAAAATGCGCGCTGCCATGCATTATTCTTCATTTATAAGCCTTTACTCAAGGAGCACCAATGATCAGTTTAGAATGATATTTTAATTCGCCGATCACTTGACATGTCCACACTAAATCGTCCGTAACTTTTGATTTAGAGTTGAGACATACACAAATCTAACGCCCGGGTTAAGCTAGCTTAATTTTCAATATTGGGAGAACATTTGAGATTGAAAGAGCTACGTCAAAGTCTCCATGTAACTGTTGATTTAGAGTTCAGAATGACACGAATCCAACACCCACATTAATCTAGCTCAATTTTCTATATTGTGACAATATTTGAGACTGAAAAAGCTATGACAATACATTGCGTGATTTCATCCATTATGTTTCATTTATAAGCGTTTACGCAAGGAGCACCAATGATCAATCTAGATTGATCATTTTAACTGGCCAATCACTTTACATATCCGCACTATATCGTATGTAATTTTTTATTTAGAGTTCAGAATGACATTGAATCCAATGCCCACGTTAAACTAGCTCAATTTTCTATTTTGTGACAACATTTGAGAGTGAAAGAGCTACGACAATGCCTCCAAGTAATCCAATGTATCCCAAATTGCGTCATGCCATTCATTATGCTTCATTTATAATCTTTTACTCAAGGAGCACCAACAATCAAATTAGAATGATCATTTTTAACTAAACAATATACTTCACATGTTCGCCCTAAATCATCTGTAACTTTTGATTAGAGTTCAGAATGACACCAATCCATCGTGCACGTTAAGTTAAGTCAATTTTCAATATTTTGAAATCATTTGAGACTGAAAGAGTTATGAAAAAGCCTCAAAGTAATCAAATGTATCCCTGCGTGATGCCATGCATTATGCTTAATTTATAAGCTTTTTTCATGGAGCACCAATGATCAATATAGAATGATGATTTTAATGGACAATCAACTTGACATGTACTCACTAAATCTTATGTAACTTTTGATTTAAAGATTAAATTGACACGAATCCAAGGCCCACGTTAAGGTAGCTCAATTTTCTATATTGCGACAACATTTGAGACTGAAAAAAATACGACAAAGCCTCCAAGTAATCCAATGTATCCCAAACTGCGCGATGCCATGCATTACTTTTTATTTATAAGCCTTTACTCAAGGAACACCAATGATCAGTTTAGAATGATCATTTTAACTAGACGATCAACTTGACATGTCCGGACTAAATCGTTCGTAACTTTTGATTTAGAGTTCCGAATGACAAGAATCCAACACACACGTTAAGCTAGCTCAATTTTAATACTATGAAAATATTTGAGTCTGAAAGAGCTATGACAACGACTCCAAGTACTCTAATGTATCTCTACGTGATGCCATGCATTATGCTTCATTTATAAGCCTTTACTCATGGAGCACCAATGATCAATTTAGAATGATGATTTTAATGGACGATCAACTTGACATTTCCGCACTAAATCCTTTGTAAATTTTGATTTAGAGTTTAGAATGACACGAATCCAACGCCCACATTAAGCTACCTCAAATTTCTATATTGTGACAACATTTGACACTGAAAGAACTACGAAAAAGCCTCCAAGTAATCAAATGTATCCCAAAATGTGCGATGCCATGCATTATTCTTCATTTAAAAGCCTTAACTCAACAACCACTAATGATCAGTTTAGAATTATCATTTTAATTGGCCGATCACTTGACATGTCTGCACCAAATCGTCCGTAATTTTTGATTCAATGTTGAGACTTACACGAATCCAACACCCATGTTAAGATAACTCAATTTTCAATATTGTGACAACATTTGAGACTGAAAGAGATACGACAAAGCCTCCAAATAATATAATGTATCCCGAACTGCACGATGCAATGCATTACACTTCATTCGTAAGCCTTTACTCAAAGAGCAACAATGATCAGTTTAGAATGAACATCTTAGTTTGCTGATCAACCTGAGATGTACCCACTAAATCGTGTTCAACTTTTGATTTAGAGCTCAAAATGACATGAGTCCAACACCAACGTTAAGCTGGCTCAATTTTCCATATTTTGAAAATTTTAAGATTAAAAGAGGTTTTACAAAGCCTCCAAGTAATCCAATGTAACCCAAACTGCGAGATAACATGCATTATGCTTCATTTATAAGCATTTACTCAAGGAGCACCAATGATCAGTTTAGAATGATCATTTTAATGGACAATCAATTTAACATGTCTGCACTAAATCGTCTGTAACTTTTGATTTAGAGTTCAGAATGACACGAATCCAACGCCCACGTTAACTTAGCTCAATTTTCAAAATTGTGACAACATTTGAGAGTGAAAGAGCTATGACAAAGCCTCCAAGTAATCTAATGTATCTTAAATTGCGTGATGACATGCATTGCTTCATTTATAATCCTTTACTCAAGGAGCACCAATGATCATTTTAACTAGCCGATCACTTGACATGTTCGCAATTAATCGTCCATAACTTTTAATTTAGAGTTCACAATGACATGAATCCAACACCCACGTTAAGCTAGCTCAATTTTCAATATTGTTACAACATTTCTGAATGAAAGAGCTACGACAAAACCTCTAAGTAATCCAATGTATCCCAATCTACGCGATGCCATGCATTATTCCTCAATTATAAGCCTTTACTCAAGGAGCACCAATGATCAGTTTAGAATGATCACTTTAACTGGCCGATCACTTGAAATTTCCGCATTAAATCGTGTGTAACTTTTGATTTTGATTTCAGAATGACATGAATCCAACGCCCACGTTAAGCTAGCTCAATTTTAAATATTCTGACAACATTTGAGACTGAAAGAGCTACGAGAAAGCCTCCAAGTAATACAATGTATTCCAAACTGCTGGATGCCATGCATTATGCTTTATTTATATGCCTTTACTCAAGGAGCACCAATGATCAGTTTAGAATGATCATTTTGACTCGCCGATCACTTGACATATCCGCACTAAACTGTCCATCACTTTTGATTTATATTTCATAATGACACGAATCCAACACCCACATTAAGCTAGCTCAATTTTCAATATTGTGACAACATTTGACACTAAAAGAGCTATGACAAAGCCACAAAGTAATTTAATGTATCCCAAATTGCGTGATGCCATGCATTATGCTTCGTTTATAACCCTTTACTCATGTAGCACCAATGATCAGTTTAGAACGATCATTTTAACTAACTGATCAAGTTGAGATGTCCGCACTTAATCGTCCTCAACTTTTGATTTAGAGCTCAAAATGACATGAATCCAATGCCAACGTTAAGCTATCTTAATTTTCCATATTGTGACAATTTTGAGATTGAAAGAGCTACTATAGAGCCTCTAAGTAATCTATTGTATCCCAAACTTCGCGATGCCATACATTATGCTTCATTTATAGGCCTTTACTCATGGAGCACAAATTATCTGTTTAGAATGATCATTATAATAGATTATCAACTTGACATGTCCGCACTAAATCGTCTGTAACTTTTGATTTAGAGTTCTGAATGACACGAATCCAACGCCTATGTTAAGCTACCTCAATTTTCAATATTGTGACAACACTTTGAGACTTAAAGGGCTACGACAAAGCCTCCAAATAAACCAATGTATCCCCAAACGGCGTGATGCCACGTATTATTCTTCATTTATAAGCCTTTACACAAGAAACACAATTGATTAGTTTAGAATGATCATTTTTACTGGACGATCACTTGATATGTCCATACTAAATCGTCTGTAACGTTTGATATAGATTTCAGAATGACACGAATCAAACGCCCACGTTAATCTAGCTCAATTTTCAATATTGTCATAACATTTGAGACTAAAAGAGCTACGACAAAGACTCCAAGTAATCCAATGTATCCCAAAATGCGTGATACCATGCATTATGCTTCATTTAGAAGCCTTTCCTATATGACCACCACTGATCAGTTTAGCTAGCTGATCAACATGAGATGTCCGCACTAAATCGTATTTAACTATTGATTTAGAGCTAAAAAGGACATGACTCCAACGCCAACGTTAATCTAGCTCAATTTTCCATATTGTGACAATTTTGAGACTGAAAGAGCTACTACAAAGCCTCCAAGTAATCCGATGTATCCCAAATTGAGTAATACCATGCATTATTCTTCATTTATTAGCCTTTACTCAAGGATCACCAATGATCAGTTCAGAAGGATCATTTTAACTGGCCAATCATTTGACATATCTGCATTACATCGTTTGTGACTTTTGATTTGGAGTTCAGAATGACACGAATCCAACACCCACATTAAGCTAGTTCAATTTTGGGACAACACTTGAGTCTGAAAGAGCTATGACAAAGCCTCCAACTAATCCAATGTATCGCAAACTGCGCGATGCCATGCACTATTCTTCATTTATACGCCTTTACTCAAGTAGCACCAATTATCAGTTTAGAATGATTATTTTTTCTGGCCGATCACTTGACATGTCTGCACTAAATTGTCCGTAACTTTTGATTTATAGTTCAGAATGACACGAATCAAACGCCCACGTTAAACTAGCACAATTTTCAATATTGTGACAACATTTTAGTCAGAAAGAGCTACGAAAAAGCCTGTAAGTAATCCAATATATCCCAAACTGCATGATGCCGTTCATTATTCTTTATTTATAAGCCTTTACTCAAGGAACACCAATGATCAATTTACAATGATCATTTTAACTGGTGGATCACTTGACATGTCCGTAATAAATCGTTTGTAACTGTTGATTTAGAGTACCGAATGACACGAATCCAACGCCAATATTCAGCTAGCTCAATTTTCAATATTGTCATAACATTTGATACTAAAAGAGCTACGACAAAGCCTCCAAGTAATTCAATGTATCCCGAAATGCGTGATACCATGCATTATGCTTCATTAATAAGCCTTTACACAAGGAGCACCAATGATCAGTTTAGAATGATCATTTTAACTACCTGATCAACTTGAGATGTCCGCACTAAATCGTCTTTAACTATTGATTTAGAGCTAAAAATGACATGACTCCAACCCCAACGTTAAGATAGCTCAATTTTCCATATTGTGACAATTTTGAGACTGAAAAAGCTGCTACAAAGCCTCCAAGTAATTGGATGTATCCCTAATTGCGTAATGCCATGCATTATTCTTCATATATTAGCGTTTACTCAAGGAACACCAATTATCCGTTTAAAATGATCATTTTAACTGGCCAATCACTTGACATATCCGCCTTAAATTGTCCGAAACCTTTGATTTAGAGTTCAGAATTACACGAATCCAACACCCACGTTAAGCTAGCTCAATTTTCAATATTCTGATGACATTTGAAATTCAAAGAGCTACGACAATGCCTCCAAGTAATCCAGTGTATCCCAAATTGCGTGATGCCATGCATTATGCTTCCTTTATAAGCCTTTACCAAGGAGCGCCAATGATCAGTTTAGAATGACCATTTTAACTAGCTGATCAACTTGAGATGTCTGCTCCAAATCGTGTTCAACTTTTGATTTAGAGCTCAAAATGACATGAGTCCAACGCCAACTCTAAGCTTGCTCAAATTTCTATATTGTCACAATTTTGAGACTGGAAGAGCTAATACAAAGCCTCCAGGTTATCCCATGTATCACCAAACTGCGTTATGCCATGCATTATGCTTCATTTATAACCATTACTCAAGGAGCACCAATGATCTTTTTAGAATGATCATTTTAATGGATGATCAATTTGACATGTAGACACTAAATCTTCTGTAACATTTGATTCAAAGAGTTCAGAATGACACGAATCCAACGCTCACGTTAAGCTAGCTTAATTTTCTATTTTGTGACAAAATTTGAGATTGAATGAGCTACGACAAAGCCTCCAACTAATCCTATGTATCCCAAACTGTGCCATGCCATGCACTATTTTTCATTTATAAGCCTTTATGCAAGAGGCACCAATGATCAGTTTAGAATGATTATTTTATCTGGCCGATCACTAGACATGTCCGCAGTAAATCGTCCATAAGTTTTGATTTACAATTCAGAATGACACGAATCCAATGCCCATGTTAAGCTAACTCAATTTTCAATATTGTGAGAACATTTTAGACTGAAAGAGATACGATAAAGCCTCCAAGTAATCCAATATATCCCAAACTGCATGATGCCATGCATTATGCCTCATTTATAAGCCTTTACTCAAGGAACACCAATGATCAGTTTAGAATCATCATTTTAACTAGCTGATCACTTGACCTGTCCGCATTAAATGGTCTGTAACTGTTGATTTAGAGTTCAGAATGACAAGAATCCAACGCCCACGTTAAGCTAGCTCAATTTTCTATATTATGACAATATTAGAGAGTGAAAGATCTATGACAAACCCTCCAAGTAATCCAATGTATCTCGAATTGCATGATTTCATCCATTATGCTTCATTTATAAGCGTTTACGCAAGGAGCACCAATGATCAGTTTATAATGATCATTTTAACTGGCCGATCACTTGAAATGTCCGCTGTAAATCATCCGTAAGTTTCGATTTACAGTTCACAATGGTACGAATCGAACGCCCACGTTAAGATAGCTCAATTTTCTATATCATGACAATATTTAAGACTGAAAGACATCCGATACAGCATCCAAGTAAACCAATGTATCCCAAATTTCGTGTTGCCATGGATTATGCTTCATTTATAAGCCTTTACTTAAGGAACACCAATGATCAGTTTATAATTATCATTTTAACTAGCTGATCAACTTGACAGGTCCGCACTAAATAGTCTTTAACTTTTGATTTAGAGCTCAAAATGACATGAGTCCAATTCCCACATTAAACTTGCTCAATTTTCTATATTGTGAAAACATTTAAGACTAATAGAGCTATGACAAACCCTCCAAGTTATCCAATGTATCCCAAACTGCGTGATGCCATAAATTATGCTTTATTTATAAGCGTTTACTCAAGGAGCAGCAATGGTGAATTTAGAATGATCAATTCAACTGGCTGATCAACTTGATAAGTTGCACTAAATCGTCTTTCACTTTTGATTTAGAGTTGTGAACGATACGAATTCAACGCCTACGTTAAGCTAACTCAATTTTCTATATTTTGACAAAATCTGAGACCGAAATAGCTGCGACAAAGCCTCAGAGTGATCCAATGTTTCCCAAATTGTGTGATGCTATGTATTATGCTTCATTTATAAGTCTTTACTTAAGGAGCACCAATGATCACTTTAGAATGATCACTTTAACTGGCCGATAATGTCGCATACTAAAATACAAAATCGTGCGTAACTTTTGATTTAGAGTTCAGAATGACACGAATCCAACGCCCATGTTAACCTAGCTCAATTTTCTATTATGTGACAATATTTGAGATGTAAAGAGCTACGATAAAGTCTTTGATTAATCTAACGTATCCCAAACTGCGTAATGCCATGCAATATGCCTCATTTATAAGCATTTACTCAAGGAGCACGATGATCAGTTTAGAATGATCATTTTAACTATTTGAGCAACTTGACATGTCTGCACTAAATCGTCCGTAACCTTTGATTTAGAGTTCCGAAAGACACGAATCAATGCCCACGTTAAGCAAGCTCCATTTTCTATATTGTGACAACATTTGAGACTGAAAGAGCAATGACAAAGCCTACAAGTACTCCAATGTAGCCCCAACCGTGTGATGTCATGCATTATGTTTCATTTATAAGTCTTTTCTCAAGGAGAATAAATGATTAGTTTATAATGATCAATTTAACTCGACGATCAACTTGACATGTCCACACTAAGTCGTCCGTAACTTCTGATTTAGAGTTCACAATTACACGAATCCAACATCCACATTAAGGTAGCTGAGTTTTCTATTTTCTGACAACATTTAAGACTTAAAGAGCTACGACAAAGCCTCCAATTAAACCAATGTATCCGAAACTGCGTGATACCATGTATTATGCTTCATTTATAAGCTTTTACTGAAGGAGCACCAATCATCAATTTAGAATGATCATTTTAAATAACTGATTAACTTGACACGCCTGCTCAAAATCATCTTTAAGTTTTGATTTAGAGCTGAAAATGAGATAAGTCCAACGCCCACGTTAAGCTAGCTCAATTTTTGATATAGTGACAACATTTGAGACTCATAGAGCTACGACTAAGCCTCCGAGTAATCCAATGTTTTCCAAACTGCATGATGCCATGAATTATGCTTCATTTATAAGCCTTTACTCAAGGAGCACCAATGATAAGTTTAGAATGATCGTTTTAACTAGCTGATCAACCTGATATTTCTGCACTAAATCTTTTTTAACCTTTGATTTAGAGCTCAAAATGACATGAGTCCAACGACCATGTTAATCTAGCTCAATTTTCCATATTGTATTTTGGAGTAAAAGACCTACTACAAAGTCTCCAAATAATCCAATGTATCTCAAACTGTGTGATGCCATGAATTATGCTTCATTTATAATCCTTTACTCTAACAGCATTAATGATCAGTTTAGAATGATCATTTTAACAGGAGGATCAACTTGACATGTCCGCACTACGTCGTCTGTAGCTTCTGATTTAGAGTTCAGAATGACACGAATTCAATGTACTCGTTTAGCTAACTCAATTTTCTATATTGTGATAAACGTAAGAGCGAAATAGCTACGACAAAGTTACCAAGTAATCCAATTTTTCTCAAACTGCGTGATGGCATGCATTATTCTTCATTTATAAGCCTTTACTTATGGAGCACCAAAGATCAGTGTAGAAGGATGATTTTAGCAAGTTGATCAACTTGACAAGTCCACACTAAATCGTCTTTAACTTTAGATTAAAAGCTCAAAATGACATGAGTCCAACACCCGTGTTAGGCTAGCTCAATTCTCCATATTGTGACAACATTTGAGACTGTAAGGGCTATGAAAAAGCGGGGAAGAATAAGTGGTCTAGTGTTTGCACCACCTTTACGTCTACCACAGAGGTGTGGAGTTCGACTCCACTTTCCCTCATACGAGGGTGTTAAATCTTCGTATGAAGATGTTGATCTATTGGACCGGTCTGTTGTGGTCCAGTGAAAAAGAAAAAGAGCTACGAAAAAAGCCTCCCATTAATCCAATGTATCCCAAACTGCGTGATGCCATGCATTATGTTTTATTTATAAGACTTTACTTAAGGAGCAGCAAGGATAAGTTTAGAATGATCATTTTAATTTGTCGATCAACTTGAAATGTCCCCACTAAATCTTCTTTAACTATTGGTTTAGACTTCATAATGAAATGAATCCAATGCACACATTAATCTAGCTCAATTTTTAATATCATGACAACATTTGACAATGAAAGAGGTACGATATAAGCCTCCAAGTAATCCAATGTATCCCAAACTGCGTGATGCCATGCATTATGCTTCATTTATACGCCTTTCCTCAATGAACACCAATGATCAGTTTAGAATGATCATTTTAACTAGCTGATCAACTTGATATGTCCGCACGTTTTTAAACTTTGATTCAGAGCACAAAATGATATGAGTCCAACACCCACGTTAAGCTAGCTCAATTTTCCATATTGTGACAATATTTGAGACTAAAAGACCTACTACAAAACCTCCAACTATTCCAATGTATCCCAAACTGCGTGAGTGCATGAATTTTGCTTCACTTATAAGCCTTTACTCAAGGAGTACAAATGATCAGTTTAGAATGATCATTTTAACTGAATAATCAACTTGATATGTTCGCATAAGTCGTATGTAACTTCTGATTTACAGTTCAGAATGACACAAATTCAAGTCCACGTTTATCTAGCTCAATTTTCTATATTGTGATAAAAGTTAAGATCCAAATAGCTACGACAAAGTTACCAAGTAATTAAATGTATCCCAATGTGTGTGATGCCATTCATTATGCTTCATTTATAAGCCTTTACTCAAGGAGCACCAATGATAAGTATAGAATAATCATTTTAACTAGATGATCAACTTGATATTTGTGCACTAATTCGTCTTTAACTTTTGATTAAAAACTCAAAATGACATGAGTCTAACACCCATGTTAATCTAGCTCAATTTTCCGTACTGTGGCAACATTTGAGACTGTAAGAGCTAAAAAAAAGCCTGCAAGTAATACAATGTATCCCAAACTCTGATGTCATGCATTATGTTTCATTTATAAGCCTTTACTCAAGGAGCAACAATGATCAGTTTAGAATAATCATTTTAATTTGCTGATCAACTTGAAATGTCGAAACTAAATCGCCTTTAAATACTGGTTTACATTTCATAGTGACATGAATCCAACGTCCACGTTAATCTAGCTAAATTTTTAATACTGTGACAACATTTGAGACTGAAAGGGCTACGACAAAAGCCTCCAAGTAATCCAATGTAGCCTTTGCTCAAGGAGCACCAATGATCATTCTAAACTAATCATTTTAACTGGCCGATGACTTGACATGTCCACACTAAATCGTTCATAACTTTTGATTTAGAGTTCAGAATGACACGAATCCAACGTCCACGTTAAGCTAGCTAAATTTTCTATATTGTGATAAAATTTGAGACTGAAAGAGATACGATAAAGCCTCCAAGTAATCTAATGTATCCCAAATTCCGTGATGTCTTGCACTATGCTTCATTTATAAGCCTTTACTGAAGGAGCACCAATGATCAGTTTGGAATGATCATTTTAACAGGCCCATCACTTGACATGTTCGCACTAAATTGTCCAAAACATTTGATTTATAAATCAGAATCACAAGAATCCAACATCCACATTAAGCCAGCTCAATTTTATATATCTTGAAAATATTTGAGACTGAAAGAGATACGAGAAAGCCTCCAAGTAATCCAATGTATCCAAAACTGCGTGATGCCATGCATTATGCTTCATTTATAAGCCTTTACGCTAGCAGCACCAATGATCAATTTAAAATGATCATTTTGACTGGCCGATCACTTGATATGTCCGCACTAGATCGTCCCTAACTATTAATTTAGAGTTCATAATGACACGAATCCAACATCCACGTTAAGCTAGCTCAGTTTTCTATATTGTGATAGTATTTGAGACTGAAAGAGATACGATAAAGCCTCCAAGTAATCCAATGTATCCCAAATTGCGTTATGTTATGAATTATGCTTCATTTATAAGCATTTACTCAAGTAACACCAATGATCAGTTTACAATGATCATTTTAACTAGATGATCAACTTGACATGTTTGTGCTAAATCTGCTTTAAATTTTAATTTAGAGCTCAAAATGACATGAGTCCAACGCCTACGTTAAGCTGGTTCAATATTCTATATTTTGACAAAATTTTAAACTCAAAGAGCTTCTACAAAGCCTCCAAGAAATCCAATGTATCCGAAACTGCGTTATGCCATGCATTATGCTTCATTTATAGGCATTTCCTCAAGGAGCACCAATGATCAGTTTAGAATGATTATTTTAATTGGCCAGTAAACTTGACATGTGCACACTTTATTGTCAAGAACTTTTGATATAGAGTTTGGAATGACACGAATCCAACACCCACGTTAAGATAGCTGAATTTTCTATATTGTGACAAACTTTAACGCAAAAATAGTTACGAAAAAGCCTCCAAGTAATTCAATCTATCCCTAACTGTCTGATGCCATGCATTATGTTGCATTTATAAGCCTTTAAAAAAGGAGCACCAATGATCAGTTTAGAATGATCATTTTCACTAGCTAATCAACTTTACATGTCCACACTAAATCGTTTTTTACTTTTGATTTAGAGCTCAAAATGACATGATTCCAACGCCCATGTTAAGCTAGCTCAATTTTCTATATTGTGACAACATTTGAGACCAAAAGAACTACGACAAAGCTTCCACCTAATCCAATGTATCCCAAACTGCGTGATGTCATACATTCTGCTTCATTTATAAGCCTTTACTCAAGGAGAACCCATGATAATCTTAGAATGATAATTTCAAATGGCGGATCAACTTGACATGTGCACACTAAATCGTGCGTATCTTTTGATTTAGAGTTCGGAATGCACGAATCTGACGCCCAGGTTGAGCTAGCTTAAATTTTTTATACCGTGAAAATATTTGACACTAAAAGAGCTACGACAAAGCCTACAAGTAGTCTATTGTATCCCAAACTGTGTGATGCCATGCATTATGCTTCATTTATAAGCCATTACTCAAGGAGCACCAATGATCAGTTTAGAATGATCATTTTAACTGGCCAATCATTTGACATGTCCGCACTAACTCGTCCGGAGCTTTTGATTTACAGTTCGGAATGACATGAATCCAATGACCACGTTAAGCTAGCTCCATTTTCTATATTGTGACAATATTTGAGACTGAAAGAGTTATGATAATGACGCCAAGTAATCCAATGTATCCAAAACTCTGTGATGCCAAGCATTATGCTTCATTTCTAAGCCTTTGCTCAAGGAGCACCAATGATCATTTTAGAATGATCATTTTAACTGGCCGATGACTTGACATGTCCGTACTAAATCGTCCATAACTTTTGATTTAGAGTTCAGATGACACGAATCGAATGTCCACGTTAAGCTAGCTAAATTTTCTATATTGTGATAAAATTTGAGACTGAAAGAGATACGAAAATGCCTCCAAGTAATCTAATGTATCCCGAATTCCGTGATGTCATGCACTATGCTTCATTTATAACCCTTTACTCAAGGAGCACCAATGATCAGTTTAGAATGATCATTTTAACTGGCCCATCACTTGACATATTCGCACTAAATCATATTTAACTTTTGATCTAGAGCTCAAAACGGCATGAGTCCAACGCCCACGTTAAGCTATCTCAATTTTCTATATTGTGACAACATTTGAAACTAGAACAGCTACGATAATGCCTCCAAGTAAGCCAATGTATCCCAAACTGAGTGATGCCAAGCATTATGCTTTATTTATAAGCCTTTGCTCAAAGAGCACCAATGATCATTTTAGAATGATCATTTTAACTGTCCGATGACTTGACATGTCCACACTAAATCGTCCATAACTTTTGATTTAGAGTTCAGAATGACACTAATCCAACGTCCACATTAAGCTAGCTAAATTTTCTATATTGTTAAAATTTGAGACTGAATGAGATATGATAAAGCCTCCAAGTAATCTAATATATCCCAAATTTCGTGATGTCATGCACTATTGCTTCATTTATAAGCCTTTACTCAAGGAGCACCAATGATCAGTTTAGAATGATCATTTTAACTGGCCCATCACTTGATATGTCCGCACTTAATTGTACAAAACATTTGATTTAGAGTCTAGAATCACAAGAATCCACATCCACATTAAGCTAGCTCAATTTTCTATATCTTGACAATATTTGAGACTGAAAGAGATACGAGAAAGCTTATAAATAATCCAATGTATCCCAAACTGCATGATGTCATGCATTATGCTTCATTTATAAGCCTTTACTCAAGTAGCACCAATGATCAGTTTAAAATGATCATTTTAACTGGCCGATCACTTGACATATCCACACTAGATCGTCCATAACTATTGATTTAGAGTTCAGAATCAAACGAATCCAACGTCCACGTTAAGCTAGCTCAGTTTTCTATATTGTGATAGTATTTGAGACTGAAAGATATACGATAAAGCCTCCAAGTAATCCAATGTATCCCAAATTGCGTTATGTCATACATTATGCTTCATTTATAAGCATTTACTCAAGGAGCACCAATGATCAGATCAGTTTATAATGATCATTTTAACTAGCTGATCAACTTGACATGTCTGTGCAAAATCAGCTTTAAATTTTAATTTAGAGTTCAAAATGACATGAGTCCATTGCCTATGTTAAGCTAGATCAATATTCCATATTTTGACAACATTTGAGACTAAAAGAGCTTCTAAAAAGCTACAAGAAATCCAATGTATCCGGAACTGCATTATGCCATGCATTATGTTTCATTTATTGGCATTTCCTCAAGGAGCACCAATGATCAGTTCAGAATGATTATTTTAATTGGCCAATAAACTTGACATGTCCGCACAAATTGTCGGTAACTTTTGATATAGAGTTTGTAATGAAACGAATCCAACACCCACGTTAAGCTAGCTGAATTTTCTATATTGTGACAAACTTTAACACCAAAATAGTTACGAAAAAGCCTGCAAGTAATTCAATATATCCCAAACTGTGTGATGCCATGCATTATGTTTCATTTATAAGCCTTTACTCAAGGAGCACCAATGATCAGTTTAAAATGATAATTTTCACTAGCTGATCAACTTTACATTTCCACACTAATTTGTCTTTAACTTTTGATTTAGGGCTCAAAATGACATGAGTCCAACGCCCATGTTAAGCAAGCTCAATTTTCTATATTGTGAAAACATTTGATACTAAAAGAACTACGACAAAGCTTCCACCTAATCCAATGTATCCCAAAAAGCGTGATGTCATGCATTCTACCTCTTTAATAAGCCTTTACTCAAGGAGCATCCATGATAATCTTAGATGATAATTTCAAATGGCGGCTCAACTTGACATGTGCACACTAAATCGTCCGTATCTTTTGATTTAGAGTTTAGAATGCACGAATCCGACGCCCACATTGAGCTAGCTTAATTTTATATACCGTGACAATATTTGACACTGGAAGAGCTACGAAAAAGCCACCAATTAGTCAATTGTATCCCAAACTGCGTGATGCCATGCATTGTAGTTCACTTATAAGCAATTACTCAAGTAGCAACAATGATCAGTTTAAAACGATCATCTTAACTAGCCAATCACTTGATATGTCCACACTAACTCGTCCGTAACTTTGATTTACAGTTCAGAATGACATGAATCCAACGACCATGTTAAGCTAGCTCAATTTTCTATATTGTGACAATATTTGAGACTGAAAGAGCTACGATAATGCCTCCAAGTAATCCAATGTATCCCAAACTGCGTGATGCAATTCATTATGCTTCATTTATAAGCCTTTACTCAAGGAGCAGCAATTATCAGTTAAGAATAATCCTTTCAACTATCTGATAAACTTGACATTTGCGCACTAAATCGTCTTTAACTTTTGCTCTAGAGCTCAAAATGGCATGAGTCCAACGCCCATGTTAAGCTATCTCAATTTTCTATATTGTGACAACATTTGAGACTAGAAGAGCTAGGACAAAGCCTCCAAGTAATGAAATGTATGCCAAACTGCATGACGCCATGCATTATGCTTTATTTATAAGCCTTTACTCAAGGAGCACCAATGATCAGTTTAGAATGATCATCTTAACTAGCCAATCACTTGATATGTCCACACTAACTCGTCCGTAACTTTGATTTACAGTTCAGAATGACATGAATCCAACGACCATGTTAAGCTAGCTCAATTTTCTATATTGTGACAGTATTTGAGACTGAAAGAGCTACGATAATGCCTCCAAGTAATCCAATGTATCCCAAACTGCGTGATGCAATTCATTATGCTTCATTTATAAGCCTTTACTCAAGGAGCAACAATTATCAGTTAAAAATAATCATTTCAACTATCTGATAAACTTGACATTTGCGCACTAAATCGTCTTTAACTTTTGCTCTAGAGCTCAAAATGGCATGAGTCCAACGCCCATGTTAAGCTATCTCAATTTTCTATATTGTGACAACATTTGAGACTAGAAGAGCTAGGACAAAGCCTCCAAGTAATGAAATGTATGCCAAACTGCGTGACGCCATGCATTATGCTTCATTTATAAGCCTTTACTCAAGGAGCACCAATGATCAGTTTAGAATGATCATTTTAACTGCCCGATCACTTGACATGTCCGCAGTAACTCGTCCGTAACTTCTGACTTACAGTTGAGAATGACAAGAATCCAATGCCCGCGTTAAGCTATCTCAATTTTCTATATTGTGACAATATTTGAGACTGAAGGAGCTACAGCAAAAGCCTCCAATTAATCCAATGTAACGCAAACTGCGTGATGCCAAGCATTATGATTCATTTACAAACCTTTGCTCAAGGAGCACCAATGATCATTTTAGAATGATCATTTTAACTGGCCGATGACTTGACATGTCCACACTAAATCGTCCATAACTTTTGATATAGAGTTCAGAATGACACGTATCCAATGTCCACGTTAAGCTACCTAAATTTTCTATATTGTGATAAAATTTGAGACTGAAAGAGAGACGATAAGGACTCCAAGTAATCTAATGTATCCCAAATTCCGTGATGTCATGCACTATGCTTCATTTATAAGCCTTTGCTCAAGGAGCACCAATGATCAGTTTAGAATGATCATTTTAACTGGCCCATCACTTGACATGTCCGCACTAACTCGTCCATAACTATTGATTAAGAGTTCACAATGACACGAATCATGCGTCCACGTTAAGCTAGCTCAGTTTTCTATATTGTGATAGTATTTGAGACTGAAAGAGATACGATAAAGCCTCCATGTAATCCAATGCATTATGCTTCATTTATAAGCATTTACTCAAGAAGCACCACTGATCAGTGTATTATGATTATGTTAACTAGCTGATCAACTTGACATGCCTGTGCTAATCGGATTTAAATTTTAATTTAGAGCTCAAAAGGACATGAGTCCAACACCTACGTTAAGCTATCTCAATTTTCTATATTGTGACAACATTTGAGACTGAAAGAGGCTCTAAAAAGCCTACAAGAAATCCAATGTATCCGGAACTGCATTATGCCATACATTATGCTTCATTTATAGGCATTTCCTCAATGAGCACCAATGATCAGTTCAGAATGATTATTTTATTGGGCAATAAACTTGACATGTGCACACTAAATTGTTAGTAACTTTTGATATAGAGTTTGGAATGACACGAATCCAACACTCACGTTAAGCTAGCTGAAATTTCTATATTATGACAAACTTTACCACCAAAATAGTTACGAAAAAAGCCTACAAGTAATTCAATATATCCCAAACTGCATGATGCCATGCATTATGCTTCATTTATAAGCCTTTACTCAAGGAGCACCAATGATCAGTTTATAATGATAGTTTTTACTAGCTGATCAACATTACATGTCCACACTAAATCATCTTTAACTTTTGATTTAGAGCTCAAAACGACATGAGTCCAACGCCCATGTTAAGCTAGCTCAATTTTCTATATTGTGACAACATTCGAGACTGGAAGAGCTACGAAAAGGCCTCCAAGTAATGAAATGTATGTCAAACTGCGTGATGCCATGAATTATGCTTCATTATAAGTGATGTGGACATCAGGTCGTATGGCCAGCCAGGAGACCAGACTGGCCGACCAGGGAGCTTGCCCAAGACAGCCGGGCCATTTGGCACGTCTGCCAGCCCGAGCGGTACTGCCGGACCTTCGACCAACCGGGCTGGACCGATCAACATTGCCGGCGGAGGGCCCAAACCTCCGGCCCAACTGGAGGCGATGTGGATGACACCGCCGGTCCAATTGCTGATGCCGCCGGCTCCGGAATCAACTTGGCCGGCTCAGAAGACATTCCGGCCAGTACCTCGCACAGTCCAGCCGGTACAGCCGATCCAGCCGAGTGCACGAGCATTTCAACATCTACACAAGAAGACTCGGACCAGATAAGCTACCAGCTTCAGGACATGCATCTAGAGGAAGTCTCTACACCAGTGGTGCCACCAGGAGCAGTGACAAGGAGCAGATCAAGAGCACTCTTCCACAAGTTCAGCTTATGGGTCGACAAGCTCCTAGAGGAAGATCGACTAAGGACAGTGGGCCAGAAGTGCAAAGAAGATTCCAAAGGCTTCTCAACAATGCAAGGGACTTCAGAGACTTGGGCTTTAGTGGCAAGAGAGGTCAGGGCCCAAAGATTCCTAACCCTACTCCAAGTCAAAGACTAGGAGCAAGGCGCGTGCATGCCACAAGGTCGGCCACCTTCCATTTCTTGGCCGTGAGGTAAGAAAGGTAAGTTTTCAAATTGGATATTTGCCTCATTCTGTTTTGCAGGGTAGGATTTAGATTATTTAAATTTTTGAGTCAAAGACCTTTATGAATAGGTCATTTTTCGGTTATGCACTTTTGTAAGTTTTTCATTTGTGCACTTTTGTAAACTTTGCATTTCTTTTCTTGAGTCGACCATAGAAGGTCAAGCTGTCGAGCATATTAATAAGGCTCCTTCCAGTATTGTAGTTCGACAACCTTTTTGATAATTAATAAAGTGCAAATTTTCTTCTACAAGTTTTTCTCTCTAAATGACTTGTGCGCTTAGAACCTAGTCGAGACCAGATCTCCTAGCTCTAAGTTTGTGATTTATCACGAGGTTCATCACCCCTCGTGTGGTTCACTTCACCCTTCCATCCCATACCAATCAGAAAACTTCCATCCAGAAGCTTAAGGTCGAGTATCTCACCTAAACTTCTCCAAACAGCCCACGCGCATCCAAGCCTTGAATTGAGGCTTGTATCATTTTGGTATCAGAGCTTAAAGCTCCTAACCCAAGTTGTTTCTATCCTTTAATTAGTTTTGTTTCTAGTTCTTGCATTAGTTTAAGTCGCATTCAAGAAAAATAAAAAATAAAATAACATCAAACTCAAACCGAGTGCATCTAGCTTCTACGTGCATCACTAGGGCTTAGATCCATTCTTGTATTGCAATTTTCGACGTTCCTTTTTGTTAAAATCATATTTCTATTATTATTAAGTTAAATTAAAAAGAAAAAAGAAAAAAAAATAGGAAAAACACCAAAAGAAATCGACCAAGACAGCTAGCACTAGTTGTTAGAAAGTTTCCATTTTTTTTTCAAATATACCATTTTTTTTCAAATATACCATTTTTTCGAATTTCCTTTTTCCCAGTTTTTCCTTTTTGCATTTTTTCGAATTCTTTTATATAAGGAACCCTCCTAATCGATTCTAGGAGCAGAGTAACTTGTTCTTTTCTTTGTAGTATGCAATGGCAGAAGAAACTAGAGATGCAGCCAAGGCCATGATGGCCATGTTCACCACCCTCCAAACGCAACTCGCATCAATCGGCGAGAGGTTGGAGCGCGTGGAGAGGCCTGTGAGATTCCAGGCCATAAGGCACGTGATGGCTGAGCAACACCGTGCTGAGGGTCCTGAGCACCCAAGGACACGGCACGAACAGGAGGAGCCCCAGCCGGATGGAGATGAGTACGCACAGCCTCATGGCTATTACCCTAGGCCGAGAGGACCTCCACGGCAACCAGAAGCAGAAGGCGATGGCTTTGAGCCATATGGTCATCACCAGAGACCAAGAATGCCTCCTAGACATCATGAGGATGGAGATGAATACACCTACAACCGGGTAACTCATCCTGATGTCAAATTAACACCTCCTAGTTTTGCAGGAAAAGTAGACCCCGAAGCCTATCTTGATTGGGAGAGGAGGATGGATCACATCTTCGATCACTACAACCAACCAGGCCCTAGGAGAGTCTCCATTGCAGTAGCACAACTCATGGACAATGCCTGTCTGGTGGGATCGTGAGGTGTCTGACCGAAGGAGGAAAAGGTTGAGGCCCGTAGACTCATGGGTTGACATGAAAGACCTCATGAGACAAAGGTTTGTTCCACCTTATTTTCATAGAGATTTGCAACGACGTTTTTGTACTCTTAAGCAGGGTACCAGATCAGTAGAGGAGTAATATGAAGATTCTGAGAGACTAAGGAACAGGCTGGAACTCAATGACGTTGAGGAGGCTTTGATGGCACAGTTCATGGATGGACTACAAGAAAGAATCAGCCGCAAGGTGGAAAGGAAAATCTACAATGACTTCAAGGACTTGTTCCACCTATCTGTCCAGGCTGAGCAGCACATCAAACGTAAGAGCCAAGACATCCGCAGCAAGCCTAAGACACTTGGGCACCAAGCAACATTCCCAAGCCCGTAGACAAAGGCAAAAGCATAGGATCGAGTCACGGTTCAAGAGCAAGCCTCTTGAGCCAACCCGTGACCAGAGAGAGCCTAGTAAGTCCTCTAACCCTCAAAGATCACATGACATCACTTGTTTCAAGTGTAGGGGTCGCGGCCACATCTCAAGAGAGTGCCCAAACAACCGGGTCATGCTGATTACGGAGGCTGGAGAGTATGAATCCCAAGATGAAGAGGACTATGAACCAAAAGGAGAATACGGTGACATTGAGTACCCTGATGTGGGGGAAGTGCTGGTCACTAGACGCATTCTCAGTGCAATGGTGGATCCTTCAGAGACCATCCAAAGGGAGAACATCTTCCACGCCGTTTCACCATCAAGCGCAAGGTATGTAACCTCATCATAGATGGTGGTTCTTGCACTAACGTTCCTAGTGCGTACATGGTTGATAAGCTATGTCTAGAGAAGACAAGGCACCCTCGACCATAGTAGACTGAGATGGCTCGATGACAACGTGGAGCTCAAGATTCATGAGCAAGTCACTGTGCCATTCAGTGTGGGCAAGTACCAAGACCAAGTAGTGTGCGACGTGGTGCCAATGCAAGCTGGCCATCTTCTGCTAGGAAGGCCATGGCAGTTTGACAAGGAGACCAGGCATGATGGCCAAACCAATCTCTACACTTTTGTGCATGACAAGAGAAAGGTCAGCCTAGCTCCTCTCACACCTGCCCAGGTACATGAGCTTCAACAGCAAATGAGTAAGGAAAAGAAGCTCATTAAATCGAAATTTTCTTATTCAACCAAGTCATGTACGGAGAGCTTTATCCTCGAAGGATTTAATGCTACTAATGGTTTTCAAAGAAGTGTTGAATGTAGAAAAAGAACAGGTACAGCTACCTCCTGAAGTAGCAGCTCTCCTCAACAAGTTCCAGGATGTGTTCCCAGAAGAGATACCAGCAGGCTTGCCTCCCCTACGAGGCATAGAGCACCAGATCGACCTCGTGCCCGGAGCAGCCTTGCCCAACCGACCAGCCCACTGGATGAGTCCAGAGGAGTCCAAGGAGCTTGAGAAGCAAGTCAAGGAGCTCCTGGAGAAAGGCTATGTTCAAGAGAGCCTTAGTCCATGTGCCGTGCCAGTGCTACTAGTGCCCAAGAAGGATGGGACTTGGCGAATGTGTGTGGACTGCCGAGCAATCAACAACATCACAGTCAAGTACCGGCATCCGATATCACGGCTGGATGACATGCTAGATGATCTGAGTGGAGCCACGATCTTCTCCAAGATAGACCTAAAGAGTGGATACTACCAGGTCAGGATGAAGGAAGGTGATGAGTGGAAGACTGCTTTCAAGACAAAGCAAGGGCTCTACGACTCCAGTCATGCCATTCGGCTTGACTAATGCCCCAAGCACCTTCATGCGCCTTATGAACCAAGTTCTTAGGGCGTACATCAGTAAGTTCGTTGTAGTTTATTTCGATGACATTTTAGTTTATAGTAAGTGCTTAAGGGATCACCTCACCCATCTTGAGTTGGTGCTTAAAACCCTTCGACAAGAAGAGCTTTATGCCAATCTCAAAACTTGTCTTCTTAGGTTTTGTTGTAAGTTCACAGGACTTACAGGTTGATGAAGAGAAGATTCGAGCCATACAAGAATGGCCAACACCAAGTAACATCAGCCAAGTAAGGAGTTTCCACGGTCTGGCCAGCTTCTACAGGAGGTTCGTGCCCAACTTCAGCAGTATTGCCTCACCATTGACGGCAGTAGTGAAGAAGAACGTGGGATTCAGCTGGGGAGAAGCTCAGGAAAAGGCATTCCAGGCCTTGAACGACAGCCTTACGCATGCACCCGTGCTCGTCCTGCCCGACTTCAACAAGACGTTTGAAGTGGAGTGTGATGCCTCTGGAATAGGCATAGGAGCAGTGCTAACCCAAGGAGAAAGGCCAGTAGCATACTTCAGTGAGAAGCTAGGTGGTGCTTCACTCAACTACCCCACCAACCACAAGGAGCTCTATGCCTTAGTCCGAGCATTGGAGACTTGGCAGCATTACTTGTTGTCCAAGGAGTTTGTGATCCACACTGATCACGAGACTCTCAAACACCTCAGAGGGGAAACCAATCTCAAGAGGAGGCATGCCAGGTGGATGGAGTTCATAGAGACCTTCCCGTACATCATCAAATACAAGAAGCGCAAGGACAATGTGGTAGCCGATGCACTATCAAGGAGGTTTGCCTTGATATCCACCATGGAGGCAAAGGTCCTAGGATTCGAGCACATCAAGGACCTATATAAGGATGATCCTGACTTTGCTGAGAGCTACAAGGAGTGTGGCACAGGGAGTCATGGAAAGTTTTACATCCATGAGGGATTCTTGTTCGAGAGAGAAGGCTGTGCATACCACAAGGATTGTTACGGGAGCTCATCATCCGAGAAGCTCATGGGCCACTTTGGTGTCGACAAGACTCTAGCAGTGGTCAAGGAGCACTTCCAATGGCCACACATCAAAAGGTCAGTAGAAGCCCATTGTGCAAGGTGCATCACTTGCAAAAAGGCGAAGTCCCGAGTGCACCCTCACGGGTTGTATCTCCCACTGCCCATACCTACACATCTATGGGTGGACATCTCAATGGACTTCGTTCTAGGTCTGCCCAAGATCAACCACAAAGATGCAATCTTTGTCGTGGTGGACAGATTCTCCAAGATGGCACACTTAATTCCGTGTGCCAATGTTAATGATGCCACACAAACAGCCGAGCTGTTCTTCAGGGAGATAGTACGGCTTCATGGAGTGCCAAGGACCATCGTATCAGACAGGGACACCAAGTTCCTCAGCCATTTCTGGAGGACCCTTTGGAGGAAACTACGCACGAAGCTGCTCTTCTCTACCACCTACCACCCTCAAACCGATGGCCAAACTGAAGTAGTCAACCAGACATTGTCAACTCTTCTCAGGACTAAACTAGGGAAGAACCTCAAGACTTGGGTAGAGTGCCTACCATTCATAGAATTCGCATACAACCGAGCCGTGCACTCTGCAACCAAGAAGACCCCCTTTGAAGTAGTATACGGCTTCAACCCTCTCACACCATTGGAGCAAATGCCACTGCCACCAGCAGAGATGACCAACCTCAACGGAGCATCCAAGGCAGAGTTCATAAGGAAGTTACACCAGAAGGTAGCAGAGAACTTGGAGAAAAGGACCGGGCAGTACGTGACTCATGCTAACAAGGGAAGAAAGGAGGTGATCTTTCAACCAGGCGATTGGGTGTGGCTACACCTACGGCAAGAGAGGTTCCCCAACCTAAGGAGTTCCAAGCTAGCACCAAGAGGAGATGGACCATTCAGAGTGCTGGAGAGGATCAACAACAACGCCTACCGGATCGAGCTCCCAGGTGAGTTCAATGTGTCCAACACGTTCAACGTAACTGACTTAGCCCCTTTCCATGCAGATGAACCAGTTTTGAGGTCAAAACCTACTGAAGAGGGAGGGGATGATGGGGACATCAGGTCGTATGGCCGGCCAGGAGACTAGACTGGCCGACCAGGGAGCTTGCCCGAGACAGCCGGGCCATTTGGCACGTCTGCCGGCCCAAGCGGTACCGCCGGACCTTCGACCAACCGGGCCGGACCGATCAACATTGCCGGCAGAGAGGCCCAAACCTCCGGCCCAACTGGAGGCGACGTGGATGACACTGCCGGTCGAATTGGTGACGCCGCCGGCTCCGGAATCAACTTGGCCGGCTCAGAAGACATTCTGGCCAGTACCTCGCATAGTCCAGCCGGTACAGCCGATCCAGCCGAGTGCACGGTCATTTCAACATCTACACAAGAAGACTCGGACCGGATAAGCTACCAGCTTCAGGACATGCATCTAGAGGAAGTCTCTACACCAGTGGTTCCACCAGGAGCAATGACAAGGAGCAGATCAAGGGCGCTCTTCCACAAATTCAGCTTNAGGTGATCTTTCAACCAGGCGATTGGGTGTGGCTACACCTACGGCAGGAGAGGTTCCCAAACCTAAGGAGTTCCAAACTAGCACCAAGAAGAGATGGACCATTCAGAGTGCTCGAGAGGATCAACAACAACACCTACCGGATCGAGCTCCCAGGGGAGTTTAATGTGTCCAACACGTTCAAGTAACTGACTTAGCCCCTTTCCATGCAGATGAACCAGTTTTGAGGTCAAAACCTACTGAAGAGGGAGGGGATGATGAGGACATCAGGTCGTATGTCCAGCCAGGAGACCAGACTGGCCGACCAGGAAGCTTGCCCGAGTCAGCCGGACCATCTGGCACGTCTGCCGGCCCAAGCAGTACCGCCGGACCCTCGACCAATAGGACCAGACCGATCAGCATTGCCAGCGGAGAGGCCCAAGCTTCCGACACACTTGGTGGTGACGTGGATGACACCGCCGGTCCCCTTGGTGATGCCGCCGACTCTAGGATCAACTTGGCCGGTCCTGAAGGCATTCCGGCCAGTACCTCGCACATTCCAGCCGCTACAGCCGATCCAGCCGAGTGCACGAGCATTTCAACTTCTAACAAGGAAACTCGGACCAGATAAGCTACCAGTTTCAGGACATGCATCTAGAGGAAGTATCCACACCAGTAGTGCCACCAGGAGCAATGACAAGGAGTAGATCAAGAGCACTCTTCCACAAGTTCAGCTTATGGGTGGACAAGCTCCTAGAGGAAGAACGACTAAGGACAATGGCCCAGAAGTACAAAGAAGAGTCCAAAGGCTTCTCAACAATGCAAGGAACTTCAGAGACTTGGGCTTTAGCGGCAAGAGAGGTCAGGGCCCAAAGATTCCTAACCCTACTCCAAGTCGAAGACTAGGAGTAAGGCGTGTGCATGCCACAAGGACGGCCACCTTCCATTTCTTGGCCATGAGGTAAGTAAGGTAAGTTTCAATTCGAATATATGCCTCTTTCTGTTTTGCAGAGTAGGATCTAGATTGTTTACATTTTTGAGTCTAGAACATTTTAAGAATAGGTCCTTTTTTGGTTATGCACTTTTGTATCTTTTGCATTTGTGCATTTTTGTAAACTTTCCTTTTCTTTATTTGAGTGGACCCTAGAAGGTCAAGCTGTCGAGCATATTAATAAGGCTCCTTCCAGCATTGTAGTTCGACAACCTTTTTGCTAATTAATAAAGATCGAATTTTCTTTACAAGTTTTTCTTTCAAAGAAGCTTGTGCGCTTAGAACCTAGTTGAGACCAGCTCTCCTAGCTCTAAGTTTGTGATTTATCACGAGGTTCATCACCCCTCGTGCGGTTCACTTCACCTTTCCATCGAATACCAACCCAAATCCCCTATCCAAGAAGTCTAAGGTCGAGTTTCTCACCTAACCTTCTCCAAACAGCCCACGCACATATAAGCCTTGAATCGAGGCTTGTATCAATCCCCTCCCTCTTCAGTAGGTTTTGACCTCAAAACTTGTTCACCTGCATGGAAAGGGGCTAAGTCAGTTACGTTGAACGTGTTGGACACATTAAACTCACCTGGGAGCTCGATCCGGTAGGCGTTGTTGTTGATCCTCTCCAGCACTCTGAATGGTCCATCTCCTCTTGGTGCTAGCTTGGAAGTCCTTAGGTTGGGGAACATCTCCTGCCGTAGGTGTAGCCACACCAAATTGCCTGGTTGAAAACTCACCTCCTTTCTTCCCTTGTTGGCATGAGTCACGTACTGCCCGGTCCTCTTCTCCAAGTTCTCTGCTACCTTCTGGTGTAACTTCCATATGAACTCCGCCTTGGATGCTCCGTTGAGGTTGGTCATCTCGGCTGGTGGCAGTGGCGTTTGCTCCAATGGTGTGAGAGGGTTGAAGCCGTAGACCACTTCAAAGGGGGTCTTCTTGGTTGCTGAGTGCACGGCTCGGTTGTACGCGAACTCTATGAATGGCAGGCACTCTACCCAAGTCTTGAGGTTCTTCCCTAGTGTAGTCCTGAGAAGAGTTGACAATGTCCGGTTGTCTACTTCGGTTTGGCCATCAGTTTGAGGATGGCAGGTGGTAGAGAAGAGTAGCTTCGTGCCTAGCTTCCTCCAACGGGTCCTCCAGAAATGGTTGAGGAACTTGGTGTCCCTATCTGACACGATGGTCCTTGGCACTCCATGAAGCCATACTATCTCCCTGAAGAACAGCTCGGCTGTTTGCGTGGCATCATTAACATTGGCACACGGAATGAAGTGTGCCACCTTGGAGAATCTGTCCACCACTACAAAGATTGCATCTTTGTGATTGAGTTTGGGCAAACCTAGAACGAAGTCCATTAAGATGTCCACCCATGGATGTGTGGGTATGGGCAGTGGGAGATACAACCCGTGAGGGTGCACTCGGGACTTCGTCTTTTTGCAAGTGATGCACCTTGCATAATGGGCTTCTAATGACCTTTTGATGTGTGGCCAGTAGAAGTGCTCCTTGACTACTGCTAGGGTCTTGTCGACACCAAAGTGGCCCATGAGTCCTCCTCCATGAGCTTCTCGGATGATAAGCTCTTGTAACGACCCTTGGGGTATGCACAGCCTTCTCGCTCGGAACAAGAACCCCTCATGGAGGTAGAACTTGCCATGGCTTCCTGTGGCACACTCTTTGTAGCTCTCAGCAAGGTCAGGATCATCCTTATATAGGTCCTTGATGTGCTCCAACCCTAAGACCATTGCCTCCATGGTGGATATCAAGGCAAACCTTCTTGATAGTGCATCGGCTACCACATTGTCTTTGCCCTTCTTGTACTTGATAACGTACGGGAAGGTCTCTATGAACTCCATCCCTCTGGCATGCCTCCTCTTGAGATTGGTTTGCCCTCTGAGGTGTTTGAGAGTCTCGTGATCAGTGTGGATCACAAACTCCTTGGACAGCAAGTAATGCTGCCAAGTCTCCAATGCTCGTGGTAGGGCATAAAGCTCCTTGTCATAAGTGGGGTAGTTCAGTGAGGCACCACCTAGCTTCTCACTGAAGTATGCCACTGGCCGGAATGTCTTCTGAGCTCGCCAAGTTGATTCCTGAGTCGCCGGTGTCACCAATTGGACCGGCGGTGTCATCCACGTCGCCACCAGTTGGTCCGGAGGTTTGGGCCTCTCCACCGGCAATGTTGATCGGTCCGGCCCGGTTGCCAAATGGCTCGGCTGTCTCGGGAACGCTCCCTGGTTGGCCATTCTGGCCTCCTGGCCGGCCATACGACCTGATGTCCCCATCAAAGAGCTACCACAAAGCCTCCAAGTAATCCAATTTATCACAAACTGCATGATGCCATGCATTATGCTTCATTTATAAGTTTAGAATGATCATTTTAACTGGCCGATTAATTTGACATTTTTGCACTAAATCGTATGTATCATTTGATTTACAGTTCAGATTGATACGAACCGAACGCCCACGTTAACCTAGCTCAATGTTCCATATTGTGACAACATTTGAGAGTGAAAGAGCTATGACAAAGTTTCCAAGTAATATAGTGTATCCAAAACTGCGTGATACCATGCATTACGCTTCATTTATAAGTCTTTACTCAAGCAGCACCAATGATCAGTATAGAATGATCATTTTAACTGACTGATCAACTTGACATGTACGCACTAAATCGTCCGTGACTTTTGATTTAGAGACCAGAATGACAAGAGTCCAATGCCCATGTTAAGCTAGCTCAATTCTCTATATTATCACAACATTTGAGACTGAAAGAGGTACTACAATATTTCCAAGTGTATCCAAAACTGCGTGATGCCATGCATTACGTTTTAGTTATAAGTTACTCAAGGAGCACTAGTGATCAATTTAGAATTATCATTTTAACTGACCTAACAAATTGACATGTCCGGACTAAATCATGTGTAACTTTTGATTTAGAGTTCAGAATGACACGGAAAAAAACGCCCATGTTAAGCTAGCTCAATTTTCTATATTGTCACAAAATTTAGGACCAAAATAGCTACGACAAAGCCTCCAAGTAATCGAATCTATCTCAAACTGTGTTATGCCATGCATAATGCTTCATTTGTAAACCTTTGCTCAATGAGCACCCATGATGATCTTAGAAAGACCAATTTTACTAGTCGATCAACTTGACATGTATGCACTAAATCAACTGGTAACTTTTGATTTAATGTTCCGAATGACATGAATCCAATGCCCACATAAAGATAGCTCAATTTCCTATATTGTGACATACCTTTACTCAATGAGCTCTAATGGTCAGCTTAGAAAGATCAGTTTAGAACGATCAATTTAACTTGCCGATCAACTTGACATGTCCGCACTAAATTGTCCGTGACTTTTGATTAAGTGTTCAGAATGACACGAATCCAACGTTCAAGTTAAGGTAGCTCAATATTTTATATTGTGACAAAATTTAAAACCAAAATAGCTATGACAAAGCCTCCAATATTTGAGACAGCGTTATGCCATGCATTATGCTTCATTTATACGGTTTTACTCAATGAGTACCAATGATAAGTTTAGAATGATCATTTTAGCTAGCTGATCAACTTGACATGTCCGTACTAAATCGTCTTTAACTTTTTATTTAGAGCTCAAAGTGACATGAATCCAACGCCCACATTAAGCTAGCTATATTTTCCATATTGTGACAAAATTTGAGACTGAAAGAGATATGACAAAGCCTCCAGGTAATTCAATGTATCCCAAACTGCATGATGCAATGCATTACGTTTCATTTATAAGTCTTTACTCAATGAGCACCAATGATCGCTTTAGAATGATCATTTTAACTGGTCGATAAATTTGACATGTACGCACTAAATTGTCCATAGCATTTTATTTTGAGTTCAAAATGACACGAATTCAAAGCCCAAGTTAAATTAGCTCAATTTTCTATATTTTGACAACATTTGAGACTGAAAGAGCTACCAGAAAGCCTTGAAGTAATTAAATGTATCCCAAACAGTGTGATGCCACACATTATGCTTCATTTATAAGCATATACTGTAGGAGCATCAATGATAAGTTTAGAATCATCATTTTAACTGGCAGACCAACTTGACATGTCCGCACTAAATATGTTTTAACTTTTAATTTATAGCTAAAAATGACATGAATCCAACACCCACGTTAAGCTAGCTCAATTTTCCATATTACGATAACATTTGAGATTGAAAGAGTTATGACAAAGCCTCCAAGTAATCCCATGTATCCCATACTGCGTGATGCCATGCATTACGCTTCATTTATAAGTCTTTACTCAATGAGCACCAATGATCTGTTTAGAATTATCATTTTAACTGGCCGATCAACTTGACATGTATGCACAAAATCGTCTGTAACTTTTGATTTAGAGTTGATAATGACACGAATGTATCGCCCATGTTAAACTAGCTCAATTTTCAATACTTTTGAAAACATTTGAGAATGAAAGAGCTACTACAAATTCTTCCATTAATCCAATGCATCCCAAACTGTGGGATGCCATGCATTATGTTTCATTTATAAGGCTTTACTACAAAAGCATCAATGATCAGTTTAGAATGATCAGTTTATGACGATCACTTTAACTGGCCGATCAACTTGACATGTCCACACTAAATCGTACGTGACATTTGATTTAGAGTTCAGAATGACACGAATCCCACGCCCACGTTAAGCTAGCTCAATTTTCTATATTGCGACAACATTTGAGATTGAAAGAGCTACCACAAAGGCTTCAAATAATCCAATCAATCCTAGCCTGCGTGATACCATGCATTATGCTTCATTTATAAGACTTTACTCAAGCAGCACAAATGATCAGCTTAGAACGATCAGTTTAGAACGATCAGTTTAGAACGATCAATTTAACTGGGCGATCAACCTCACATGTCCGCAATAAATCGTTTGTACCTTTTGAGTTATAGTTCAGAATGACATGAATTAAATGCTCACGTTAAAGTAGCTTAATATTCTATATTGTGACAAAAAATTTAGACTTAAATAGCCTGCAAGTAATCCAATCTATTCAAATATGCGTGATGCCATGCATTGTGATTCATTTGTAAACATCTGCTCAATAATGAGCACCAATAATCAGTTTATAATGATCAATTTAACTAGCTGATAAACTTGACATGTCTGCACTAAATCGTTTGTAACTTTTGATTTAGAGTTTAGAATGACACGAATCCAACGTCCACATTAATCTAGCTTAATTTTCTATATTGTGACAACATTTGAGACTAAAAGATCTACCACAAAGCCTTCAACTAATTCAATGTATTCCAAACTGCGTTATGCTATGCATTATGCTCCATTTGTAATCCTTTACTCAAAGAGTACCAATGATTAGTTTAGAAAGGTCATTTTAAATGGCCGATCAATTTGATATGTGCGCACTAAATTGTCCGTAACTTTTGATTTAGAGTTCAGAATTACACGAATCAACCGCCCACATTAAGCTACCCTAATTTTTTATATTGTGACAAAGTTTAAGACCGAAATAGCTTTGATAAAAACTCCAAGTAATCCAATCTATCCCAAACTGTGTAATGCCCTGCATTATGTTTCATTTGTAAACCTTTGCTGAATGAGCACTAATGATCAATTTAGAATGATCAATTTAACTAGCTGATAAACTTGACATGTCTGCACTAAATCATTTGTACTTGTTATTTAGAGTTCAGAATGACACGAATCCAACGCCCACGTTAAGCTAGCTCAAGTTTCTATATTGTAACAACATTTGAGACTGAAAGAGCTACGACGAAGCCACCAAGTAATCCAATGATCCTAAACTCCGTGATGCCATGCATTATGCTTCATTTATAAGCCTTTGCTCAAGGAGCACTAATGATCAGTTTATAATGATCATTTTAACTTGCCAGTCAAATTGACATGTTCACACTAAATCGTCCGTAGCTTTTGATTTAGAGATCAAAATGACACGAATCCAACACCCACGTTAAGCTATCTCAAATTTGTATATTGTGACAACATCTGAGACTGAAAAAGCTTCCACAAAGCCTCCAAGTAATCCAATGCATACCAAACTACGTGTTACCATGCAATATGCTTCATTTATATGCCTTTACTCAAGTAGCACCAATGATTAGTTTAGAATGATCATTTGAACTGGTCGATCAACCTGACATGTCCACACTAAATCGTCCCTAACTTTTGATTTAGAGTTCAGAATGACTTGAATCCAACGCCCACGTTAAGCTAGCTCAATCTTTGAATATTATGACAAATTTAAGACCGAAATAGCTACGACAAAGCTGCCAAGTAATCCTATCTATCCCAAACCGTTTGTTACCCTCCATTATGCTTCATTTCTAAACAATTTCTAAAACTGAAATACCTACGACAAAGCCTCCAAATAATCTAATCTGTACCAAACTGCGTTATGCCATTCATTATGCTTCATTTGTAAACCGTTGCTCAATGAGCACCATTTATCAGATTAGAATGATCAATTTAACTAGCCGATAAACTTGATATGTCCGCACTAAATCGTCTGTGACTTGTGATTTAGAATTCAGAATGACACTAATCCAACGCCCACGTTAAGCTAGCTAGTTTTTCTATATTGTGACAACATTTGAGATTGAAAGAGCATTGATAAAGCCTCCAAGTAATCCATTGTATCCCAAGCTACGTGATGCCATGCATTATGCTTTATTTATAAGCCTTTACTCAAGGAGCACCAATGATCAGTTTAGAATGATCATTTTAACTGGTCGATCAACTTCACATGTCCGCACTTAATCGTCCGTAACGTTTTATTTAGAGTTCAAAATGACAAGAATCTAACGCTCACGTTAAGCTAGCACAATTTTTTATATTGTAAGAACATTTGAGATTGAAACAGCTACCACAAATCCTTCAAGTAATCCAGTCTAACCTAAACTGCGTGATACCATGCATTATACTTTATTTATAAGCCTTTACCCAAGGAGCACTAATGATCAGCTTAGAATGATCAGCTTAGAATGATCAGTTTAGAATTATCACTTTAACTGGCCGATGAACTTGACATTTCCGCACTAAATCGTACGTAACTTTTGATTTAGAGTTCAAAATGACATGAATCCAACGCCCACATTAAGCTATTTCAATCTTCTATATTGTGATAACATTTGAGACTGAAAGAGCTTTGACAACGCCTCCAAGTAATCCAATGTATCCCAAACTACGTGATGCCATGTATGGTGCTTTATTTATTGGCTTTTACTCAAGGACCACCAATGATCAATTTAGAATGATCATTTTAACAGGTCGATCAACTTGACATGTCTGCACTAAATCATTCATAACATTTGATTTATAGTTCGAAATGACACGAATCCAACACCCACGTTAAGCTAGCTCAATTTTTTATTGTGACAACATTTGAGATTGATACAGCTACCACAAAACCTTTAAGTAATCCAATCTAATCTAAACTGCGTGATGTCATGCATTATGCTTCATTTATAAGCCTTTACTCAAGGAGCACTAATGATCACTTTAACTGGCCGATCAACTTGACATATCCGCTTTGAATCGTCCGTAACATTATTTAGAATTTAAAATGGCGCGAAGCCAACGCCCAAGTTAAACTATTTCAATTTTCAAGATTATGTCATATTTAGGACCAAAATAGCTACGACAAAGTTTCCAACTAATCCAATCTATCACAAACTTCGTGATGCAATGTATTATGCTTCATTTGTAAACCTTTGCTCAATGGGCACTTTAGAATGATTAATTTAAAAAGCCAATAAACTTGATGTGTCACAAAAAATCATCCGTAACTTTTGATTTTGAGTTCATAATGACACGAATCCAACGCCCACGTTAAGCTAGCTCAATTTTCTATATGTGACAACATTTAAGACTTAAAGAGTTACCACAAAGCCTCCAAGTAATCCAATTTACCCCAAACTGCGTCACTCATGCATTATGCTTTATTTATAAGCCTTTACTCAATGAGCACCAATGATAAGTTTAGGATGATCATGTTGACTGCCCGATAAACTTGACATGTCCAACCTAATCGTCCGTAACTTTTGATTTCGAATTCAGAATGACACAAATCCAACGTCCATGTTAAGCTAGCCCAATCTTTTATATTTTGACAACATTTGAGACTAAAACAGCTACCACAATCTTTCAAGTAATCCAATCTTTCCGAAACTCAGTGTTGCCATGCATTATACTTCATTTATAAGCCTCTACTCAAGGAGCACTAATGATCGGTTGAGAATGATCATTTTAACTGGCTGATCAACTTGACATGTCTACACTAAATCATCTGCAACTTTGGATTTAGAGTTCAGAATGACACGAATCAAACGCCCACGTTAAGCTAGCTCAATATTTTTTATATTCTGACAACATTTGAGACTAAAACATCTACCACAAAGCCTTCAAGTAATCCAACTTATCCTAAACCAAGTGATGTCATGCATTATGATTCATTTGTAAACCTTTTGTGAATGAAGACCAATGATAAGTTTAGAATGATTATTTTAACTCGTTGATCAACTTGACATTTCTGCTCTAAATCGTCCCTAGCTTTTTTTTAGAGTTAAGAATGATTCTAATCCTGTGCCCACATTAAACTAGCTCAATTTTCTATATTGTGAAAAATTTAATACTTATATAGCTATGACAAAGACTCCAAGTAATCAAATCCATCCCAAGATGCGCGATTCCACGCATTATGCTTCATTTGTAAACGTTTGCTCAATGAGCAGCAATGATCAGTTTATAATGATCAATTTAACTAGCTGATTAACTTGACATGTCCACATTAAATCATCCGTAACTTTTGAGTTAGAGTTCAGAATGACATGGATCCAACATCCACATTAAGCTAACTCAATTTTCTATATTGTGACAACATTTGAGGCTGCAAGAGCTATGACTAAGCCTACAAGTAATTCAATGTATCCAAAACTACGTGATGCCATGCATTATGCTTCATTTATAGGCCATTACTCAAGTTTTTAATCTATCCGAAACTTTGTGATGCCATGCATTGTGCTTCATTTATAAGCATTTACTCAAGAAGTACTAATGATCAGTTTAAAATGATCATTTTAACTGGCCAGTACACTTGACATGTCTACACTAAATTGTCCGTGACTTTTGATTTAGAGTTAAGAATGAAAACGAACCCAACACCCACATTAAGCTAGCTCAATTTTCTATGTTGTGACAAAATTTAAAACTGAAATACCTACAACAAAGCCTCCAAATAATCTAATCTATACCAAACTGCATTATCCCATGCATTATGCTTCATTTGTAAACCGTTGCTCAATGAGCACCATTTATTAGATTAGAATGATGAATTTAACTAGCCGATAAACTTGATATGTCCGCACTAAATCGTCTGTGACTTGTGATATAGAATTCAGAATGCCACTAATCCAACGTCCAGGTTAAGCTAGCTACTTTTTCTATATTGTGACAACATTTGAGATTGAAAGAGCTTTGATAAAGCCTCCAAGTAATCCATTGTATCCCAAATTACGTGATGCCATGCATTATGCTTTATTTATAAGCCTTTACTCAAGGAGCACCAATGATCAGTTTAGAATGATCATTTTAACTGGTCGATCAACTTCACATGTCCGCACTTAATCGTCCGTAACGTTTTATTTAGAGTTCAAAATGACAAGAATCTAACGCCCACGTTAAGCTAGCACAATTTTTTATATTGTAAGAACATTTGAGATTGAAACAGCTACCACAAATCCTTCAAGTAATCCAGTCTAACCTAAACTGCGTGATACCATGCATTATACTTTATTTATAAGCCTTTACCCAAGGAGCACTAATGATCAGCTTAGAATGATCAGTTTAGATTTATCACTTTAACTGGCCGATGAACTTGACATTTCCGCACTAAATCGTACGTAACTTTTGATTTAGAGTTCAAAATGACATGAATCCAACGCCCACATTAAGCTATTTCAATCTTCTATATTGTGATAACATTTGAGACTGAAAGAGCTTTGACAACGCCTCCAAGTAATTCAATGTATCCCAAACTACGTGACGCCATGTATGGTGCTTTATTTATTGGCTTTTACTCAAGGACCACCAATGATCAATTTACAATGATCATTTTAACAGGTCAATCAACTTGACATGTCTGCACTAAATCGTTCGTAACATTTGATTTATAGTTCGAAATGACACGAATCCAACACACACGTTAAGCTAGCTCAATTTTTTATTGTGACAACATTTGAGATTGATACAGCTACCACAAAACCGTCAAGTAATCCAATCTAATCTAAACTGCGTGATGTCATGCATTATGCTTCATTTATAAGCCTTTACTCAAGGAGAACTAATGATAACTTTAACTGGCCGATCAACTTGACATAGCCGCATTGAATCATCCGTAACTTTATTTAGAATATAAAATGGCACGAATCCAACGCCCAAGTTAAACTATTTCAATTTTCAATATTATGTCATATTTAGGACCCAAATAGCTACGACAAAGCCTCCAACTAATCCAATCTATCACAAACTTCGTGATGCCATGTATTATGCTTCATTTGTAAACCTTTGCACAATGAGCACTTTAGAATGATTAATTTAACAAGCCGATAAACTTGATGTGTCACAAAAAATCATCCGTAACTTTTGATTTTGAGTTCATAATGACACAAATCCAACGCCCACGTTAAGCGAGCTCAAGTTTCTTTATTGTGAAAATATTTGAGACTGAAAGAGCTATGACAAAGCATCCAAGTAATCCAGCGTATCCTAAACTACATGATGCCATGCATTCTGCTTCATTTATAGGCCTATACTCAAGGAGCACCAATGATCAGTTTCGAATGATCATTTTAACTGGCCGATGAACTTGACATACCTGCAATAAATCGTCCATACCTTTTGATCTAGAGTTTAGATTGACATGAATCTAGTTCCCACGTTAAGCTAGCTCAATTTTTATAATGTTACAACATTTAAAATTGAAACAACTACCACAAAGCCTTCAAATCATCCAATCTAACCAAAACTGCGTGATGCCATGCATTATGTTTCATTTATAAAACTTTACTCAAGGAGCACTAATGATCAGTTTAGAATTATCAGATTAGAAAGATCACTTTAGCTGGCCGATCAACATTACATGTCCGCACTAAATCGTCCATAACTTTTGATTTAGAATTCAAAATGATACGAATTCAAAACCCACATTAAGCAATTTCAATTTCTATATTGTGTCAAATTTTATGACCGAAATAGCTACAAAAAAGTGTCCAAGTAATCCAATCTATCCCAAACTGTGTGATGCCATGCATTATGCTTCATTTATAAGACTTTACTCAAAGAGCACCAATGATTAGTTTAGAATGATCATTTTAACTGGCCGATAAATTTGACATGTCCGCACCTAATCGTATGTTACTTTTGATTTCGAGTTTGGAATGACATGAATCCAACGTCCACGTTAAGCTAGCTCAATTTTTATATTTTGACAACATTTGAGTCTGAAACAGCTACCACAAAGCCTACAAGTAATCCAATCTATCCGAAACTCTGTTATGCCATTCATTGTGCTTCATTTATAAGCCTTTACTCAAGAAGTACTAATGATCAGTTTATAATGATTATTTCAACTGGCCAATCAACTTGACATGTCTACTCTAAATTGTCCGTGACTTTTGATTAAGAGTTTAGAATGACACGAATCCAACGCCTACATTAAGCTAGCTAAATTTTCTAGATTGTGATAAAATGTAAAACTGAAATACCTACGACAAAGCCTCTAAGTAATCTAATATATCCCAAACTGCGTTATGCCATGCATTATGCTTTATTTGTAAACTTTCGCTCAATGAGCACCAATGATCATATTAGAATGATCAATTTAACTAGCCGATCAACTTTACATGTCCGCACATAATCGTATGTAACTTCTGATTTCGAGTTCGGAATGACATGAATCCAACGTCCACGTTAAGCTAGCTCAATTTTTATATTTTGACAACATTTGAGACTGAAACAGCTACCACAAAGCCTACAAGTAATCCAATCTATCCGAAACTCTGTGATGCCATGCATTGTGCTTCATTTAGAAGCCTTTACTCAAGAAGCACTAATGATCAGTTTAGAATGATCATTTTAAATGGCCCATCAACTTGACATGTATACACTAAATTGTCCGTGACTTTTTATTTAGAGTTCAGAATGACACGAATCCAACACCCACATTAATCAAGCTCAATTTTCTATATTATGACAAAATTTAAAAATGAAATACCTACGACAAAGCCTCCAAGTAATCTAATCTATCCCAAACTGCGTTATGCCATGCATTATTCTTTATTTGTAAATCTTTGCTCAATGAGCACCAATGATCATATTAAAATGATCAATTTAACTAGCCGATAAACTTGACATGTCCGGACTAAATCATCCGTGACTTGTGATTTAGAATTCAGAATGACATTAATCCAACGCCCACATTAAGCTAGCTATTTTTTCTATATTGTGACAATATTTGAGACTAAAAGAGCTTTGACAAAGCCTCCAAGTTATCCATTGTATCCCAAACTACGTGATGCCATGCATTATGCTTTATTTATAGGCCTTCACTCAAGGAGCACCAATGATCAGTTTAAAATAATCATTTTAACTGGTCGATAAACTTCACATGTCCGCACTTTATCGTCCATAACTTTTTATTTAGAGTTCAGAATGACAAGAATCCAACGCCCATGTTAAGCTAACGGAATTTTTTATATTGTGAGAACATTTGAGATTGAAACAGCTACCACAAAGCCTTCAAGTAGTCCAATCAAATCAAAACTTTGTGATGTCATGCATTATGCTTCATTTATAAGCCTTTACTCAAGGAGCACTAATGATCACTTTAACTGACTGATCAACTTGACATATCCCGATTAACTCGTTCGTAACTTTTGATTTAGAATTTAGAATGAACAAATCCAAGACTGATGTTAAGCTAGCTTAATTTTTTATGTTGTAACAATATTTAAAATTGAAACAGGTACCACAAAACCTTCATGTAATCCAATCTAATCTAAACTGTGTGATTGCATGCATTATGTTTCATTTATAAGCCTTTACTCAAGGATCACTAATGATCAGTTTAGAATGATCACTTTAACTGGCCGATCAACTTGACATATCCACACTAAATTGTCCGTAATTTTCGATTTAGAATATAGAATTACATGAATCCAACGCCAACGTTAAGCTATTTCAATTTTCAATATTGTGTCATAATTGAGGACCAAAATAGCTATGACAAAGCTTTCAAGTAGTCCAATCTATCCCAAATTCTATCCCTAATTCGTGATACCATGTATAATGCTTCATTTGTAAACCTTTTCTCAATGAGCACTTTAAAATGATTAATTTAAGAAGCCGATAAACTTGGCGTGTGGCACAAAATCGTCCTTAACTTTTGATTTTTAGTTAAGAATGACTTGAATCCAACGCCTACGTTAAGCTAGCTCAATTTTCTTTATTGTGACAATATTTGAGACTGAAAGAGCTACGAAAACACATCCAAGTAATCCAGCGTATCCTAAACTACGTGATGCCATGCATTCTGCTTCATTTATAGGCCTATACCCGAGCACAAATGATCTGTTTAGAATGATCACTTTAACTGGTCGATGAACTTGATATATCTGCACTAAATCGTCCGTAACTTTTGATTTAGAGTTTAGATTGAACAGAATCCAATGCCCACGTTAAGCTCGCTCAATTTTTTATATTGTGACAGTATTTAAAATTGAAACAGCTACCACAAAGCCTTCAAGTAATCCAATATAACAAAAACTGCATGATGCCATGCATTATGTTTCATTTATAAGCCTTTACTCACGGAGCACCTATGATCAGTTTAGAATTATCAGTTTAGAAATATCACTTTAGCTGGCCGATCAACTTGACATGTCTGCACTAAATCGACCATAACTTTTGATTTAGAGTTCAAAATGATACGAATCCACCGCCCACATTAAGCTATTTCAATTTTCTATATTGTGTAAAAATTTATGACCGAAATAGCTACGAAAAAGTTTCCAAGTAATCCAATCTATCCCAAACTGCGTGATGTCATGCATTATGCTTCATTTATAAGCCTTTTCTCAAGGAGTACCAATGATTAGTTTAGAATGATCATTTTAACTTGCCGATCAACTTGACATGTCCGCGCCTAATCGTCTGTAACTTCCAAATATGAGTTCAGAATGACACGAATCCAATGACCACGTTAAGCTAGCTCAATTTTCTATGACAAAGCCTCCAAGTAATCCAATGTATCCCAAATTACGAGTGATGCCATGCATTACGCTTCATTTATAGGTCTTTACTCAAGGGGAACCAATGATCAGTTTAGAATGATCATTTTTACTGCCCGATCAACTTGGCATGTATTCACTTAATCGTCTATAATTTTTGATTTAGAGTTGAGAATGACATGAAACCAACGCCCACGTTAAGGAAGCTCAATGTTATGTATTATAATAAAATTTTACACTGAAATAGCTACAACCAAGCCTCTAGGTAATCCAATCTATCCCAAACTACATAATGCAATGTATTATGCTTCATTTGTAAAACTCTACTCAGTGAGAAACAATGATCAATTTACTACCCGATAAGCTTGACATGTCCGCACTAAATCATTCGTAACTTTTGATTTAGAGTTCAGAATAACATGAGTCCAACGCCCACGTTAAGTATCTCAATGTAGTATATACTGACGACATTTGAGACTAAAAGAGCTTTGACAAAACCTCCAAGTAATCCTATGTATCCCAAACTAGGTTATGCCATGCATTATTCTTCATTTATAGGCCTTTACTCAAAGAGCACCAATGATCAGTTTAGAATTATCATTTGACTAGTCAATCAACTTGACATGTCCGCACTAAATTGACCATAACTTTTGATTTAGAATCCGAATGACACGTTAAGCTAGCTTAATGTTTTATATTGTGAAAACATTTGAAATTGAGATAACTAGCACAAAGCCTTTAAGTAATCCAATCTAACCTAAATTGCGTGATGCCATGCATTATGCTTCATTTATAAGCCTTTAGTCAAAGAGCACTAATGATCAGTTTAGAATGGTCTGTTTAGAATGATCAGATTAGAGTGATCACTTTAACTAGCCGATTAACTTGACATGTCCACACTAAATCGTCCGTAACTTTTGATTTATAGTTCAGAATGACACGAATCCAACACCCACGTTAAGTTATTTCAATTTTCTATGTTGTATCAAAATTAATGACCAAAATAGGTATGAAAAAGCTTCTAAGTAATCCAATCTATCCCAAATTGTGCGATGTCATTCATTATGCTTCATTTGTAAACATTTGCTCAATGAGCACCAATGATCAGTTTAGAATGATCCATTTAACTAGCCGATAAACTGTACATGTCCACACTAAATCGTCAGTCACTTCTGATTTTGAGTTGAGAATGACATGAATCCAATGCCCACCTTAAGCTAACTCAATTTTCTATATTGTGACAACATTTGAGACTGAAAGAGTTATGACAAAGCCTCCAAGTAATCCAACGTATCCCACACTACGTGATGCCATGCATTATGCTTTATTTATAGCCCTTTACTCAAGGAGCACTAATGATCAGTTTAGATTGATCATTTTTCCTGACCAATCGACTTGACATGTCCGCACTAAATCGTTCATAACTTTTGATTTAGAGTTCAGAGTCACACGAATCTAATACCCACATTACGGTAGCTCAATTTTCTATATTATGAAAAAATTTAGGACCAAAATAGGTATGACAAAGCCTCGAAGTAATCCAATCTATCTAAAACTATGTGGTCTCATGCATGATGCTTCATTTATAAACCATTGCTCAATGAGCACCAATGGTTATTTTAGAATTATCAATTTAACTAATTGATAAACTTTACATGTCCGCACCAAATCGTGCGTAACATTTGATTTAGAGTTCCAAAGAACGCGAATCCAATGGCCACGTTAAGCTAGCTCAATTTTCTATGTTGGGACAAAATTTCAGAATGAAAGAGCTTTGACAAAGCCTCCTATTAATCCAATCTATCAGAAACAGCGTTGTGCAATGCATTATGCTTCATTTGTATACTTTCCCTCAATGAGCACCAAAGATCATTTTAGAATGATCAGGTTAACTAGTCGATAAACTTGACATGTACGCATGAAATTGTGCATAACTTTTGATTTAGAGTTCAGAATAACACGAATTCCACACTCACGTTAACCTAGATAAATTTTCTATATTGTGAACAAATTTGGGACTCAAATAGCTATGACAAAGCCTTCAACTATTCTCATCTATCCAAAATTGCGTGTTGCATTATGGTTCATTTGTTAACCTTTGCTCAGTGAGAATTAATGATAAGTTTAGAATGATCATTTTAACAAGCTGATCAATCTGTCATGTCCGAATAGTCCGTAACTATTGATATAGAGTTCAGAATGACAGGAATGCAATGCCCACGTTAAGCTAGCTCAATTTTCTATATTGTGACAAAATTTCTGACCGGAATATCTATGATAAAGGCTCCAAGTAATCCAATCTTTTCCAAACTGCATGATGCCATGCATTATGCTTCAATTATAAGCCTTTACTCAAGGTGAACCAATGATCAATTTAGAATGATCATTTTAACTAGGTGATCAACCTCACATTTTCGCACTAAATTGCTTTTAACTTTTGATTTAGATCTCAAAATTACATGAATCTTGTGCCCACTTTAAGCTATCTCAGTTTTCTATATTGTGACAACATTTGAGAGTAAAAGAGCTACGACAATGCCTTCAAGTAGTCCAATCTAACCCAAACTGTGTGATGCCATGCATTATGCTTCATTTATAAGCCTTTACTCAAGGAGCACCAATGATCAGTTTAGAATGATCATTTTAACTAGCCGATCTACTTGACATGTACGCACTAATTTGTACTTAACTTTTGATGCCCATGTTAAGGTAGCTAAATTTTCTATATTGTGACAACATTTAAACTGAAAGAGCTACCACAAAACATTCAAGTAATCCAATCTATCCTAAGCTGCATGATGCCATGCACTATGCTTCATTTGTGATCCTTTGCGCAATGAGCACCAATTATCAGTTTAGAACGATCATTTTAACAAGCCGATAAACTTGTCATGGCCGGACTAAATGTTCCGTAAAGTTTGATTTAGAGTTTGGAGTGTTTCGAATCCAACACCCGAGTAAAGCTAGCTCACGTTTCTATATTGGGACGAAATTTAAGACCAAAATGGCTACGACAAAGCCTCCAAGTAATCCAATCTATCCCAAACGGCGTGATGCCATGCATTGGGCTTCATTTGTAAACCTTTGCTCAATAAACATAAATGATCAGTTTAGAATGTTTTATTTAACTAGCTGATGAACTTTACATGTGCCCATTAAATCATTTGTATCTTCTAATTTAGAGTTCAGAATGACACGAATCCAACGCCCAGGTTAAGCTAGCTCAATTTTCTATATTGTGAAAATATTTGAGAATGAAAAAGCTATCACAAAGGCGTCAAGTAACCCAATCTATCCTGGACTGGGTGATGCCATGCATTATGCTTCATTTACAAGTCTTTACTCAAGGAGAACTCATGCTCAATTTAGAATGATAAGTTTAGAATGATCACTTTAAGTGGCCGATCAACTTGACATGTCCGCACTAAAGCTTCTGTAACTTTTCATTTAGAGTTCAGAATGACACGAATCCAACGCTCGCATTAAACTAGCTCAATTTTCTATATTGGGAAAATCTTTAAGACCGAAATTACTATGACAAAGCCCCAAGTAATCCAATCTATCCCAAACTGCGTGATGTCGTGCATTATGCTTCATTTGTAAACTTTTGCTTAGTGAGCACCAGTGATCAGTTTTAAATGATCAATTTAACTAGCCGATAAACTTTACATATACGCAATAAATCGTTTGTAACTTTTGATTGAAAGTGCAGAATTACACGAATCCAACGCCCACGTTAAGCTAGGTCAATTTTCCATATTGTGACAAAATTTAAGATCAAAATAGCTACAACAATTCCTTCAAGTAATCGATTTTATCCCAAACTGCGTGATGCCATGCATTATGCTTCATTTGTAAACCTTTGCTCAATGAGAAGAAATGATCAGTTTTGAATGACCAATTTAACTAGCCGATAAACATGAGATGTCTGAACTAAATCGTCTGTAACTTTCGATTTAGAGTTCAGAATTACACGAATACAATGCCCACGTTAAGCTAGCTCAGTTTTCTATATTGTGACAAAATTTAAAATCGAAATAGCTACAAGAAAGCCTCCACGTAATCCAATCTATACCAAACTGCGTGTGCTATGCATTATGCTTTATTTAAAATCCTTTGCTCAACGAGCACCAATGATCAGTTTGGAATGATCATTTGAACAAGCCGATCAACTTGTCATGTCCGCACCAATCGTCTATAACTTTTGATTTAGAGTTCAGAGTGCCACGAATCCCACACTCAACTAAAGCTAGCTCAAATTTCTATATTGTGACAGCATTTAAGTCCGAAATAGGTATGACAAAGTCTCCAAGTAACCCAATCTATCCCAAACTACGTGATGCCATGCATTATGCTTCATTTATACGTATTTATTAATTGAGCACCAATGCTCAGTTTAGAATGATTATTTTAACTAGCTGATCAACATGACATGTCCGCACTAAGTCATCTTTAACTTTTCATTTAGAGCTCAAATTGACATGAATCTAATACCCACATTAGGTTAGCTAAATTTTCCGTATTGTGACAACATTGAAGAATGAAAGAGCTACGGCAAAACCTCCAAGTAATCCAATGTATGCAAAACTACGTGAGGCCATGCATTATGCTTCATTTATAAGCCTTCACTCATGGAGAACCAATGATCAGTTTAGAATGATCATTTTAATTCGCCGATGAACTTGACATATGGGCAGTAAATCTTCCGGATCTTCTAATTCAGAGTTGAAAATAACACAAATCCAACACCCATGTTATGCTAGCTTAATTTTCTATATTGTGAAAACATTTGAGAATGAAAAAGCTATCACAAAGGCTTCAACTAATCCAATCTATCCTAAAATGTGTGATGCCATGAATTATGCTTCATTTACAAGTGTTTACTCAAGGAGAACTCATGATCACTTTTAGAATGATCACTTTAACTGGCCAATCAACTTGCCATATCCGGACTAAATCTTTCGTAAGTTTTGATCTAGAGTTTAGAATGACACGAATCCAATGCCCACGTTAAGCTAGCGCAATTTTCAATATTGTAAAAAAAATTAAGACCAAAATAGCTAGGACAAAGCGTCCAAGTAATCCAATATATCTCAAAATAAGTGGGACCATCCATTATGCTTCATTCAAAACCTTTGCTAATGAGCACCAATTATAATTTTAAAATGATCAATTTAACTAGCGGATAAACTTGACATGTCCGCACTTAATCATTCGTAGGTTTTTAGTTAGACTTCTGAATGACACGAATCAAACGCCCACGTTAAGCTAGCTTAGTTTTCTATATGGGGACAAAATTTAATACCAAAATAGCTATCACAAAGCCCCAAGTAATCCAATCTATCCAAAACTGCGTGATGTCATGCATTATGCTTCATTTGTAAACCATTGCTCATTGAGCACCAATGAACATTTTAGAATGATCAATCGAACTAGCCGATACACTTGACATGTACGCACTAATCGTTTGTAACTTTTGATTTAAAGTGCACAATGACACGAATCCTACGCCCATGTTAAGCTAGGTAGATTTTCAAAAATTTAAGACAAAAATAGCTACGACAAAGCCTCCAATTAATCCAGTAAATCCCAAACTTCGTGATGCCATGCAATATGCTTCATTTGTAAAGCTTTGCTCAATGAGCAGAAATGACAAGTTTAGAATGTTCAATTTAACTAGCCGATAAACTTGAGATGTCCACACTAAATCGTCCGTAACTTTCGATTTAGAATTCAAAATTAAACGAATACAATGCCCACATTAAGGTTGCTCAATTTTCTATATTTTGACAAAATTTAGGACCGAAATAGTTACGATAATACAAGTAATCCAATCTATGCCAAACCTCGTGATACCATGTATTATGCTTCATTTAAAATCCTTTGCTCCATTAGCACCAATGATCAGTTTAGAATGATCATTTTAACAAGCCGATCAATTTGTCATGTCCACACTAAATCGTCTGTAACTTTTGATTTAGAGTTCAGAGTGCCACGAATCCCACACCCACTTTAAGTTAGCTCAATTTTCAAAATTGTGACAACATTTGAGAGGGAAAGAGCTATCACTTGTGTGATGCCATGCATTATGCTTCATTTATAAGCCTCCAAATAATCCAATGTATCCCAAATTGTGTGATGCCATGCATTATGCTTCATTTATAAGCCTTTACTCAAGGAGCACCAATGATCAATTTAGAATGATCATTTTAACTGGCCGATCACTTGACATGTCCGCAATTAATCGTTCGTAACTTTTAATTTAGAGTCAACAATGACACGGATCCAACACGCACGTTAAGCTAGCTCAATTTTCAATATTGTGACAACATTTCAGTCTGAAAGAGCTACGACAAAAACCCCTAAGTAATCCAATGTATCCCAATCTACGCGATGCCATGTATTATTCTTCAATTATAAGCCTTTACTCAAGTTGCACCAATTATCAGTTTAGAATGATCACTTTAACTGGCCGATCACTTGACATGTCCGCACTAAATCATGTGTAACTTTTGATTTAAAGTTCAAAATGACATGAATCCAACGCCCACGTTACGCTAGCTCAATTTTCAATATTCTGACAACATTTAAGACTGAATGAGCTACGACAAAGCCTCCAAGTAATACAATGTATTCCAAACTGCGTGATGCCATGCATTATACTTCATTTATAAGCCCTTACTCAAGGAGCACCAATGATCAGTATAGAATGATCATTTTGACTCGCCGATAACTTGACATGTCTGTACTAAACCATCCATCACTATTGATTTATAGTTCATTATGACACGAATCCAACACCCACGTTAAGCTAGCTCAATTTTCAATATTGTGAAAACATTTGAGACTAAAAGAGCTATGACAAAGCCACCAAGTAATTTAATGTATCCCAAATTGCATGATGCCATGCATTATGCTTCGTTTATAAGTCTTTACTCAAGTAGCACCAATTATCAGTTTAGAACAATCATTTTAACTAACTGATCAAGTTGAGATGTCCGCACTTAATCGTCCTCAACATTTGATTTATAGCTCAAAATAACATGAATCCAATGGCATCGTTAAGCTATCTTAATTTTCCATATTGTGACAATTTTGAGACTGAAAGACCTACTACAAAGCCTCCAAGTAATGTAATGTATACCAAACTTTACGATGCCATGCATTATGCTTCATTTATAGGCCTTTACTCATGGAGCACCAATGATCTGTTTATAATGATCATTTTAGCAGACAATCAACTTGACATGTCCGCACTAAATCGTCTGTAACTTTTGATTTAGAGTTCTGAATGACACGAATCCAATGCCCATGTTAAGCTACCTCAATTTTCAATATTGAGACAACATTTGAGACTTAAAGAGCTACGACAAAGCCTCCAATTACACCAATGTATCCCAAACTGCGTGATGCCACGTATTATTCTTCATTTATAAGCCTTTACTCAAGGAACACAATTGATTAGTTTATAATGATCATTTTTACTGGCCGATCACTTGAGATGTCCATACCAAATCGTCCGTAATGTTTGATTTAGAGTTTAGAATGACACGTATAAAATGCCCACGTTAAGCTAGCTCAATTTTCAATATTGTCAAAACATTTGAGATTAAAAGAACTACGACAAAGCCTCCAAGTAATCCAATGAATCCTAAAATGCGTGATACCATGCATTATGATTCATTTATAAGCCTTTAATCAATGAGCACCACTGATCAGTTTAGAATGATCATTTCAACTAGCCGATCATTTGACATATCCGGATTAAATCATTTGTAACTTTTGATTTAGAGTTTTGAATGACACGAATCCAACGCCCATGTTAAGCTACCTCAATTTTCAATATTGTGACAACATTTTGAGACTTAAAGAGCTAAGACAAAGCCTCAAATTAAACCAATGTATCCCAAACTGCGTGATGTCATGTATTATTTTTTATTTATAAGGCTTTACTCAAGGCACACAATTGATTAGTTTAGAATGATCATTTTACTGGCTGGTCACTTGATATGTCCATACTAAATCATCCGTAACGTTTGATTTAGAGTTCCGAATGACACGAATCAAACACCCACGTTAAGCTAGCTCAAATTTCTATATTGTGACAACATTCGACACTAAAAGAACTACAAAAAGGCTCCAAGAAATCAAACGTATCCCAAAATGTGCGATTCCATGCATTATTCTTCATTTATAAGCCTTTACTCAACAAGCACTAATGATCAATTTAGAATGATCATTTTAGTTGGGAGATCACTTGACATGTCCGCACCAAATCATCTGTAATTTTTGATTCAGAGTTCAGACATACACGAATCCAACACCCATGTTAAGATAACTCAATTTTCAATATTGTGACAACATTTGAGACTCAAAGAAATACCACAAAGCGTCCAAGTAATACAATGTATCCCAAATTGCACGATGCTATGCATTACGCTTGATATATAAGCCTTTACTCAAAGAGCACCAAAGATCAGTTTAGAACGATCATTTTAATTTGCTGATCCACTTGAGATGTCTGCACTAAATCGTGTTCAACTTTCGATTTAGAGCCCAAAATGACATGAGTCCAACAGCAACGTTAAGCTAGCTGAATTTTCCATAGTTTGAAATTTTTAAGACTAAAAGTGGTTTTACGAAGCCTCCAAGTAATCTATTGTAACTCAAACTACGAGATGCCATGCATTATGCTTCATTTAATAGCCTTTACTCAATGAGCACCAATGATCAGTTTATAATGATCATTTTAATGGAAAATCAATTTAATATGTCCGCACTAAATCGTCTGTAACTTTTGTTTTAGAGTTCAGAATGACACGAATCCAACGCCAACGTTATGTTAGCTCAATTTTCAAAATTGTGACAACATTTGAGAGTGAAAGAGCTATGACAAAGCCTTCAAGTAATCCAATGTATCCCGAATTGCGTGATGCCATGCATTATGCTTCATTTATAAGCCTTTACTCAAGGAGCACCAATGATCAATTTAGAATGATCATTTTAACTGGCCAATCACTTGACATGTCTGCAATTAATTGTCCATAACTTTTAATTTAGAGTTCACAATGACACGAATCCAACACCCACGTTAAACTAGCTCAATTTTCAATATTGTGACAACATTTTAGACTGAAAGATCAATGACAAAGTCACCAAGCAATTTAATGTATCCCAAATTGTGTGATGCCATGCATTGTGCTTCGTTTATTAGTGTTTACTCAAGTAGCACCAATGATCAGTTTAGAACGATTATTTTAACTAACTGATCAAGTTGAGATGTCCGCACTTAATCGTTCTCAACTTTTGATTTAGAGCTCAAAATGACATGAATCCAATGGCAACGTTAAGCTATCTTAATTTTCCATATTGTGACAATTTTGAGACTGAAAAAGCTACTACAGAGCCTCCAAGTAACTAATGTATACCAAACTTCGTGATGCCATGCATTATACTTATTTATAGGCTTTTACTCATGGAGCACCAATGATCTGTTTATAATGATCATTTTAATAGACAATCAACTTTACATGTCCGCACTAAATCGTCTCTAACTTTTGATTTAGAGTTCGGAATGACACGAATCCAACGCCCATATTAAGCTACCTCAATTTTCAATATTGTGACAACATTTTGAGACTTAAAGAGCTACGACAAAGCCTCAAATTAAACCAATGTATCCCAAACTGTGTGATGCCATGTATTATTCTTCATTTATAAGCCTTTCCTCAAGGAACACAATTGATTAGTTTAGAATGATCATTTTTACTGGCCGATCACTTGATATGTCCATACTAAATCGTCTGTAACGTTTGATTTAGAGTTCAGAATGACACAAATCAAACGCCCACATTAAGCTAGCTCAATTTTCAATATTGTCTTAACATTTGAGATTAAAAGAACTACGACAAAGCCTCCAAGTAATCCAATCTATCCCAAAATGCGTGATACCATGCATTATGCTTCATTTATAAGCCTTTACTCAATGGGCACCACTGATCAGTTTAGCTAGCTGATTAACATGAGATGTCCGCACTAAATCATCTTTAACTATTGATTTAGAGCTAAAAATGACATGACTCCAACGCCAACATTAATCTAGCTCAATTTTCCATATTGTGACAATTTTGACACTGAAGAGCTACTACAAAGCCTCCAAGTAATCCGATGTATCCCAAATTGCGTAATACCATGCATTATTCTTCATTTATTAGCCTTTACTCAAGGATCACCAATGATCAGTTTAGAATGATCATTTTAACTGGCAGATCATTTGACATATTCGCACTAAATCGTTTGTAAGTTTTGATTTAGAGTTTTTAGTGACACAAATCCAACGCCCATGTTAAACTACCACAATTTTCAATATTAGGACAACATTTTGACACTTAAAGATCTACGAAAAAGCCTCCAATTAAACCAATGTATCCCAAACTGCGTGATGCCATGTATTATTCCTCATTCATTAGCCTTTACTCATGGCGCACAATTGATTAGTTTAGAATGATCATTTTAAATGGCCGATCACTTGACATGTCTGCAATTAATCGTCTGTAACTTTTAATTTAGAGTTCACAATGACACGAATCCAACACCCACGTTAAACAAGCTCAATTTTCAAACATTTGAGACTGAAAGAGCATTGACAAAGCCACCAAGCAATTTAATGTATCCCAAATTGCGTGATGCCATGCATTATGCTTCGTTTATTAGCGTTTACGCAAGTAGCACCAATGATCAGTTTAGAACGATCATTTTAACTAACTGATCAAGTTGAGATGTACACGCTTAATCGTCCTGAACTTTTGATTTAGAGCTCAAAATGACATGAATCCAATGGCAACGTTAAGCTATCTTAATTCTCCATATTGTGACAATTTTGAGACTGAAAAAGCTACTACAGAGCCTCCAAGTAATCTAATGTTTACCAAACTTCGCGATGCCATGCATTATGCTTATCTATAGGCTTTTACTCATGGAGCACCAATGATCTGTTTATAATGATCATTTTAATAGACAATCAACCTTACATGTCCGCACTACATCGTCTCTAACTTTTGATTTAGAGTTCGGAATGACACGAATCCAACGCCCATGTTAAGCTACCTCAATTTTCAATATTATGACAACATTTTGAGACTTAAAGAGCTACGACAAAGCCTCCAATTAAACCAATGTATCCCAAACTGTGTGATGCCATGTATTATTCTTCATTTATAAGCCTTTAGTCAAGGAACACAATTGATTAGTTTAGAATGATCATTTTTACTGGCCGATCACTTGATATGTCCATACTAAATCGTCCGTAACGTTTGATTTAGAGTTTAGAATTACACAAATCAAACGCCCACATTAAGCTAGCTCAATTTTCAATATTGTCTTAACATTTGAGATTAAAAGCACTACGACATAGCCTCCAAGTAATCCAATCTATCCCAAAATGCGTGATACCATGCATTATGCTTCATTTATAAGCCTTTACTCAATGGGCACCACTGATCAGTTTAGCTAGCTGATTAACATGAGATGTCCGCACTAAATCATCTTTAACTATTGATTTAGAGCTAAAAATGACATGACTCCAACGCCAACATTAATCTAGCTCAATTTTCCATATTGTGACAATTTTGACACTGAAGAGCTACTACAAAGCCTCCAAGTAATCCGATGTATCCCAAAGTGCATAATACCATGCATTATTCTTCATTTATTAGCCTTTACTCAAGGATCACCAATGATCAGTTTAGAATGATCATTTTAACTGGCAGATCATTTGACATATTCGCACTAAATCGTTTGTAAGTTTTGATTTAGAGTTTTTAGTGACACAAATCCAACGCCCATGTTAAACTACCTCAATTTTCAATATTAGGACAACATTTTGACACTTAAAGAGCTACGAAAAAGCCTCCAATTAAACCAATGTATCCCAAACTGCGTGATGCCATGTATTATTCCTCATTTATAAGCCTTACCTCATGGCGCACAATTGATTAGTTTAGAATGATCATTTTAACTGGCCAATCACTTGACATGTCTGTAATTAATCGTCTGTAACTTTTAATTTAGAGTTCACAATGACACGAATCCAACACCCACGTTAAACTAGCTCAATTTTTAAACATTTGAGACTGAAAGAGCAATGATAAAGCCACCAAGCAATTTAATGTATCCCAAATTGCGTGATACCATGTATTATGCTTCGTTTATTAGCGTTTACGCAAGTAGCACCAATGATCAGTTTAGAACGATCATTTTAACTAACTGATCAAGTTGAGATGTACACACTTAATCGTCCTGAACTTTTGATTTAGTGCTCAAAATGACATGAATCCAATGGCAACGTTAAGCTATCTTAATTTCCCATATTGTGACAATTTTGAGACTGAGAAAGCTACTACAGAGCCTCCAAGTAATCTAATGTATACCAAACTTCGCGGTGCCATGCATTATGCTTCTCTATAGGCTTTTACTCATGGAGCACCAATGATCTGTTTATAATGATCATTTTAATAGTCAATCAACTTTACATGTCCGCACTAAATCGTCTCTAACTTTTGATTTAGAGTTCGGAATGACACGAATCCAACGCCCATGTTAAGCTACCTCAATTTTCAATATTATGACAACATTTTGAGACTTAAAGAGCTACGACAAAGCCTACAATTAAACCAATGTATCCCAAACTGTGTGATGCCATGTATTATTTTTCATTTATAAGCCTTTCCTCAAGGAACACAATTGATTAGTTTAGAATGATCATTTTTACTGGCCGATCACTTGATATGTCCATACTAAATCGTCCGTAACGTTTGATTTCGAGTTCAGAATGACACAAATCAAACGCCCATATTAAGCTAGCTCAATTTTCAATATTGTCTTAACATTTGAGACTAAAAGAACTACGACAAAGCCTCCAAGTAATCCAATCTATCCCAAAATGTGTGATACCAAGCATTATGCTTCATTTATAAGCCTTTACTCAATGAGCAGCACTGATCAGTTTAGCTAGCTGATTAACATGAGATATCCACACTAAATCATCTTTAACTGTTGATTTAGAGCTAAAAATGACATGACTCCAACGCCAACATTAATCTAGCTCAATTTTCCATATTGTGACAATTTTGACACTGAAGAGCTACTACAAAGCCTCCAAGTAATCCGATGTATCCCAAATTGCGTAATACCATGCATTATTCTTCATTTATTAGCCTTTACTCAAGGATCACCAATGATCAGTTTAGAATGATTATTTTAACTGGCAGATCATTTGACATATTCGCACTAAATCGTTTGTAAGTTTTGATTTAGAGTTTTGAGTGACACGAATCCAACGCCCATGTTAAACTACCTCAATTTTCAATATTGTGACAACATATTGACACTTAAAGAGCTACGAAAAAGCCTCCAACCAATGTATCCCAAACTGCGTGATGCCATGTATTATTCCTCATTTATAAGCCTTTCCTCATGGCGCACAATTGATTAGTTTAGAATGATCATTTTAACTGGCCGATCACTTGACATGTCTGCAATTAATCGTTTGTAACTTTTAATTTAGAGTTCACAATGACACGAATCCAACACCCACGTTAAACTAGCTCAATTTTCAAACATTTGAGACTGAAAGAGCAATGATAAAGCCACCAAGCAATTTAATGTATCCCAAATTGCGGGATACCATGTATTATGCTTCGTTTATTAGCGTTTACGCAAGTAGCACCAATGATCAGTTTAGAACGATCATTTTAACTAACTGATCAAGTTGAGATGTACACACTTAATCGTCCTGAACTTTTGATTTAGAGCTCAAAATGACATGAATCCAATGGCAATGTTAAGCTATCTTAATTTTCCATATTGTGACAATTTTGAGACTGAAAAAGCTACTACAGAGCCTCCAAGTAATCTAATGTATACCAAACTTCGCGATGCCATGCATTATGCTTCTCTCTAGGCTTTTACTCATGGAGCACCAATGATCTGTTTATAATGATCATTTTAATAGTCAATCAACTTTACATGTCCGCACTAAATCGTCTCTAACTTTTGATTTAGAGTTCGGAATGACACGAATCCAACACCCATGTTAAGCTACCTCAATTTTCAATATTATGACAACATTTTGAGACTTAAAGAGCTACGACAAAGCCTCCAATTAAACCAATGTATCCCAAACTGTGTGATGCCATGTTATTATTCTTCATTTATAAGCCTTTCCTCAAGGAACACAATTGATTAGTTTAGAATGATCATTTTTACTAGCCGATCACTTGATATGTCCATACTAAATCGTCCGTAACGTTTGATTTAGAGTTCAGAATGACACAAATCAAACGCCGATATTAAGCTAGCTCAAATTTCAATATTGTCTTAACATTTGAGACTAAAAGAACTACGACAAAGCCTCCAAGTAATCCAATCTATCCCAAAATGTGTGATACCANCAATGGCAACGTTAAGCTATCTTAATTTTCCATATTGTGACAATTTTGAGACTGAAAAAGCTACTACAGAGCCTCCAAGTAATCTAATGTATACCAAACTTCGCGATGCCATGCATTATGGTTATCTATAGGCTTTTACTCATGGAGCACAAATGATCTGTTTATAATGATCAGTTTAATAGACAATCAACTTTACATGTCCGCACTAAATCGTCCCTAACTTTTGATTTAGAGTTCGGAATGACACGAATCCAATGCCCATGTTAAGCTACCTCAGTTTTGAATATTGTGACAACATTTTGAGACTTAAAGGGCTACGACAAAGCCTCCAATTAAACCAATGTATCCCAAACTGTGTGATGCCATGTATTATTCTTCATTTATAAGCTTTTCCTCAAGGAACACAATTGATTAGTTTAGAATGATCATTTTTACTGGCCGATCACTTGATATGTCCATACTAAATCGTCCGTAACGTTTGATTTAGAGTTCAGAATGACACAAATCAAACGCCCACATTAAGCTAGCTCAATTTTCAATATTGTCTTAACATTTGAGATTAAAAGAACTACGACAAAGCCTCCAAGTAATCCAATCTATCCCAAAATGCGTGATACCATGCATTATGCTTCATTTATAGGACTTTACTCAATGAGCACCACTGATCAGTTTAGCTAGCTGATTAACATGAGATGTCCGCACTAAATCATCTTTAACTATTGATTTAGAGCTAAAAAGGACATGACTCCAACGCCAACATTAATCTAGCTCAATTTTCCATATTGTGACAATTTTGACACTGAAGAGCTACTACAAAGCCTCCAAGTAATCCGATGTATCCCAAATTGCGTAATACCATGCATTATTCTTCATTTATTAGCCTTTACTCAAGGATCACCAGTGATCAGTTTAGAATGATCATTTTAACTGGCAGATCATTTGACATATTCGCACTAAATCGTTTGTAAGTTTTGATTTAGAGTTTTGAGTGACACGAATCTAACGCCCATGTTAAACTACCTCAATTTTCAATATTGTGACAACATTTTGACACTTAAAGAGCTACGAAAAAGCCTCCAATTAAACCAATGTACCCCAAACTGCGTGATGTCATGTATTTTTCCTCATTTATAAGCCTTTACTCAGGGCGCACAATTGATTAGTTTAGAATGATCATTTTAACTGGCCGATCACTTGACATGTCTGCTATTAATCGTCTGTAACTTTTAATTTAGAGTTCACAATGACACGAATCCAACACCCACGTTAAACTAGCTCAATTTTCAAACATTTGAGACTGAAAGAGCAATGACAAAGCCACCAAGCAATTTAATGTATCCCAGATTGCGTGATGCCATGCATTATGCTTCGTTTATTAGCGTTTACGCAAGTAGCACCAATGATCAGTTTAGAACGATCATTTGAACTAACTGATCAAGTTGAGATGTACGCACTTAATCGTCCTGAGCTTTTGATTTAGAGCTCAAAATGACATGAATCCAATGGCAACGTTAAGCTATCTTAATTTTCCATATTGTGACAATTTTGAGACTGAAAAAGCTACTACATAGCCTCCAAGTAATCTAATGTATACCAAACTTCGCGATGCCATGCATTATGCTTATCTATAGGCTTTTACTCATGGAGCACCAATGATCTGTTTATAATGATCATTTTAATAGACAATCAACTTTACATGTCCGCACTAAATCGTCTCTAACTTTTGATTTAGAGTTCGGAATGACACGAATCCAACGCCCATGTTAAGCTACCTCAATTTTCAATATTATGACAACATTTTGAGACTTAAAGAGCTACGACAAAGCCTCCAATTAAACCAATGTATCCCAAACTGTGTGATGCCATGTATTATTCTTCATTTATAAGCCTTTCCTCAAGGAACACAATTGATTAGTTTAGAATGATCATTTTTACTGGCCGATCACTTGATATGTCCATACTAAATCGTCCGTAACGTTTGATTTAGAGTTCAGAATGACACAAATCAAACGCCCACATTAAGCTAGCTCAATTTTCAATATTGTCTTAACATTTGAGATTAAAAGAACTACGACAAAGCCTCCAAGTAATCCAATCTATCCCAAAATGCGTGATACCATGCATTATGCTTCATTTATAAGCCTTTACTCAATGAGCACACTGATCAGTTTAGCTAGCTGATTAACATGAGATGTCCGCACTAAATCATCTTTAACTATTGATTTAGAGCTAAAAATGACATGACTCCAACGCCAACATTAATCTAGCTCAATTTTCCATATTGTGACAATTTTGACACTGAAGAGCTACTACAAAGCCTCCAAGTAATCCGATGTATCCCAAATTGCGTAATACCATGCATTATTCTTCATTTATTAGCCTTTACTCAAGGATCACCAATGATCAGTTTAGAATGATCATTTTAACTGGCAGATCATTTGACATATTCGCACTAAATCGTTTGTAAGTTTTGATTTAGAGTTTTGAGTGACACGAATCCAACGCCCATGTTAAACTACCTCAATTTTCAATATTGTGACAACATTTTGACACTTAAAGAGCTACGAAAAAGCCTCCAATTAAACCAATGTATCCCAAACTGCGTGATGCCATGTATTATTCCTCATTTATAAGCCTTTCCTCATGGCGCACAATTGATTAGTTTAGAATGATCATTTTAACTGGCCGATCACTTGACATGTCTGCAATTAATCGTCTGTAACTTTTAATTTAGAGTTCACAATGACACGAATCCAACACCCACGTTAAACTAGCTCAATTTTCAAACATTTGAGACTGAAAGAGCAATGACAAAGCCACCAAGCAATTTAATGTATCCCAAATTGCGTGATACCATGTATTATGCTTCGTTTATTAGCGTTTACGCAAGTAGCACCAATGATCAGTTTAGAACGATCATTTTAACTAACTGATCAAGTTGAGATGTACACACTTAATCGTCCTGAACTTTTGATTTAGAGCTCAAAATGACATGAATCCAATGGCAACGTTAAGCTATCTTAATTTTCCATATTGTGACAATTTTGAGACTGAAAAAGCTACTACAGAGCCTCCAAGTAATCTAATGTATACCAAACTTCGCGATGCCATGCATTATGCTTATCTATAGGCTTTTACTCATGGAGCACCAATGATCTGTTTATAATGATCATTTTAATAGACAATCAACTTTACATGTCCGCACTAAATCGTCTCTAACTTTTGATTTAGAGTTCGGAATGACACGAATCCAACGCCCATGTTAAGCTACCTCAATTTTCAATATTGTGACAACATTTTGAGACTTAAAGAGCTACGACAAAGCCTCCAATTAAACCAATGTATCCCAAACTGTGTGATGCCATGTATTATTCTTCATTTATAAGCCTTTCCTCAAGGAACACAATTGATTAGTTTAGAATGATCATTTTTACTGGCCGATCACTTGATATGTCCATACTAAATCGTCCGTAACGTTTGATTTAGAGTTCAGAATGACACAAATCAAACGCCCACATTAAGCTAGCTCAATTTTCAATATTGTCTTAACATTTGAGATTAAAAGAACTACGACAAAGCCTCCAAGTAATCCAATCTATCCCAAAATGCGTGATACCATGCATTATGCTTCATTTATAAGCCTTTACTCAATGAGCACCACTGATCAGTTTAGCTAGCTGATTAACATGAGATGTCCGCACTAAATCATCTTTAACTATTGATTTAGAGCTAAAAATGACATGACTCCAACGCCAACATTAATCTAGCTCAATTTTCCATATTGTGACAATTTTGACACTGAAGAGCTACTACAAAGCCTCCAAGTAATCCGATGTATCCCAAATTGCGTAATACCATGCATTATTCTTCATTTATTAGCCTTTACTCAAGGATCACCAATGATCAGTTTAGAATGATCATTTTAACTGGCAGATCATTTGACATATTCGCACTAAATCGTTTGTAAGTTTTGATTTAGAGTTTTGAGTGACACGAATCCAACGCCCATGTTAAACTACCTCAATTTTCAATATTGTGACAACATTTTGACACTTAAAGAGCTACGAAAAAGCCTCCAATTAAACCAATGTATCCCAAACTGCGTGATGCCATGTATTATTCCTCATTTATAAGCCTTTACTCATGGCGCACAATTGATTAGTTTAGAATGATCATTTTAACTGGCCGATCACTTGACATGTCTGCAATTAATCGTCTGTAACTTTTAATTTAGAGTTCACAATGACACGAATCCAACACCCACGTTAAACTAGCTCAATTTTCAAACATTTGAGACTGAAAGAGCAATGACAAAGCCACCAAGCAATTTAATGTATCCCAAATTGCGTGATGCCATGCATTATGCTTCGTTTATTAGCGTTTACGCAAGTAGCACCAATGATCAGTTTAGAACGATCATTTTAACTAACTGATCAAGTTGAGATGTACGCACTTAATCGTCCTGAACTTTTGATTTAGAGCTCAAAATGACATGAATCCAATGGCAACGTTAAGCTATCTTAATTTTCCATATTGTGACAATTTTGAGACTGAAAAAGCTACTACAAAGCCTCCAAGTAATCTAATGTATACCAAACTTCGCGATGCCATGCATTATGCTTATCTATAGGCTTTTACTCATGGAGCACCAATGATCTGTTTATAATGATCATTTTAATAGACAATCAACTTTACATGTCCGCACTAAATCGTCTCTAACTTTTGATTTAGAGTTCGGAATGACACGAATCCAACGCCCATGTTAAGCTACCTCAATTTTCAATATTGTGACAACATTTTGAGACTTAAAGAGCTACGACAAAGCCTCCAATTAAACCAATGTATCCCAAACTGTGTGATGCCATGTATTATTCTTCATTTATAAGCCTTTCCTCAAGGAACACAATTGATTAGTTTAGAATGATCATTTTTACTGGCCGATCACTTGATATGTCCATACTAAATCGTCCGTAACGTTTGATTTAGAGTTCAGAATGACACAAATCAAACGCCCACATTAAGCTAGCTCAATTTTCAATATTGTCTTAACATTTGAGATTAAAAGAACTACGACAAAGCCTTCCAAGTAATCCAATCTATCCCAAAATGCGTGATACCATGCATTATGCTTCATTTATAAGCCTTTACTCAATGAGCACCACTGATCAGTTTAGCTAGCTGATTAACATGAGATGTCCGCACTAAATCATCTTTAACTATTGATTTAGAGCTAAAAATGACATGACTCCAACGCCAACATTAATCTAGCTCAATTTTCCATATTGTGACAATATTGACACTGAAGAGCTACTACAAAGCCTCCAAGTAATCCGATGTATCCCAAATTGCGTAATACCATGCATTATTCTTCATTTATTAGCCTTTACTCAAGGATCACCAATGATCAGTTTAGAATGATCATTTTAACTGGCAGATCATTTGACATATTCGCACTAAATCGTTTGTAAGTTTTGATTTAGAGTTTTGAGTGACACGAATCCAACGCCCATGTTAAACTACCTCAATTTTCAATATTGTGACAACATTTTGACACTTAAAGAGCTACGAAAAAGCCTCCAATTAAACCAATGTATCCCAAACTGCGTGATGCCATGTATTATTCCTCATTTATAAGCCTTTACTCATGGCGCACAATTGATTAGTTTAGAATGATCATTTTAACTGGCCGATCACTTGACATGTCTGCAATTAATCGTCTGTAACTTTTAATTTAGAGTTCACAATGACACGAATCCAACACCCACGTTAAACTAGCTCAATTTTCAAACATTTGAGACTGAAAGAGCAATGACAAAGCCACCAAGCAATTTAATGTATCCCAAATTGCGTGATGCCATGCATTATGCTTCGTTTATTAGCGTTTACGCAAGTAGCACCAATGATCAGTTTAGAACGATCATTTTAACTAACTGATCAAGTTGAGATGTACGCACTTAATCGTCCTGAACTTTTGATTTAGAGCTCAAAATGACATGAATCCAATGGCAACGTTAAGCTATCTTAATTTTCCATATTGTGACAATTTTGAGACTGAAAAAGCTACTACAAGCCTCCAAGTAATCTAATGTATACCAAACTTCGCGATGCCATGCATTATGCTTATCTATAGGCTTTTACTCATGGAGCACCAATGATCTGTTTATAATGATCATTTTAATAGACAATCAACTTTACATGTCCGCACTAAATCGTCTCTAACTTTTGATTTAGAGTTCGGAATGACACGAATCCAACGCCCATGTTAAGCTACCTCAATTTTCAATATTATGACAACATTTTGAGACTTAAAGAGCTACGACAAAGCCTCCAATTAAACCAATGTATCCCAAACTGTGTGATGCCATGTATTATTCTTCATTTATAAGCCTTTACTCAAGGAACACAATTGATTAGTTTAGAATGATCATTTTTACTGGCCGATCACTTGATATGTCCATACTAAATCGTCCGTAACGTCAGATTTAGAATTCAGAATAGAGTTTAGAGTCATCATTTTAACTGGCCGATCACTTCACATGTTCGCACTAAATTGTCTGTAACTTTTGATTTAGAGTTTAGAATGATACAAATCAAACGACCAAGTTAAGCTAGCTCAATTTTCTATAATGTGACAACATTTGAGAATGAAAGAGCTACGATAAAGCCTCCAAGTAATGTAATGTATCCCAAATTGCGTGACACCGTGCATTATGCTTCATTTATAAGCCTTTACTCAAGGAGAACCAATGATCACTTTAGAATGATCATTTTAACTGGCTGATCACTTCACATGTTCAAACTAAATCGTCCATAACTTCTGATTTATAGTTCAGAATGACCGGAATCCAACGCCCACATTAATATAGCTCAATTTTCAATACTGTTACAACATTTCAGACTAAAAGAGTTACGACAAAGCCTTCAAGTAATCCAATGAATCCCAAAATACGCGATGCCATGCATAATGCTTCATTCATAAGCCTTTACTGAAGGAGCACCAATGATCAGTTTAGATTGATCATTTTAATGGACGATCAACTTGACATGTCCGCACTTAATCGTCTGTAACTTTTGATTTGGAGTTCAGTATGACATGAATCCAAAGCCAAAGTTAAGCTAGCTAAATTTTCTATATTGTGACAAGATTTGAGACTGAGAAAGCTTTGACAAAGCCTCCAAGTAATCCAACGTATCACAAAATGCTCGATGCCATGTATTATTCTTCATTTATAAGCCTTTACTCAAGGAGCACCGATGATTAGTTTAGAATGATTATTTTTATTCGCCGATCATTTGACATGTCCGCACTAAATCGTATGTAACTTTTTATTTAGAGTTGAGACTTACACAAATCCCGCGCCAAGGTTAAGCTAGCTAAATTTTCAATATTGGGAGAAAATTTGAGATTGAAAGAGCTACGTCAAAGCCTCCATGTAACTGTTGATTTAGAGTTCAGAATGACATGAATCCAACACCCACGTTAAGGTAGCTCAATTTTCTATATTGTGACAATATTTGAGACTGAAAGAGCTATGACAAACCCTCCAAGTAATCCAATGTGTCCCGAATTGCGTGATTTCATCCATTATGCTTCATTTATAAGTGTTTATGCAAGGAGCACCAATGATCAGTTAAGAATGATCATTTTAACTGGCCGATCACTTTACATATCCGCACTAAATCATCTATAATTTTTGATTTAGAGTTCAGAATGACACTAAATCCAATGCCCACGTTAAACTAGCTCAGTTTTCTATTTTGTGACAACATTTGAGAGTGAAAGAGCTACGACCAAGCCTCCAAGTAATCCAATGTATCCCAAATTGTGTCATGCCAATCATTATGCTTCATTTATAAGCTTTTACTCAAAGAGCACCAACGATCAAATTAGAATGATCATTTTTGACTAAACGATATACTTCACATGTCCACACTAAATCATCTGTAACTTTTGATTTAGAGTTCAGAATGACACCAATCCATCGTGCACGTTAAGCTAGCTCAATGTTTCAATATTTTGAAAAGATTTGAGACTGAAAGAGCTATGAAAAAGCCTCAAAGTAATCAAATGTATCCCAGCTTGATGGCATGCATAATGCTTCATTTATAAGCTTTTTTCATGGAGCACCATTGATCAATTTAGGATGATGATTTTAATGGACAATCAACTTGACATGTACCCACTAAATCTTATATAACTTTTGATTTAAAAATTAGAATGACACGAATTCAACGCCCATGTTAAGGTAACTCAATTTTCAATATTGTGACAACATTTGAGACTGAAAGTGATATGACAAAGCCTCCAAATAATATAATGTATCCCGAACTGCGCGATGCTATGCAGTAGGCTTCATTTATAAGCCTTTACTCAAAAGGCAACAATGATCAGTTTATAATGAACATTTTAATTTGCTGATCAACTTGAGATGTCCGCACTAAATCATGTTCAACTTTTGATTTAGAGCTCAAAATGACATGAATCCAACACCAACATTAAGCTAGCTCAACTTTCCATATTTTGAAAATTTTAAGATAAAAAAGAGTTTATAAAGCCTCCAAGTAATCCAATGTAACCCAAACTGCGAGATGACATGCATTATGCTTCATTTATAAGCATTTACTCAAGGAGCACCAATGATCAGTTTAGAATGATCATTTTAATGGACAATCAATTTAACATGTCCGCACTAAATCGTCTGTAACTTTTGATTTAGAGTTAAGAATGACACGAATCCAATGCCCACATTAAGTTAGCTCAATTTCAAAATTGTGACAACATTTGAGAATGAAAGAGCTATGACAAAGCCTCCATGTAATCTAATGTATCCCGAATTGCATGATGCCATGCATTATGCTTCATTTATAAGCCTTTACTTAAGGAGCACCAATGATCAATTTAGAATGATCATTTTACCTGGCCGATCACTTGACATATCCGCAATTAATCGTCCGTAACTTTCAATTTAGAGTTCACAATGACATGAATCCAACACCCACGTTAAGCTAGCTCAATTTTCAATATTGTGACAACATTTCAGTCTGAAAGAGCTTTGACAAAACCTCTCAGTAATCCAATGTATCCCAATATACGCGATGCCATGCATTATTCCTCAATTATAAGCCTTTACTCAAGGAGCACCAATGATCAGTTTAGAATACTCACTTTAACTGGCCGATCACTTGACATAACCGCATTAAATCGTGTGTAACTTTTGATTTAGAGTTCAGAATAACATGAATCCAACGCCCACGTTAAGCTAGCTCAATTTTAAATATTCTGACAACATTTGAGAGTGAAAGAGCTACGACAAAGCCTCCAAGTAATACAATGTATTCCAAACTGCGTGATGCCATGCATTATACTTAATTTATAAGCCTTTACTCAAGGAGCACCAGTGATCAGTTTAGAATGAATCACTTTGACTCGCCGATCACTTGACATATCCGCACTAAACTGTCCATTACTTTTGACTTATAGTTCATAATGACACGAATCCAACACCCACGTTAAGCTAGCTCAATTTTCAATATTGTGACAACATTTGAGACTGAAAGAGCTATGACAAAGCCACCAAGTCATTTAATGTATCCCAAATTGCGTGATGCCATGCATTATGCTTCGTTTATAACCCTTTACTCATGTAGCACCAATGATCAGTTTAGAACGATCAGTTTAGAACGATCATTTTAACTAACTGATCAAGTTGAGATGTCCGTACTTAATCGTCCTCAACTTTTGATTTAGAGCTCAAAATGACATGAATCCAATGCCAACGTTAAGCTATCTTAATTTTCCATATTGTGACAATTTTGAGACTGAAAGAGCTACTACAGACATCTAAGTAATCTAATGTATCCCAAACTTCACGATGCCATGCATTATGCTTCACTTATAGGCCTTTACTCATGGAGCACAAATTATCTGATATAATGATCATTTTAATAGATGATCAACTTGACATGTCCGCACTAAATCGTCTATAACGTTTGATTTAGAGTTCTGACTGACACAAATCCAACACCTATGTTAAGCTACCTCAATTTTCAATATTGTGACAACATTTTGAGACTTAAAGAGCTACGACAGAGCCTCCAATTAAACCAATGTATCCCAAACTGCGTGATGCCACGTATTATTCTTCATTTATAAGCCTTTACTCAAGGAACACAATTGATTAGTTTAGAATGATCATTTTTTCTGGACAATCATTTGATATGTCCATACTAAATTGTCCTTAACGTTTGATATAGAGTTCAGAATGACAGAAATCAAACACCCACGTTAATCTAGCTGGCTAAATTTTCTATATTGCGACAACATTTGAGACTAAAAGAGCTATTACAAAGCATCCAAGTAATCCAATGTATCCCAAACTGCGTGGGGCCATGCGTTATGCTTCATTTATAAGCCTTTATTCAATGAGGATCAATTATCAGTTTAGAATGATCATTTTAACTAACTGATCAACTTGAGATATCCGCACTGAATGGTCTTTAAGTTATTATTTAGAGTTCAAAATGACATGAATCCACCGCCCATGTTAAGCTCGCTCAATTTCCCATATTGGGACAACATTTGAGATTGAAAGAGCTAGTATAAAACCTCCATGTAATCCAATGTATTCCAAATTGTGCGATGCCATGCATTATGCTTCATTTATAAGTCTTTACTAAAGGAGAACCAATGATCAATTTAGAATGATAATTTTAACTGGACGATCAACTTCAACTATCCACACTAAATTGACTGTAAATTTTCATTTAGAAATCAGAATAACACGAAACCAACGCCCACGTTACATTAGCTCAATTTTCTATATTGTGACCACATTTGAGATTAAAAGAGATACTACAAAGCCTCCAAGTACTCCAATGTATCACAAACTGCGTGATGCCATGCATTATGCTTCATTTATAAGCCTTTACTCAAGGAGCACCAATGATAAGTTTATAATGATCATTTGAATTGGGCGATCATCTTGACATGTCCGCACTAAATCATCCGTAAGTTTTTATTTAGAGTTTAAAATGACACGAATCCAACGTTCACGTTAAGCTAGCTCAATTTTTTATATTGTGACAACATTTGAGATTGAAAGGGCTACGACAAAGTCATTAAGTAATCCAATGTATACCAAGCTACGTGATCCCATGCAATATGCTTCATTTATAAGCCTTTACTCAAGGACCACCCATGATCAATTGGGAATGATCATTTTAATTTTCCGATTAACTTGAAAAGTCCGCACTTAATCATCCGTAATTTTTTATTTAGAGTTTAGAATGACACGAATCCTATGGCTACATTAAGCTAGCTTAATTTTCTATATTGTGACCACATTTGAGATTAAAAAAGCTACTGCAAAGCCTCCAAGTAATCCAATGTATCCCAAACTTCGTGTGCCATGCATTATACTTCATTTATAAGCCTTTACTCAAGGAGCATCAACGATAAGTTTATAATGATCATTTTAACTGGGCGATCATCTTGACATGTCCGAACTAAATCACCAGTAAGTTTTTACTTAGAGTTTAAAATGACACGAATCCAACGTTCACGTTAAGGTAGCTCAATTTTCTATATTGTGACAACATTTGAGATTGAAAGGCCTACGACAAAGTCATTAAGTAATCCAATGTATACCAAGCTACGTGATCCCATGCAATATGCTTCATTTATAAGCCTTTACTCAAGGAGCACCCATGATCAATTTGGAATGATCATTTTAATTTTCCGATCAACTTGAAAAGTCTGCACTTAATAATCCGTAATTATTTATTTAGCGTTCAGAACGACGCGAATCCAATGCCTACATTAAGCTAGGTTAATTTTCTATATTATGACAAAATTCAACATTGAAATAGCTACAACAAATCCTCCAAGTAATCGAATATATCCCAAACTGCGTGATGCCATGCATTATGCTTCATTTATAAGCCATTAGTAAAGGAGCAGCAATGATGACTTTATAATGATCATTTTAACGGGCCGATAAACTTGAAAAGTTCGCTCTAAATTGTCCGTAACTTTTGATTTAGAGTTCGGAATGATACAAATCCAACACCCACGTTAAGCTAGTTCAATTTTCTATATTGTTACAAAATTGAGACTGGAAGAGCTATTAAAAAGGCCTCCAAGTAATCCAAATTATCCCAAACTGCATGATGCCATGCGTTAGCCTTTACTCAATGAGCACCAGATATCAGTTTATATTGATTATTTTAACTAACTTTTGATTTAGAGCTCAAAATGACATGATTCCGACGCCCATGTTATGCTCGCTCAATTTTCCATATTGTGGCAACATTTGAGACTGAAGGAGATACGACAAAGCCTACAAGTAATACCATGTATCAGAAACTGCGTGATCCCATGCATTATGCTTCATTTATAAGCCTTTACTCAAGGAGAAACAATGATTAGTTTAAAATGATCATTTCAACTGGCCGATCACTTGACCTATCCGCACTACATTGTCCGTACCTTTTGATTTAGTGTTTAGAATGACACTGAACCCAATGCCCATGTTAAGCTAGCTCAATTTTCTATTTTGTGATTGAAAGAGCTACGAAAAAGATTCCAAGTAATTCAATGTATCCCAAACTGCGCGATGCCATTCATTATGCTTCATTTAAAAGCCTTTCCTCAAGAAGCACCAATGATCATGTTTACTAGCCGATAAACTTGACATGTACGCATTAAATCATCCGTAACTTTTTCTTACACCAATCCAATGTCTACGTTAATCTAGCTCAATTTTCTATATTGTGATAACATTTTAGACTGAAAGAGCTAACACAAATCCTCCAAGTAATCCAATGTATGCCTGCGTGATTCACGCATTATGCTTCATTTATAAAGCTTTACTCATGGAGCACCAATGATTAGTTTAGAATGATGATTTTAATGGATGATCAACTTGACATGTCCACTCTAAATCGTCTGTAATTTTTGATTAAGAGTTTAGAATGACATGAATCCAACACACATGTTAAAATAGATCAATTTTATATATTGTGACAACATTTTAGACAGAAAGAGCTACGACAAAGCCTCCAAGTAATCCAATGTATCCCAAACTGCGCGATGCCATGCATTATTCTTCATTTATTAGCCTTTACTCAAGGAGCACCAATTATCAGTTTAGAATGATCATTTTAACTGGCCGATCATTTGACATATTCGCACTAAATCGTCCGTAACTTTTGATTTAGAGTTCAAAATGACACTGAATCCAATGCCCACGTTAAGCTAGCTCAATTTTCTATTTTGTGAGAACATATGAGTGTGAAAAAGCTACAACAAGCTTCCAAGTAATACAATGGATCCTAAACTGTGCGATGCCATGCATTATTATTCATTTATAAGCCTTTACTATAGGAGCACCAACGATCAGTTTAGAATGATTATTTTAACTGGCCGATCACTTGACATGTCCGCACTAATTCGTCTATAACGTTTCATTTAGAGCTGAGAATGACACGAATTCAATGCCCACGTTAAGCTACCTCAGTTTTCAATATTGTGACAACATTTAAGACTGAAAGAAATACGACAAAGCCTCTATGTAATTCAATGTATCCCAAACTTTGCGATGCCATGCATTATTCTTCATTTATTCGCCTTTACTCAAAGAGCACCAATGATCAGTTTCTAATGATCATATTAACTAGCCGGTCAGTTAACATGTCCGCACTAAATCTTTCATAACTTTGGTTTAGAGTTCAGAATGACACGAATCCAACACCCACGTTAAGCTAGCTCAATTTTCAATATAGTGACAACATTGAGACTAAAAGAGCTACGACTAAGCCTCCAAGTAATCCAATGTTTCCCAAATTGCGTGATACCATGCATTACGCTTCATTTATAAGCTTTACTCAAGGAGCACCAATGATGAGTTTAGAATGATCATATTAACTGGCTGATCACTTGACATATTCACACTAAATCGTCCGTAACTATTGATTTATAGTTCAGAATGACACTGAATCCAATGCCCACGTTAAGCTAGCTGAATTTTCAATATTGTGATAACATTTGAAACTGAAAGAGCTACGACAAAGCCACGAAGTAATACATTGTATCCCAAACTGCGTGATGCCACACAATATTCGTCATTTATAAGCCTTTACTACAGGATCACCAATGATGAGTTCAAAATGATCGTTTTAAATTGCTGATCACTTGACATGTCCGCACTAAATTGTCCGTAACTTTTGATTAATAACTGAGAATGACCCGAATCCAATGCCCACATTAACCTAGCTCAATTTTCAATATTGTGATAGCATTAAATACTGAGAGAGCTACGACAAAGCCTGCAAGTAATACCATGTATCAGAAACTGTGTGATACCATGCATTATGCTTCATTTATAAGCCTTTACTCAAGGAGAAACAATGATTAGTTTAGAATGATCATTTCAACTGGCCGATCACTTGACCTATCCGCACTACATCATCCGTACCTTTTGATTTAGTGTTTAGAATGACACTGAACCCAATGCCCACGTTAAGCTAGCTCAATTTTCTATTTTGTGATTGAAAGAGCTACGAAAAAGCTTCCAAGTAATTCAATGTATCCCAAACTGCGTGATGCCATTCATTATGCTTCATTTAAAAGCCTTTGCTCAAGAAGCACCAATGATCATGTTTACTAGCCGATAAACTTGACATGTACGCATTAAATCATCTGTAACTTTTTTTTTACACCAATCCAATGTCTACGTTAATCTAGCTCAATTTTCTATATTGTGATAACATTTTAGACTGAAAGAGCTAACACAAATCCTCCAAGTAATCCAATTATCCCTGCGTGATTCACGCATTACGCTTCATTTATAAAGCTTTACTCATGGAGCACCAATGATTAGTTTAGAATGATTATTTTAATGGATGATCAACTTGACATGTCCACTCTAAATCGTCTGTAATTTTAGATTAAGAGTTTAGAATGACATGAATCCAACACACATGTTTAAATAGATCAATTTTCTATATTGTGACAACATTTGAGGCTGCAAGAGCTATGACTAAGCCTCCAAGTAATCCAATGTATCCCAAACTGCGCGATGCCATGCATTATTCTCCATTTATTAGCCTTTACTCAAGGAGCACCAATGATCAGTTTAGAATGAACATTTTAACAGGTCGATCAACTTGACATGTCCGCACTAAATCATCCGTAACTTTTGATTTAGAGTTCAGAATGACATGAATCCAATGCCCACGTTAACCTAGCTCAATTCCTTATTTTGTGAAAACATTTAAGATTGAAACCGCTACCACAAAGCCTTCAAGTAATCCAATCTAATCTAAGCTGTGTGATGTAATTCATTATGCTTGATTTATAAGCCTTTACTCAAGGAGCACTAATGATCAGTTTAGAATGATCACTTTAACTAGCCGATCAACTTCACATATCTGCGTAAAATCGTCCGTAACTTTTGATTTAGAATTTAGAACGAACGAATCCAACACCGATGTTAAGCTAGCTCAATTTTTTATACTGAGACAATATTTAAAATTGAAATAGGTACCACAAAGCCTTCAAGTAATCCAATCTAGCCTACACTGCGTGATACCATGCATTATGCTTCATTTATTAACCTTTACTCTAGGAGCCCTAATGATCAGCTTAGAATGATTAGTTTAGAATGATCACTTTAACTGGACGATCAACTTGATATGTCCACACTAAATCGTCCGTAACTTTTGATATAGATTTCAAAATGACATGAATCCAACGCCCACATTAAGCTATTTCAATTTTCTATATTGTGATAACATTTGAGACTGAAAGAGCTTTGACAAAGCCTCCTAGTAATCCAATGTATCCCAAACTACGTGACGCCATGTATTGTTCTTTATTTATCGGCTTTTACTCAAGGAGCACCAATGATCAGTTTAGTATAATCATTTTAATTGGTCGATCAACTTGACATGTACACACTAAATCGTCCGTAACTTTTGATTTAGAGTTCAGAATGACACGAATCCAATACACATGTTAAGCTAGCTCATTATTTTAATTGTGACAACATTTGAGATTGAAACAGCTACCACAAAACCCTCATGTAATCCAATCTAATCTAAACTGCGTGATGTCATGCATTATGCTTCATTTATAAGCCTTTACTCAAGGAGCACCAATGAGCAGTTTAGAATTATAAGTTTAGAAAGATCACTTTAGCTGGCCGATCAACTTGACATGTATGCACTAAATCCTTTGTAAATTTTGATTTAGAATTCAAAATGATAAGAATTCAACACCCACATTAAGCTATTTCAGTTTTCTATATTGTGCCAAAATTTATGACCTAAATAGCTACGAAAAAGTGTCCAAGTAATCCAATCTATCCCAAACTGCGTCATGCCATGCATTATGCTTCATTTATAAGCCTTCACTCAAAGAGCACCAATGATTAGTTTAGAATGATCATTTTAAGTGGCCGATAAACTTGACATGTCCGCACCTAATCGTATGTTACTTTTGATTTCGAGTTTGGAATGACATGAATCCAACGTCCATGTTAAGCTAGCATGTTAAGCTAGCTCAATTCTTATATCTTGAAAACATTTGAGACTGAAACAGCTACCACAAAGCCTACAAGTATTTAATCTATCCGAAACTCTGTGATGCCATGCATTGTGCTTCATTTATAAGCATTTACTCAAGAATTACTAATGATCAGTTTAAAATGATCATTTTAACTGGCCAGTACACTTGACATGTCTACACTAAATTGTCCGTGACTTTTGATTTAGAGTTAAGAATGAGAACGAATCCAACACCCACATTAAGCTAGCTCAATTTTCAATATTGTGACAAAATTTAAAACTGAAATACCTACAACAAAGCCTCCAAATAATCTAATCTATACCAAACTGCATTATCCCATGCATTATGCTTCATTTGTAAACCGTTGCTCAATGAGCACCATTTATTAGATTAGAATGATCAATTTAACTAGCCGATAAACTTTATATGTCCGCACTAAATCGTCTGTGACTTGTGATATAGAAATCAGAATGCCACTAATCCAACGCCCAGGTTAAGCTACCTACTTTTTCTATATTGTGACAACATTTGAGATTGAAAGAGCTTTGATAAAGCCTCCAAGTAATCCATTGTATCCCAAACTACGTGATGCCATGCATTATGCTTTATTTATAAGCCTTTACTCAAGGAGCACCAATGATCAGTTTAGAATGATCATTTTAACTGGTCGTTCAACTTCACATGTCCGCACTTAATCGTCCGTAACGTTTTATTTAGAGTTCAAAATGACAAGAATCTAACGCCCACGTTAAGCTAGCACAATTTTTTATATTGTAAGAACATTTGAGATTGAAACAGCTACCACAAATCCTTCAAGTAATCCAGTCTAACCTAAACTGCGTGATACCATGCATTATACTTTATTTATAAGCCTTTACCCAAGGAGCACTAATGATCAGCTTAGAATGATCAGCTTAGAATGATCAGTTTAGAATTATCACTTTAACTGGCCGATGAACTTGACATTTCCGCACTAAATCGTACGTAACTTTTGATTTAGAGTTCAAAATGACATGAATCCAACGCCCACATTAAGCTATTTCAATCTTCTATATTGTGATAACATTTGAGACTGAAAGAGCTTTGACAACGCCTCCAAGTAATCCAATGTATCCCAAACTACGTGATGCCATGTATGGTGCTTTATTTATTGGCTTTTACTCAAGGACCACCAATGATCAATTTAGAATGATCATTTTAACAGGTCGATCAACTTGACATGTCTGCACTAAATCATTCATAACATTTGATTTATAGTTCGAAATGACACGAATCCAACACCCACGTTAAGCTAGCTCAATTTTTTATTGTGACAACATTTGAGATTGATACAGCTACCACAAAACCGTCAAGTAATCCAATCTAATCTAAACTGCGTGATGTCATGCATTATGCTTCATTTATAAGCCTTTACTCAAGGAGAACTAATGATAACTTTAACTGGCCGATCAACTTGACATAGCCGCATTGAATCATCCGTAACTTTATTTAGAATATAAAATGGCACGAATCCAACGCCCAAGTTAAACTATTTCAATTTTCAATATTATGTCATATTTAGGACCCAAATAGCTACGACAAAGCCTCCAACTAATCCAATCTATCACAAACTTCGTGATGCCATGTATTATGCTTCATTTGTAAACCTTTGCACAATGAGCACTTTAGAATGATTAATTTAACAAGCCGATAAACTTGATGTGTCACAAAAAATCATCCGTAACTTTTGATTTTGAGTTCATAATGACACAAATCCAACGCCCACGTTAAGCGAGCTCAAGTTTCTTTATTGTGAAAATATTTGAGACTGAAAGAGCTATGACAAAGCATCCAAGTAATCCAGCGTATCCTAAACTACATGATGCCATGCATTCTGCTTCATTTATAGGCCTATACTCAAGGAGCACCAATGATCAGTTTCGAATGATCATTTTAACTGGCCGATGAACTTGACATACCTGCAATAAATCGTCCATACCTTTTGATTTAGAGTTTAGATTGACATGAATCTAGTTCCCACGTTAAGCTAGCTCAATTTTTATAATGTTACAACATTTAAATTTGAAACAACTACCACAAAACCTTCAAGTAATCCAATCTATAACCAAAACTGCGTGATGCCATGCATTATGTTCATTTATTAACCTTTACTCAAGGAGCACTAATGATCAGTTTAGAATTATCATATTAGAAAGATCACTTTAGCTGGCCGATCAACATTACATGTCCGCACTAAATCGTCCATAACTTTTGATTTAGAATTCAAAATGATACGAATTCAAAACCCACATTAAGCAATTTCAATTTCTATATTGTGTCAAATTTTATGACCGAAATAGCTACAAAAAAGTGTCCAAGTAATCCAATCTATCCCAAACTGTGTGATGCCATGCATTATGCTTCATTTATAAGCCTTTACTCAAAGAGCACCAATGATTAGTTTAGAATGATCGTTTTAACTGGCTGATAAACTTGACATGTCGGCACCTAATCGTATGTTACTTTTGATTTTGAGTTTGGAATGACATGAATCCAATGTCCACGTTAAGCTAGCTCAATTTTTATAACATTTGAGTCTGAAACAGCTACCACAAAGCCTACAAGTAATCCAATCTATCCGAAACTCTGTTATGCCATTCATTGTGCTTCATTTATAAGCCTTTACTCAAGAAGTACTAATGATCAGTTTATAATGATCATTTTAACTGGCCATTCAACTTGACATGTCTACACTAAATTGTCCGTGACTTTTGATTAAGAGTTCAGAATGACACGAATCCAACGCCTACATTAAGCTAGCTCAATTTTCTAGATTGTGATAAAATTTAAAACTGAAATACCTACGACAAAGCCTCTAAGTAATCTAATATATCCCAAACTGCATTATGCCATGCATTATGCTTCATTTGTAAACTTTTGCTCAATGAGCACCAATGATCATATTAGAATGATCAATTTAACTAGCCGATCAACTTTACATGTCCGCACATAATCGTATGTAACTTTTGATTTCGAGTTCGGAATGACATGAATCCAACGTCCACGTTAAGCTACCTCAATTTTTATATTTTGAAAACATTTGAGACTGAAACAGCTACCACAAAGCCTACAAGTAATCCAATCTATCCGAAACTCTGTGATGCCATGCATTGTGCTTCATTTAGAAGCCTTTACTCAAGAAGCACTAATGATCAGTTTAGAATGATCATTTTAACTGGCCCATCAACTTGACATGTATACACTAAATTGTCCGTGACTTTTTATTTAGAGTTCAGAATGACACGAATCCAACACCCACATTAATCAAGCTCAATTTTCTATATTATGACAAAATTTAAAAATGAAATACCTACGACAAAGCCTCCAAGTAATCTAATCTATCCCAAACTGCGTTATGCCATGCATTATTCTTTATTTGTAAATCTTTGCTCAATGAGCACCAATGATCATATTAAAATGATCAATTTAACTAGCCGATAAACTTGACATGTCCGGACTAAATCATCCGTGACTTCTGATTTAGAATTCAGAATGACATTAATCCAACGCCCACATTAAGCTAGCTAATTTTTCTATGTGACAATATTTGAGACTAAAAGAGCTTTGACAAAGCCTCCAAATTATCCATTGTATCCCAAACTACGTGATGCCATGCATTATGCTTTATTTATAGGCCTTTACTCAAGGAGCACCAATGATCAGTTTAAAATAATCATTTTAACTGGTCGATAAACTTCACATGTCCGCACTTTATCGTCCATAACTTTTTATTTAGAGTTCAGAATGACAAGAATCCAACGCCCATGTTAAGCTAACGGAATTTTTTATATTGTGAGAACATTTGAGATTGAAACAGCTACCACAAAGCCTTCAAGTAGTCCAATCAAATCTAAACTTTGTGATGTCATGCATTATGCTTCATTTATAAGCCTTTACTCAAGGAGCACTAATGATCACTTTAACTGGCTGATCAACTTGACATATCCCGATTAACTCGTTCGTAACTTTTGATTTAGAATTTATAATGAACAAATCCAAGACTGATGTTAGGCTAGCTTAATTTTTTATGTTGTAACAATATTTAAAATTGAAACAGGTACCACAAAACCTTCATGTAATCCAATCTAATCTAAACTGTGTGATGTCATGCATTATGCTTCATTTATAAGCCTTTACTCAAGGATCACTAATGATCAGTTTAGAATGATCACTTTAACTGGCCGATGAACTTGATATATCTGCACTAAATCGTCCGTAACTTTTGATTTAGAGTTTAGATTGAACAGAATCCAATGCCCACGTTAAGCTCGCTCAATTTTTTATATTGTGACAGTATTTAAAATTGAAACAGCTACCACAAAGCCTTCAAGTAATCCAATATAACAAAAACTGCATGATGTCATGCATTATGTTTCATTTATAAGCCTTTACTCACGGAGCACCTATGATCAGTTTAGAATTATCAGTTTAGAAATATCACTTTAGCTGGCCGATCAACTTGACATATCTGCACTAAATCGACCATAACTTTTGATTTAGAGTTCAAAATGATACGAATCCACCGCCCACATTATGCTATTTCAATTTTCTATATTGTGTAAAAATTTATGACCGAAATAGCTACGAAAAAGAGTCCAAGTAATCCAATCTATCCCAAACTGCGTGATGCCATGCATTATGCTTCATTTATAAGCCTTTTCTCAAGGAGTACCAATGATTAGTTTAGAATGATCATTTTAACTTGCCGATCAACTTGACATGTTCGCGCCTAATCGTCTGTAACTTCCAAATATGAGTTCAGAATGACATGAATCCAATGACCACGTTAAGCTAGCTCAATTTTCTATATTGTAATAACATTTGAGACTAAAAGAGCTATGACAAAGCCTCCAAGTAATCCAATGTATCCCAAATTACGTGTGATGCCATGCATTATGCTTCATTTATAGGTCTTTACTCAAGGGGAACCAATGATCAGTTTAGAATGATCATTTTTACTGCCCGATCAACTTGGCATGTATTCACTACATCGTTTGTAATTTTTGATTTAGAGTTGAGAATGACACGAAACCAACGCCCACGTTAAGGAAGCTCAATGTTCTGTATTATAATAAAATTTTACACTGAAATAGCTACAACCAAGCCTCCACGTAATCCAATCTATCCCAAACTACCTAATGCACTGTATTATGCTTCATTTGTAAACCTCTACTCAGTGAGAAACAATGATCAATTTACTACCCGATAAGCTTGACATGTCCGCACTAAATCATTCGTAACTTTTGATTTAGAGTTCAGAATAACATGAGTCCAACACCCACGTTAAGTATCTCAATGTAGTATATACTGACGACATTTGAGACTAAAAGAGCTTTGACAAAACCTCCAAGTAATACTATGTATCCCAAACTAGGTGATGCCATGGATTATTCTTCATTTATAGGCCTTTACTCAAAGAGCACCAATGATCAGTTTAGAATTATCATTTTAACTAGTCAATCAACTTGACATGTCCGCATTAAATTGACCATAACTTTTGATTTAGAATCCGAATGACACGTTAAGCTAGCTTAATGTTTTATATTGTGAAAACATTTGAAATTGAGATAACTAGCACAAAGCCTTTAAGTAATCCAATCTAACCTAAATTGCGTGATGCCATGCATTATGCTTCATTAATAAGCCTTTAGTCAAAGAGCATTAATGATCAGTTTAGAATGGTCTGTTTAGAATGATCGGATTAGAGTGATCACTTTAACTAGCCGATTAACTTGACATGTCCACACTAAATCGTCCGTAACTTTTGATTTATAGTTCAGAATGACACGAATCCAACATCCACGTTAAGTTATTTCAATTTTCTATGTTGTATCAAAATTAATGACCAAAATAGCTATGAAAAAGCTGAAGTAAATCCACTCAGCTACAAAACCTCCAAGTAATCCTATGTATCCCAAATTGTGCCATGCATTATTCTAGGCCTTTATCAAGAGCACCAATGATCAGTTTAGAATTATCATTTTAACTGTAATCATTGACATTCCGCATTAAATTGTAACTTTTGATTTAGAATCATTTAAGCTCAATGTTTTAGCACTACAAAAGCCTGAATCCAGCGTGATGCCATGCATTATGCTTCATTTATAAGCCTTTATCCACAATGATAGTTTAGAATGAGCCGCCGATAACTTGACATGTCCACATAAATCGTCCGTAACTTTTATTTATAGTTCAGAATGACACGAATCCAACACCCACGTTAAGTTATTTCAATTTTCATGTCACTAGCATGAAAAAGCTGAATCCAATTATCCCAAATTGCGTGTCATTATTATGCTTCATTTGAAGGAGCACCAATGATCAGTTTAGAATGATCCATTTAACTAGCCGATAAACACATGTCCACACTAAATCGTCAACTTTGATTTTGAGTTGAAATGACATGAATCCAATGCACCTTAAGCTAACTCAATTTTCTATATTGTGACAACATTTGAGACTGAAAGAGTTATGACAAAGCCTCCAAGTAATCAACGTATCCCAAACTACGTGATGCCATGCATTATGCTTTATTTATAGCCCTTTACTCAAGGAGCACTAATGATCAGTTTAGATTATCATTTTTCCTGACCAATCGACTTGACATGTCCGCACTAAATCGTTCATAACTTTTGATTTAGAGTTCAGAGTCACACGAATCTAATACCCACATTACGGTAGCTCAATTTTCTATATTATGAAAAAATTTAGGACCAAAATAGGTACGACAAAGCCTCGAAGTAATCCAATCTATCTAAAACTATGTGGTCTCATGCATGATGCTTCATTTATAAACCTTTGCTCAATGAGCACCAATGGTTATTTTAGAATTATCAATTTAACTAATTGATAAACTTTACATGTCCGCACCAAATCGTGCGTAACATTTGATTTAGAGTTCCAAAGAACGCGAATCCAATGGCCACGTTAAGCTAGCTCAATTTTCTATGTTGGGACAAAATTTCAGAATGAAAGAGCTTTGACAAAGCCTCCTATTAATCCAATCTATCAGAAACAGCGTTGTGCAATGCATTATGCTTCATTTGTATACCTTTCCCTCAATGAGCACCAAAGATCATTTTAGAATGATCAGGTTAACTAGTCGATAAACTTGACATGTACGCATGAAATTGTGCATAACTTTTGATTTAGAGTTCAGAATAACACGAATTCCACACTCACGTTAACCTAGATAAATTTTCTATATTGTGAACAAATTTGGGACTCAAATAGCTATGACAAAGCCTTCAACTATTCTCATCTATCCAAAATTGCGTGTTGCATTATGGTTCATTTGTTAACCTTTGCTCAGAGAGAATTAATGATAAGTTTAGAATGATCATTTTAACAAGCTGATCAATCTGTCATGTCCGAATAGTCCGTAACTATTGATATAGAGTTCAGAATGACAGGAATGCAATGCCCACGTTAAGCTAGCTCAATTTTCTATATTGTGACAAAATTTCTGACCGGAATATCTATGATAAAGGCTCCAAGTAATCCAATCTTTTCCAAACTGCATGATGCCATGCATTATGCTTCAATTATAAGCCTTTACTCAAGGTGAACCAATGATCAATTTAGAATGATCATTTTAACTAGGTGATCAACCTCACATTTTCGCACTAAATTGCTTTTAACTTTTGATTTAGATCTCAAAATTACATGAATCTTGTGCCCACTTTAAGCTATCTCAGTTTTCTATATTGTGACAACATTTGAGAGTAAAAGAGCTACGACAATGCCTTCAAGTAGTCCAATCTAACCCAAACTGTGTGATGCCATGCATTATGCTTCATTTATAAGCCTTTACTCAAGGAGCACCAATGATCAGTTTAGAATGATCATTTTAACTAGCCGATCTACTTGACATGTACGCACTAATTTGTACTTAACTTTTGATGCCCATGTTAAGGTAGCTAAATTTTCTATATTGTGACAACATTTAAACTGAAAGAGCTACCACAAAACATTCAAGTAATCCAATCTATCCTAAGCTGCATGATGCCATGCACTATGCTTCATTTGTGATCCTTTGCGCAATGAGCACCAATTATCAGTTTAGAACGATCATTTTAACAAGCCGATAAACTTGTCATGGCCGGACTAAATGTTCCGTAAAGTTTGATTTAGAGTTTGGAGTGTTTCGAATCCAACACCCGAGTAAAGCTAGCTCACGTTTCTATATTGGGACGAAATTTAAGACCAAAATGGCTACGACAAAGCCTCCAAGTAATCCAATCTATCCCAAACGGCGTGATGCCATGCATTGGGCTTCATTTGTAAACCTTTGCTCAATAAACATAAATGATCAGTTTAGAATGTTTTATTTAACTAGCTGATGAACTTTACATGTGCCCATTAAATCATTTGTATCTTCTAATTTAGAGTTCAGAATGACACGAATCCAACGCCCAGGTTAAGCTAGCTCAATTTTCTATATTGTGAAAATATTTGAGAATGAAAAAGCTATCACAAAGGCGTCAAGTAACCCAATCTATCCTGGACTGGGTGATGCCATGCATTATGCTTCATTTACAAGTCTTTACTCAAGGAGAACTCATGCTCAATTTAGAATGATAAGTTTAGAATGATCACTTTAAGTGGCCGATCAACTTGACATGTCCGCACTAAAGCTTCTGTAACTTTTCATTTAGAGTTCAGAATGACACGAATCCAACGCTCGCATTAAACTAGCTCAATTTTCTATATTGGGAAAATCTTTAAGACCGAAATTACTATGACAAAGCCCCAAGTAATCCAATCTATCCCAAACTGCGTGATGTCGTGCATTATGCTTCATTTGTAAACTTTTGCTTAGTGAGCACCAGTGATCAGTTTTAAATGATCAATTTAACTAGCCGATAAACTTTACATATACGCAATAAATCGTTTGTAACTTTTGATTGAAAGTGCAGAATTACACGAATCCAACGCCCACGTTAAGCTAGGTCAATTTTCCATATTGTGACAAAATTTAAGATCAAAATAGCTACAACAATTCCTTCAAGTAATCGATTTTATCCCAAACTGCGTGATGCCATGCATTATGCTTCATTTGTAAACCTTTGCTCAATGAGCAAGAAATGATCATTTTGAATGACCAATTTAACTAGCCGATAAACATGACATGAACTAAACGTCTGTAACTTTCGATTTATTTTCAGAATTAATGACACGAATCCCCACCCAAGCTAAGCTCAGTTTTCTATATTGTTTAAGAAAAGCTTTCAATCCAATCTATACCAAACTGCGTGATGCAATGCAATAATGATGCTTCATTCTGTGATGCCATGCATTATGCTTCATTTATACGTATTTATTAATTGAGCACCAATGCTCAGTTTAGAATGATTATTTTAACTAGCTGATCAACATGACATGTCCGCACTAAGTCATCTTTAACTTTTCATTTAGAGCTCAAATTGACATGAATCTAATACCCACATTAGGTTAGCTAAATTTTCCGTATTGTGACAACATTGAAGAATGAAAGAGCTACGGCAAAACCTCCAAGTAATCCAATGTATGCAAAACTACGTGAGGCCATGCATTATGCTTCATTTATAAGCCTTCACTCATGGAGAACCAATGATCAGTTTAGAATGATCATTTTAATTCGCCGATGAACTTGACATATGGGCAGTAAATCTTCCGGATCTTCTAATTCAGAGTTGAAAATAACACAAATCCAACACCCATGTTATGCTAGCTTAATTTTCTATATTGTGAAAACATTTGAGAATGAAAAAGCTATCACAAAGGCTTCAACTAATCCAATCTATCCTAAAATGTGTGATGCCATGAATTATGCTTCATTTACAAGTGTTTACTCAAGGAGAACTCATGATCACTTTTAGAATGATCACTTTAACTGGCCAATCAACTTGCCATATCCGGACTAAATCTTTCGTAAGTTTTGATCTAGAGTTTAGAATGACACGAATCCAATGCCCACGTTAAGCTAGCGCAATTTTCAATATTGTAAAAAAATTAAGACCAAAATAGCTAGGACAAAGCGTCCAAGTAATCCAATCTATCTCAAAATAAGTGGGACCATCCATTATGCTTCATTCAAAACCTTTGCTAATGAGCACCAATTATAATTTTAAAATGATCAATTTAACTAGCGGATAAACTTGACATGTCCGCACTTAATCATTCGTAAGTTTTTAGTTAGACTTCTGAATGACACGAATCAAACGCCCACGTTAAGCTAGCTTAGTTTTCTATATGGGGACAAAATTTAATACCAAAATAGCTACCACAAAGCCCCAAGTAATCCAATCTATCCAAAACTGCGTGATGTCATGCATTATGCTTCATTTGTAAACCATTGCTCATTGAGCACCAATGAACATTTTAGAATGATCAATTGAACTAGCCGATACACTTGACATGTACGCACTAATCGTTTGTAACTTTTGATTTAAAGTGCACAATGACACGAATCCTACGCCCATGTTAAGCTAGGTAGATTTTCAAAAATTTAAGACAAAAATAGCTACGACAAAGCCTCCAATTAATCCAGTAAATCCCAAACTGCGTGATGCCATGCAATATGCTTCATTTGTAAAGCTTTGCTCAATGAGCAGAAATGACAAGTTTAGAATGTTCAATTTAACTAGCCGATAAACTTGAGATGTCCACACTAAATCGTCCGTAACTTTCGATTTAGAATTCAAAATTAAACGAATACAATGCCCACATTAAGGTTGCTCAATTTTCTATATTTTGACAAAATTTAGGACCGAAATAGGTACGATAATACAAGTAATCCAATCTATGCCAAACCTCGTGATGCCATGTATTATGCTTCATTTAAAATCCTTTGCTCCATTAGCACCAATGATCAGTTTAGAATGATCATTTAAACAAGCCGATCAATTTGTCATGTCCACACTAAATCGTCTGTAACTTTTGATTTAGAGTTCAGAGTGCCACGAATCCAACACCCACTTTAAGTTAGCTCAATTTTCAAAATTGTGACAACATTTGAGAGGGAAAGAGCTATCACTTGTGTGATGCCATGCATTATGCTTCATTTATAAGCCTCCAAATAATCCAATGTATCCCGAATTGTGTGATGCCATGCATTATGCTTCATTTATAAGCCTTTACTCAAGGAGCACCAATGATCAATTTAGAATGATCATTTTAACTGGCCGATCACTTGACATGTCCGCAATTAATCGTTCGTAACTTTTAATTTAGAGTCAACAATGACACGGATCCAAAACGCACGTTAAGCTAGCTCAATTTTCAATATTGTGACAACATTTCAGTCTGAAAGAGCTACGACAAAACCCCTAAGTAATCCAATGTATCCCAATCTACGCGATGCCATGTATTATTCTTCAATTATAAGCATTTACTCAAGTAGCACCAATTATCAGTTTAGAATGATCACTTTAACTGGACGATCACTTGACATGTCCGCACTAAATCATGTGTAACTTTTGATTTAAAGTTCAAAATGACATGAATCCAACGCCCACGTTAGCTAGCTCAATTTTCAATATTCTGACAACATTTAAGACTGAATGAGCTACGACAAAGCCTCCAAGTAATACAATGTATTCCAAACTGCGTGATACCATGCATTATGCTTCATTTATAAGCCTTTACTCAAGGAGCACCAATGATCAGTATAGAATGATCATTTTGACTCGCCGATAACTTGACATGTCCGTACTAAACCGTCCATCACTATTGATTTATAGTTCATTATGACACGAATCCAACACCCACGTTAAGCTAGCTCAATTTTCAATATTGTGAAAACATTTGAGACTAAAAGAGCTATGACAAAGCCACCAAGTAATTTAATGTATCCCAAATTGCATGATGCCATGCATGTTGCCATGCATTATGCTTCGTTTATAAGTCTTTACTCAAGTAGCACCAATTATCAGTTTAGAACAATCATTTTAACTAACTGATCAAGTTGAGATGTCCGCACTTAATCGTCCTCAACATTTGATTTATAGCTCAAAATAACATGAATCCAATGGCATCGTTAAGCTATCTTAATTTTCCATATTGTGACAATTTTGAGACTGAAAGACCTACTACAAAGCCTCCAAGTAATGTAATGTATACCAAACTTTACGATGCCATGCATTATGCTTCATTTATAGGCCTTTACTCATGGAGCACCAATGATCTGTTTATAATGATCATTTTAGCAGACAATCAACTTGACATGTCCGCACTAAATCGTCTGTAACTTTTGATTTAGAGTTCTGAATGACACGAATCCAATGCCCATGTTAAGCTACCTCAATTTTCAATATTGAGACAACATTTGAGACTTAAAGAGCTACGACAAAGCCTCCAATTACACCAATGTATCCCAAACTGCGTGATGCCACGTATTATTCTTCATTTATAAGCCTTTACTCAAGGAACACAATTGATTAGTTTATAATGATCATTTTTACTGGCCGATCACTTGAGATGTCCATACCAAATCGTCCGTAATGTTTGATTTAGAGTTTAGAATGACACGTATAAAATGCCCACGTTAAGCTAGCTCAATTTTCAATATTGTCAAAACATTTGAGATTAAAAGAACTACGACAAAGCCTCCAAGTAATCCAATGAATCCTAAAATGCGTGATACCATGCATTATGATTCATTTATAAGCCTTTAATCAATGAGCACCACTGATCAGTTTAGAATGATCATTTCAACTAGCCGATCATTTGACATATCCGGATTAAATCATTTGTAACTTTTGATTTAGAGTTTTGAATGACACGAATCCAACGCCCATGTTAAGCTACCTCAATTTTCAATATTGTGACAACATTTTGAGACTTAAAGAGCTAAGACAAAGCCTCAAATTAAACCAATGTATCCCAAACTGCGTGATGTCATGTATTATTTTTTATTTATAAGGCTTTACTCAAGGCACACAATTGATTAGTTTAGAATGATCATTTTACTGGCTGGTCACTTGATATGTCCATACTAAATCATCCGTAACGTTTGATTTAGAGTTCCGAATGACACGAATCAAACACCCACGTTAAGCTAGCTCAAATTTCTATATTGTGACAACATTCGACACTAAAAGAACTACAAAAAGGCTCCAAGAAATCAAACGTATCCCAAAATGTGCGATTCCATGCATTATTCTTCATTTATAAGCCTTTACTCAACAAGCACTAATGATCAATTTAGAATGATCATTTTAGTTGGGAGATCACTTGACATGTCCGCACCAAATCATCTGTAATTTTTGATTCAGAGTTCAGACATACACGAATCCAACACCCATGTTAAGATAACTCAATTTTCAATATTGTGACAACATTTGAGACTCAAAGAAATACCACAAAGCGTCCAAGTAATACAATGTATCCCAAATTGCACGATGCTATGCATTACGCTTGATATATAAGCCTTTACTCAAAGAGCACCAAAGATCAGTTTAGAACGATCATTTTAATTTGCTGATCCACTTGAGATGTCTGCACTAAATCGTGTTCAACTTTTGATTTAGAGCCCAAAATGACATGAGTCCAACAGCAACGTTAAGCTAGCTGAATTTTCCATAGTTTGAAATTTTTAAGACTAAAAGTGGTTTTACGAAGCCTCCAAGTAATCTATTGTAACTCAAACTACGAGATGCCATGCATTATGCTTCATTTAATAGCCTTTACTCAATGAGCACCAATGATCAGTTTATAATGATCATTTTAATGGAAAATCAATTTAATATGTCCGCACTAAATCGTCTGTAACTTTTGTTTTAGAGTTCAGAATGACACGAATCCAACGCCAACGTTATGTTAGCTCAATTTTCAAAATTGTGACAACATTTGAGAGTGAAAGAGCTATGACAAAGCCTTCAAGTAATCCAATGTATCCCGAATTGCGTGATGCCATGCATTATGCTTCATTTATAAGCCTTTACTCAAGGAGCACCAATGATCAATTTAGAATGATCATTTTAACTGGCCAATCACTTGACATGTCTGCAATTAATTGTCCATAACTTTTAATTTAGAGTTCACAATGACACGAATCCAACACCCACGTTAAACTAGCTCAATTTTCAATATTGTGACAACATTTTAGACTGAAAGATCAATGACAAAGTCACCAAGCAATTTAATGTATCCCAAATTGTGTGATGCCATGCATTGTGCTTCGTTTATTAGTGTTTACTCAAGTAGCACCAATGATCAGTTTAGAACGATTATTTTAACTAACTGATCAAGTTGAGATGTCCGCACTTAATCGTTCTCAACTTTTGATTTAGAGCTCAAAATGACATGAATCCAATGGCAACGTTAAGCTATCTTAATTTTCCATATTGTGACAATTTTGAGACTGAAAAAGCTACTACAGAGCCTCCAAGTAACTAATGTATACCAAACTTCGTGATGCCATGCATTATACTTATTTATAGGCTTTTACTCATGGAGCACCAATGATCTGTTTATAATGATCATTTTAATAGACAATCAACTTTACATGTCCGCACTAAATCGTCTCTAACTTTTGATTTAGAGTTCGGAATGACACGAATCCAACGCCCATATTAAGCTACCTCAATTTTCAATATTGTGACAACATTTTGAGACTTAAAGAGCTACGACAAAGCCTCAAATTAAACCAATGTATCCCAAACTGTGTGATGCCATGTATTATTCTTCATTTATAAGCCTTTCCTCAAGGAACACAATTGATTAGTTTAGAATGATCATTTTTACTGGCCGATCACTTGATATGTCCATACTAAATCGTCTGTAACGTTTGATTTAGAGTTCAGAATGACACAAATCAAACGCCCACATTAAGCTAGCTCAATTTTCAATATTGTCTTAACATTTGAGATTAAAAGAACTACGACAAAGCCTCCAAGTAATCCAATCTATCCCAAAATGCGTGATACCATGCATTATGCTTCATTTATAAGCCTTTACTCAATGGGCACCACTGATCAGTTTAGCTAGCTGATTAACATGAGATGTCCGCACTAAATCATCTTTAACTATTGATTTAGAGCTAAAAATGACATGACTCCAACGCCAACATTAATCTAGCTCAATTTTCCATATTGTGACAATTTTGACACTGAAGAGCTACTACAAAGCCTCCAAGTAATCCGATGTATCCCAAATTGCGTAATACCATGCATTATTCTTCATTTATTAGCCTTTACTCAAGGATCACCAATGATCAGTTTAGAATGATCATTTTAACTGGCAGATCATTTGACATATTCGCACTAAATCGTTTGTAAGTTTTGATTTAGAGTTTTTAGTGACACAAATCCAACGCCCATGTTAAACTACCACAATTTTCAATATTAGGACAACATTTTGACACTTAAAGATCTACGAAAAAGCCTCCAATTAAACCAATGTATCCCAAACTGCGTGATGCCATGTATTATTCCTCATTCATTAGCCTTTACTCATGGCGCACAATTGATTAGTTTAGAATGATCATTTTAAATGGCCGATCACTTGACATGTCTGCAATTAATCGTCTGTAACTTTTAATTTAGAGTTCACAATGACACGAATCCAACACCCACGTTAAACAAGCTCAATTTTCAAACATTTGAGACTGAAAGAGCATTGACAAAGCCACCAAGCAATTTAATGTATCCCAAATTGCGTGATGCCATGCATTATGCTTCGTTTATTAGCGTTTACGCAAGTAGCACCAATGATCAGTTTAGAACGATCATTTTAACTAACTGATCAAGTTGAGATGTACACGCTTAATCGTCCTGAACTTTTGATTTAGAGCTCAAAATGACATGAATCCAATGGCAACGTTAAGCTATCTTAATTCTCCATATTGTGACAATTTTGAGACTGAAAAAGCTACTACAGAGCCTCCAAGTAATCTAATGTTTACCAAACTTCGCGATGCCATGCATTATGCTTATCTATAGGCTTTTACTCATGGAGCACCAATGATCTGTTTATAATGATCATTTTAATAGACAATCAACCTTACATGTCCGCACTACATCGTCTCTAACTTTTGATTTAGAGTTCGGAATGACACGAATCCAACGCCCATGTTAAGCTACCTCAATTTTCAATATTATGACAACATTTTGAGACTTAAAGAGCTACGACAAAGCCTCCAATTAAACCAATGTATCCCAAACTGTGTGATGCCATGTATTATTCTTCATTTATAAGCCTTTAGTCAAGGAACACAATTGATTAGTTTAGAATGATCATTTTTACTGGCCGATCACTTGATATGTCCATACTAAATCGTCCGTAACGTTTGATTTAGAGTTTAGAATTACACAAATCAAACGCCCACATTAAGCTAGCTCAATTTTCAATATTGTCTTAACATTTGAGATTAAAAGCACTACGACATAGCCTCCAAGTAATCCAATCTATCCCAAAATGCGTGATACCATGCATTATGCTTCATTTATAAGCCTTTACTCAATGGGCACCACTGATCAGTTTAGCTAGCTGATTAACATGAGATGTCCGCACTAAATCATCTTTAACTATTGATTTAGAGCTAAAAATGACATGACTCCAACGCCAACATTAATCTAGCTCAATTTTCCATATTGTGACAATTTTGACACTGAAGAGCTACTACAAAGCCTCCAAGTAATCCGATGTATCCCAAAGTGCATAATACCATGCATTATTCTTCATTTATTAGCCTTTACTCAAGGATCACCAATGATCAGTTTAGAATGATCATTTTAACTGGCAGATCATTTGACATATTCGCACTAAATCGTTTGTAAGTTTTGATTTAGAGTTTTTAGTGACACAAATCCAACGCCCATGTTAAACTACCTCAATTTTCAATATTAGGACAACATTTTGACACTTAAAGAGCTACGAAAAAGCCTCCAATTAAACCAATGTATCCCAAACTGCGTGATGCCATGTATTATTCCTCATTTATAAGCCTTACCTCATGGCGCACAATTGATTAGTTTAGAATGATCATTTTAACTGGCCAATCACTTGACATGTCTGTAATTAATCGTCTGTAACTTTTAATTTAGAGTTCACAATGACACGAATCCAACACCCACGTTAAACTAGCTCAATTTTTAAACATTTGAGACTGAAAGAGCAATGATAAAGCCACCAAGCAATTTAATGTATCCCAAATTGCGTGATACCATGTATTATGCTTCGTTTATTAGCGTTTACGCAAGTAGCACCAATGATCAGTTTAGAACGATCATTTTAACTAACTGATCAAGTTGAGATGTACACACTTAATCGTCCTGAACTTTTGATTTAGTGCTCAAAATGACATGAATCCAATGGCAACGTTAAGCTATCTTAATTTCCCATATTGTGACAATTTTGAGACTGAGAAAGCTACTACAGAGCCTCCAAGTAATCTAATGTATACCAAACTTCGCGGTGCCATGCATTATGCTTCTCTATAGGCTTTTACTCATGGAGCACCAATGATCTGTTTATAATGATCATTTTAATAGTCAATCAACTTTACATGTCCGCACTAAATCGTCTCTAACTTTTGATTTAGAGTTCGGAATGACACGAATCCAACGCCCATGTTAAGCTACCTCAATTTTCAATATTATGACAACATTTTGAGACTTAAAGAGCTACGACAAAGCCTACAATTAAACCAATGTATCCCAAACTGTGTGATGCCATGTATTATTTTTCATTTATAAGCCTTTCCTCAAGGAACACAATTGATTAGTTTAGAATGATCATTTTTACTGGCCGATCACTTGATATGTCCATACTAAATCGTCCGTAACGTTTGATTTCGAGTTCAGAATGACACAAATCAAACGCCCATATTAAGCTAGCTCAATTTTCAATATTGTCTTAACATTTGAGACTAAAAGAACTACGACAAAGCCTCCAAGTAATCCAATCTATCCCAAAATGTGTGATACCAAGCATTATGCTTCATTTATAAGCCTTTACTCAATGAGCAGCACTGATCAGTTTAGCTAGCTGATTAACATGAGATATCCACACTAAATCATCTTTAACTGTTGATTTAGAGCTAAAAATGACATGACTCCAACGCCAACATTAATCTAGCTCAATTTTCCATATTGTGACAATTTTGACACTGAAGAGCTACTACAAAGCCTCCAAGTAATCCGATGTATCCCAAATTGCGTAATACCATGCATTATTCTTCATTTATTAGCCTTTACTCAAGGATCACCAATGATCAGTTTAGAATGATTATTTTAACTGGCAGATCATTTGACATATTCGCACTAAATCGTTTGTAAGTTTTGATTTAGAGTTTTGAGTGACACGAATCCAACGCCCATGTTAAACTACCTCAATTTTCAATATTGTGACAACATATTGACACTTAAAGAGCTACGAAAAAGCCTCCAACCAATGTATCCCAAACTGCGTGATGCCATGTATTATTCCTCATTTATAAGCCTTTCCTCATGGCGCACAATTGATTAGTTTAGAATGATCATTTTAACTGGCCGATCACTTGACATGTCTGCAATTAATCGTTTGTAACTTTTAATTTAGAGTTCACAATGACACGAATCCAACACCCACGTTAAACTAGCTCAATTTTCAAACATTTGAGACTGAAAGAGCAATGATAAAGCCACCAAGCAATTTAATGTATCCCAAATTGCGGGATACCATGTATTATGCTTCGTTTATTAGCGTTTACGCAAGTAGCACCAATGATCAGTTTAGAACGATCATTTTAACTAACTGATCAAGTTGAGATGTACACACTTAATCGTCCTGAACTTTTGATTTAGAGCTCAAAATGACATGAATCCAATGGCAATGTTAAGCTATCTTAATTTTCCATATTGTGACAATTTTGAGACTGAAAAAGCTACTACAGAGCCTCCAAGTAATCTAATGTATACCAAACTTCGCGATGCCATGCATTATGCTTCTCTATAGGCTTTTACTCATGGAGCACCAATGATCTGTTTATAATGATCATTTTAATAGTCAATCAACTTTACATGTCCGCACTAAATCGTCTCTAACTTTTGATTTAGAGTTCGGAATGACACGAATCCAACACCCATGTTAAGCTACCTCAATTTTCAATATTATGACAACATTTTGAGACTTAAAGAGCTACGACAAAGCCTCCAATTAAACCAATGTATCCCAAACTGTGTGATGCCATGTTATTATTCTTCATTTATAAGCCTTTCCTCAAGGAACACAATTGATTAGTTTAGAATGATCATTTTTACTAGCCGATCACTTGATATGTCCATACTAAATCGTCCGTAACGTTTGATTTAGAGTTCAGAATGACACAAATCAAACGCCGATATTAAGCTAGCTCAAATTTCAATATTGTCTTAACATTTGAGACTAAAAGAACTACGACAAAGCCTCCAAGTAATCCAATCTATCCCAAAATGTGTGATACCATGCATTATGCTTCATTTATAAGCCTTTACTCAATGAGGAGCACTGATCAGTTTAGCTAGCTGATTAACATGAGATATCCGCACTAAATCATCTTTAACTATTGATTTAGAGCTAAAAATGACATGACTCCAACGCCAACATTAAT